>CM077223.1:15365000-15770157 GCA_039654775.1 Spinibarbus caldwelli
GTACTCACTTTTGTTACCAGCTAATTTGACAATAATGGCTGTATGTTGAGTTATTTTCAGAGCACACTAAATCTACACTGCTATACATGTTACACATTGACTACTCTAAGATATATCCAAGTTTCATTTTTATAGTATTGTCCCTTGAGAAGATATAATAAAATAGTTGCTGAAATGTGAGGAGTGTACTCACTTTTGTGAGATACTGTATATGTGTGTGTGTATATATGTATATGTAGATGTACCAAACATATACTACCAAAATAAAAATATACCATCTGACACATTTAAAAACATTTAACAATCTTTCAGTCTGGGTATCACGCTAATGTGTTGTTAACGTGTTGAATCGTGAATGCTGTGCTAGATACACAACAACAGCCTCATCTTGTTGATCCTCTGGAGGGATCTGGAAAGAGGAGCAGATGTAGTGGAAGAGAGTGCTGCGTTCTCGTGGAGCCTGTGGTGACCTGCAGTATTCCTCTCTCAAACAACATATGCTGGGAGAAGCAAACACAAGTTTAGATCACATTCACTGCTGACCATGCTTTTCCACTTGGCTAAGTTGGCTTCCATCACATCTGAATCTCCATTAGGAGCGGAAGCTTCAGTCCAGTAGAGGTGGTTAATAACAGCTGGCCTTCACTGCTTCAGATCTTCACACTCCCTCATTACTTGCAATGTCTCCCAAAGCCTTATAAACAGACCACATGACACACACACACAAAAAAAAAAAAAAAAAAAAATACCAATTAGCTGTGCAAACAAAGCCACTAAGCTGTGACTAGACTTGATGGTTATAATATTAGCAAACTGATGAAGCTGCTGTGTGCACCGAAGGAACCGCAGCAGCAGTCTCACTATTGCTTCGGCATCCCATGTGGAACTCATATCGCCGGTGTTCTGTCGATTTGTGCTACCCTGTCAGATTTTGCTACCTCCCATTAAAACAGTAGGTAGTACAATTCGACAACGAAAAATGCTACCTGTCAAATTATGATTTATTAATGTCTACACCTACCACAACCCTAAAACTACCCTTACAGTAATGCAAATGGAGTAATTATGTGTTATATTCGCGGTTGTGGCTAGAAGGGATACAGCTACCGGAAACCAACAATAAATAATTTTTTCTACCTATTAGATTGTGTTTTATTAACATCTACACCTACCCCAACCCTAAACTTACCTATACATTAATGCAGATACATTAAATGTTGTTTTTCAGCGTGAGAAAAAGGACGCAATATTGATGTGCGCATGCGCAATAAGCCCTGGTAGGAAAATCTGACGGGTAGGATAAAATGTCAGGACACCGGGAAGATAAACATCCGGTGTAAGTGATCGCTAAAGTTACACACCAGCGCGTTTCTCGAAGCAGATGCATTAGTGAAGTCCCTCCCTCTCTTCACCTGCCCGGAAGATACCGTACTTTTTCTTGTTAGGAAACCTGTGGACTCGGTGTCCTGACAGCCTGGAGTTCACCTCCACAAACACAATAATTTACTATGACGATGATAAATTTAAATAAACATAACTACCGAAAACACACTCAAAGCAGACGACTCCCTCTCGTGACGTAATATGACGCGATGTCGAGATCTGTCGAGGAAACCGTCTCTTTTTCTTCTAAATTTGTGCCCTCACGTCTTGTAAAACATGTTCAAGTCCTGCATTAACGGTTCATATGGTATTTTCATACAAGTTTATATATTCATTTGGATTTTTTTAACCTGCAATATGCACTATAAATCAGTGATTCCTAACTTTTTTTCCTTTAAGTCCCCATTTGATAATGTAAAATTGGTATTAATAAAGCCCATTAGTACGGAAGTTCTAAAAGGCCATGCATTGTTTTTTTTTTTCGTCTTGTTTTGTCGTTATCATGACTTAATTTTCTCGTGATCTCGACATAACAAAAGTTGTTTTCTCGTTATCACCACTTATTTTTCTCGTTATCTACACAACTGCACCAACAGGTGGCAGTGTAGAACTAAAAATAACTGATTGGGACCTGTTTCAAAGAGTATAGAACACTACAGTCTTTGCCTGTATACTGTAGCCTTACTGTACATTGTTTGGGACAGAGTAAGGACCTCTCCTTGATTGCTATAATTTGTGCAGTTCATTACTGACATTTAATTAACTTATAAATATTAAATGCTTGAATAGGAATGATTATTTTTGCTTGAAAGTGTATCTCGTTACGTTCTTACTGCTGCACGATCGTTTCACTACCACAATAACATTCAGTGAAACTTATTGCTTATTAAAACCAATGTTGACGTCACTGTATAGTATTCTGTTTGCAACCTGTATTGATAGTTTTCGTGTGACGTCACACACTCATAGGAACGCCCACCTGGAGGCAAAACACTGAACCATTAAGCGGATTGCGTTCATTGCCTCATCTGCTAGCTTATGTAAACAATGCATCATTAATATAGAGAATATTACTGTTTTAAATATATTAAGGCACTTTAAGTGTTTTTACAACGTTTTGTCGCACTGTTTAATGATTGAAATATTGCCGCGGGTGCTTAATATGGATTGTAAATGGCCGAAACTTGCATTTTGTTCACATAGGCTACCTTTGTTTTATTATTTTGAGAGGTGATCTAAATATTTATGCCTGTGAAACGGATGGAAAATTGACAGGCTTGTCCTGCAGTTATATGGATGTTTTGCCCTCCAGTTCATCGAGCCGGTCACGTGATTGAAAACTATGAATAGGCTATCTTTATTTGTGCATCTTTGAAGTACACGATTGTTAGTAAGCGGGGATAATGTTGTGTTTATGTAGAACGCGCTACAATTTGTAATGTGCATCGTTGTCCTTATTTTTAAACTTTATTGTTAAATATATATTGATAAGAGATGTGATTTATATATGTAAAAATGTGTATAAGCTAATTTAGTTAAGCGATGTTATACAGTGTTGTAATATTTTCTACATTTCTTTGTAGGAAACAACACACACACACACACACACACACACACACACACACACACACTCTTTTCAAACAGCATCCCAAGCTTGTAACGCACATATCAGTCACAACACATCCATGACTAATAAAAATCACAAACAAATTATATATATATATATATATATATATATATATATATATATATATATATATATATATATATATATATATATATATTATTTCAAAACAAATGAGGAAAACAAAGTGAGTTGAATCCAAGCAGCTCTACTTTAGAACAATTCTCTGCATTCTTCTGAAGGCGCACCTGCGCTTTCGGTGTTGAATGCTCTGATGTTAGACCATTTAAACATGTTAATTACACAAACAAAATGTTATAGCGTACTCTGGAAAAAAATCAACAGTGATTGATTAGCCTATATTTGTTTATTGTAGACTTTTAGTACTATTAGTACTACGCGAAGCGAAAGTTGCTGAAATATCCATAACATACAGTATAAAAGAGCGCACGGTTATCTGTAGATCAGATGCGCTTCAGAGTTGCGTTCGTTATTATAGCAACAGTAGACTCAGCATTGTTTTAAAAACCAATTGATAAAAAAAACAAAAAACAAAACAAACAACAACAACAAAAACACTTTCCTTATGTCGAGATCACGAGAAAACAACCTTTGTTATGTCGAGATCACGAGAAAATTAAGTCGTGATAACGAGAAAACAAGATAGAAAAATAATGCATAATGCATGGCCTCTTAGAACTTCCGTAGTAATTAAACATAAATTATAATTCAAATGTAATTAAAAGATAAACTAATTACATTTTTGTTGAATTATTATAATTCAGTGTCATTGTATTGATTTAATTTAATTCTATTTTATTTGTAATAAATGTACTACCTTCTACCTAAAGCAGAACAACTGGGGTAACTTTATTTATTAGATCAGGTTGCTTTTTTTTTTTTTTTGTGAAATCTGGCATTCCTTTACTTGGACCTTTAATAAAGATGACAGGCTAAAGTGAGGGAAGAGTTCAGAGGAGAATGGAGGCTGAATTCTCAGGGAAATGTTTTGAAACTAACAGGTCACATGCAGACTAGTTGTGCATTACTTACGATCAATCAATCAATCAATCAATCAATCAATAAACACAAATAAACATGTAAATAGACCCATCCATGATGCAAATCTCCCCTTCCATCACATCCCAAAGGTGCTCTATTAGATTGAGATCTGGTGACTGTGGAGACCGTGGAAAATTTGAGCTTTGTGACATGATAGCACATTATCCTGCTGGAAGTAACCATCACAAGATGGTTACATTGTGGTCATAAAGGGATGGACAGAATCACCAACAATACATAGATAGGCTGTTGTGTTTAAACAATGCTCAACTAAGGGGCCCAAAGTGTGGCAAGGAAATATCCCCCACACCATTACACCTTCAACACCAGCCTGAACCATTGACACAAGACAGGGAGGATGAATCCATGCTTTCATGTTGTCCATGACCCTACATCCAAATTTCACAGCAGAATTTGAGACTCAGGCAACCTTTTTCCAATCTTCTGTTGTCCAGTTTTGGTGAGCCTATACGAATTGTAGCCTTAGTTTCCTGTTCTTAGCTGACAGGAGTGGCACCCGGTGTTATCTGCTGCTATCTGCTTCAAGGTTTGATGTGTTGTACAGTACATTCAGAGATGCTCTTCTGCACACCTCTGTTATAATGAATGGTGGGTTTCTGTTGCCTTTCTATCAGCTCGAACCAGTCTGGCCATTCTCCTCTGACCTCTGCCAATCCACAAGGCACAGAATTGCTTCTCACTAGATATTTTCAGACCATTCTCTGTAAAGCTAAAGATGGTTGTACATGAAAATCACAGTAAATCAGCAGTTTCTGAAATACTCAGACCAGCCAATCTGGCACCAACAACCACGTTGCATTCAAAGTCACCTAAATTACCCTTCTTCCCCATTCTGATGCTTGATCTACATGCCTAAATTCATCGAGTTGAAATTATCCAGACCCATTAATTTTTTCCCCAGATTTTGTTATGCTGCTGACTTTTGATAAAATGCAGCCCTTTAAATCATCAATCACTCTATAATCCATAATAACAAATTAAAGACTAAAATATCCCTTGACTAATAATCCTTGAAAAACAACAACTTCTGTTATTATATATTATATAATGATTAAGAAAACAATTAAATGTATTTTGAGGGATGTGCATGTATGGCCCTGAAAAGTATATTATACACAATCTGGAACAGCTTTAGGATTGTAAGGAATCCTAAAGGAGCAGACACTCCCAATTCTCATGAAAATCCAATAGCATAACAGAAATGTGGGAGGAGATTTTGCAAGTTTAGGTTATGTAACTTTTCAATTTAACCATGTATACAAACTTTTGGACCAAAATAATCATCATGAATGTTAAACGGCTGACTTTTCAATTATGCTCTGAGCGTATCAAGCAGATCTTATCTACATTCTTAAAAATAAAGGTTCTTTATTAGCATCTATGGTTCCATGAAGAACCTTGAACATCCATGAAACCTCTTCATTGCACAAAAAGTTCTTTATAGTGTAAAAATATTCTTCAGATTATAAAATGTTCTTCACACTAAGACAAAAAAGTGTCTTTTAAAGACTGTTCACTGAATGGTTCTTTGGGGAACCAAAGAAAAAAAAAAGGTTCTTTGATGGCACTGCTGTGAAAACCCCTTTTGGAAACTTTATTTTTAAGAGTGTATATACTTTTACATAGAACTGTGGCCTATTAAACTCTAGTAAAACTGACCTCAGAGCACAGCATACAATTTATCATGCTGAGTCTATAACAGAGTGACAACAGACATGAAATATGCCACTCTCTTACATCCGTTCACAAAGAAATACTTTGATTGCTAGATGTCTGACAATCGAGTCTGTTACAATAAACTCATTTGTTGCAAACCAGAACCACCAGAACTATCTGTTCTGTAATCTCATTTTACAGAAATATCTATGACCTCACTTCTATGCACTGTGATGGAACATTTTAGACAAAGTGACTATTTTTAAGGGTGAAATGACATTTAATAAAAGTTGATGTAATGAAGTTAAAAAAAATAATAATACAGACTTCAGTATCATGGCAAAAAGATGTACTTGACAAAAGTATAAAATATGAGTATAAAATATAAACCGAATTGTTACATTTGTATGCCTTATTTATTATATATGTAATACTCATGTGTAAAAAAATATGTATATGTATGTATATATATATATATATATATATATAGAACATAAATGGAGAAAACCATTACATAAGCCATTTACAAGTTATATTTTCCATGTAAATGTTTAATATAGTAGCTATGTGATTACAGTACTTTGCATTCATCGCACTGAACCGTAAAAGACTAGACTAATTAAAATGATTTCATGAGATTTCATGACATTATCTGGCATAAAACAGAATTCACATACATAAACATTTCACTTACATGCAAAATAAAATGAAAAGGATTTAACAAATAGGATATATATATATATATATATATATATATATATATATATATATATATATATATATATATATATATATAAACTATTAAAACGTTTCAAACTTGGGTTTTTACATTTTCTTGGGTTTTTACATTTTTCAAAATCATTTTTTTAATTAACAAATCAAATTTATTTTTCTGTAGCTCTTTAGTTTCTGAACATTGCGTAAACCACAAAACAAAACATTGTGTGGCTATCATTGCTTATTTGAATCCACAGCTGGTCTTCATCATCTCTAAAGTTGAGCAGTGTAATTCATAGTTTGCAGTTTTGTTTGAAAAGCAAGGACCAAAAAAAAAAAAAAAAAATCCAATCCAATCCAATCACAAGCATATGGTCATGTTGCTTACATGTTTGAGCCTTGAATCACCAACATTACAATCACCATAATTAAACCAATCAGTCCAAACACCAGTGAAGCAATATTCAGGTTCTTTGCTATCCTGGAGGACTCTTGAGCTCTTCCAGCATCTCCAAGTGAGTTTGCATTGTCTGCCTACAATAGTAATAATATTAATAAAAGCACAGAATACATGGGGCAATTTTTATTTTCATTTATTTATAAGAGTTGTAAATAAAATAAATTGTATGTGACTTACTCTGCATGAGTAGATGATTGCTGCAATGCCAAGTGGCAAACAGCAACAAAAAGTGTTGAAGATGGACCAGGCAAGATAAGTTGGCTCATTCCTGCGGGATGTATCCATTTTTCCAACGTCCATCGATTTTGTTTCCAAACAGGTTAAGCTTCAGGTTCAGATTCAGTGCAGGGTGGGACGAGGGACTGGTTTAAATAGGGTGGGCTGCTGTCAGAGAAAGAGAAGAAAAAAGCCAGGCGAAGGGAGGGGTACCAACGATATTGTAGCAAATTAGCTCAAAAAGGGAATTGTATATAAATAATTACAATTAATTATGATTAATTACAATTATTTATATCGGCTGACAGTAATAACTGTCGCAGAGTTAAATTGCCATCAGCTGATCTGTTCGTCCAGCGAACATTCAGTGTAAATTCATATCAACTCTAAGAAAGGATATTTCCGTGGCCACAGAAAATATCTTCCTATTAATGCATTAGAGCATGTAGCAAGGGTCAAAATCGTAAAGGGACATTAATATGCAAGGCAGAATCAGAAACTCATGTAATTTGTGCACAAGAGTTTTATTAACTAAACGCTAACACACATAACTAATCTAAACAAACAACGAATAATATACACTCACGCATACATACAAAGTGGAGCTAAAGTGCATGAATGAAGCCATTAGAGAAAACAGAGAATGCAGTTATGGAAAAAGTCATTTAACCACCTGAGAAAAACCATCAGCGCCGTTTATAACGGGGTCTATAACTTATACTAAGCCTCTGTTTCGTTTAGTTAAATGTACTATACTTGCACTTCCTTTGTCGTGACGGAATGCGGTTTCGGATGAAAAGTCTGGATGGTTTCAAGGTTTTTGGACTCACGATCACATTCTTCCGGGTTGAAGAGTGATGAATTCCAAAGATGTTTTGAATCAATGGTGATTGGGAGTTTCTTCCCAGGTGAAAAGTGAAGAAGAGTTAAGAGACATCAGCTAAGATCCAAGAATCTTTGTTTGAATGGAAAGACAAGGTCGTAAAGCCTGGCACAAAAACTTAATGGTCCCGAAGAGTTCTAGCTCACATCTTCCTCATCCTCTTAGGATCTAACAGAACCGCAGATTGGGTCTTTGTGGTCAAGAGTCATCTCCTAGGCTGGGGGAGATCACCCACGGCCCTATGTTGGGCCGATCGGGTGTGCCCGCACCGGTTAGGCTCTCCGTGAGTCCCTCACGGAGCAATCAGAAGATAGCAGAAGAGCTTTTTGCAGAAGAAGTTTTTGCAGAAGAGAGGTTTTTAGAAGAGAGAAAGGACCTGTGTGTGAGAGCTTTATCTGGTATAGAGGTCACACCTCTGGGGAGTCAAAGAGCCAATGGACTCCAGTCTCTTTGGAGGGAAGGTTTATGACTCTTTGTCTCTGAGCATGGTAATTTGCATGGGGTTGGATTGGGAGTTCATATACAAACTATTAAAGATTCTTAGAACACTTATATGTTGCATAGATAGCAACATATAATATACACTCTCAATTAGATCATCCGAAGACGAATTGATAGAGATCAAACATGATATAAGTGAGGTAATATTAACTAGTGATCTATCATAAGCATGCATAAAACAGGATACAGTACAAAAGACAGTATACAAGAACAGTAACAATACACATAATGACCTGAGGAAGTGTGTGTTCATTCAAAGAAAGGTTTTTAAATGAATTAATTTAAAGAAGAGTCCATTCTTATGTGCCTTAATGTCTCTTTCCTAAGGGAAAATGAGGTGAGTGTTTCTCGGCCTGCATTCCTTAGAGCAATAAAACTAGTGTTATCAGGTTGGTTGCTATGGAACCGGGGGGCCTGGAGTCATCCACAGACATACGGCACCCAGAATGTGTGTTGGGTGAGGGGTCTGTGACTGTTTTAATCTAAATGTAATCTATTTGTTAAATCAGTGTTAGAACAAATGTGTGTCTGATTGGTCCAAATGCTACATAATTCCCCCCTTTCGAATGTTGTTGTCCGTCTGATAGACAACAGTGAGTGATGTTAAAGATGCAGAACAATCAGACACGCACCTGCCACTCATGGCTGGGAGACAGTGGTGGCTCTCGGGCTGTTGGTTGCCTCCAGGAGTGGTTGTGTTGCTGTGGTGATGTAAGCTGTAGCAAGATGCGGGTCCTCGAGCTTGTGCAGCAGGTGTCGAGGCAGTGTCACCTGTCGACCTGAAGTGAGTTGGTAGGTGGATCATGAAGGATGGATGACAGGTGGATCCTGATGGTCAGATGGCAGGTGGATCAGAGAGGATGACAGGTGGTTTCTAATTTTCCTGAGCCTTTGGATCCTCAGCTTGGGTATGAACCTTGGTCAGGTTCAGAATTGTCTCCGTTTGAAGGTCCGAGGAAGTGCAGCCATGCACCTGTTCATGGACCTTTGCACCACATTGACTCTCAGGACTGGATGAGTGTCTGAGGAGTTATAACCTGTCTCTGTCAGTCGCGTGAGCTTCCACTTCTGGATACTGTAGCGTTCGGTCAAATTTGGTGATGTTTTAGCCAGTTTGTCAAGGTCTTTGAGAATTGTCTCCTGTGCAGTTTTAGGGTCTGCATGGATGGTCTTTCTTCTTTTGTTAGAAGAGAAGAGTTCTGTGGTGAAGGCTGGCGATGCTTTGGTTTGCAGCCATTCACTTCTTCCATCGTGTAGCAATTCTTGGATAGGGGACTCCGTTCTGCTCAGAGGTGGTGATGCTGATGAGGGCTCCGCTTTTCTTGGCTCTAATTCCTTTTCAGGTGGTCTTGTGGGTGAGGCTATCTGTAATGCCTCTTAGCCAGGTGTTCACATCTCTTCCTTGGGCAGTGGGGTTTGCAGTCTGTGACACGTTGGCAGACTGGAAAGTGAGGACTGACACAGACCTGTATGGTGTTATAGGCCCATATGTGGTGAGACAGCTAAGTGTCATTACAGTGATTGGAATGTGGAATGTGTTGTCGTGGGGCTTTGTGGTTCAGGTTTGCTGTTTGGAATTGACAGCAACCTGACATACTCTGACACATTCCGCCACATCTTGCTGTATGCCAGCCCCATATGCCATTTGTTTTAGTGTCTCATAAGTGTCTCTGGTACTGTGGTGTCCAGCACAAGGTGCGCTGTGGGCATGCATTAACATGACTCCCCACGACTGGTATGATCTTGCAGGAAGTTCCTGCACTTGACAGGGCTTCCCCAGGGGGTTGCAAGGTCTCATAGGGAAACTTGTGCACTTGTTTGCGAAGGCAGGTCTGGTGTGTGCTTGGTGAGTGCTTTGAAGCGTGTGAGGCTTCAGGCCATGTCCTCATGGCTGGCTGTGAGATTTTCCCGTGACCTCGGCGACCTGACAGTCTGTTGGGGTGACCTGTCTGGCTGGAGTGGCAGGGGTTCTTGCACTTCAGCCCGGAGTTTCGCTGGCTGGAAAGGTGAACGTTCCCACACTTGAGTCCAATTCTATGAATGCTTAAAGTCCTTTGGGGCTCAAAACAATACAGCAGGTCTATGTTGGTGAAAAGAGAGCCTGTGTCCATTTGTGTTGTGTACACGGGGTGTACCGTCTCATGGAGCTGATGGTCAGGTGCAGGGGAGTTGGCCGTATGTGTATTTTGGCCTGTCATGGGTGGTCAGCCGTCTGCTGATGTGCTGTCTGGGTGCCATGACCAGCTGGCGTTTCTCTGAGTAGGAGGGCATTCTGGTAGGTTGTTGGTTTCTCATGCCGCTCGTAGTTAAAAGGAGTCTGATAGGCTGAGACATCCTGCTCGTCTGGCCGGTGAGGCCACTTTCAGGATCAGTTCCTTTAATGTCCTCAAGATCTCTGTTGCTGGCCCGTGTGCTCTCCAGAATCAGTTCTGGGTACTGTGCAGAGATAGGCAGGATTTTAACAGTCTCTATGGAGGCAGCGCTGTGTTCTCTGTAAGCCATATGGGCTGAGTTCCGCAGATGTAAGGTGGTCATTGTGCGGGGGAAGGCCATGGCGCTTGGGTGGTCACTCATAATGTGATGCGGATTTCGGGAGGAGGGAAGGTTCTGGAGTTGAAGCCTTCCTCCCTTGTGGCCTGTTTTGTCATCTGCCGTAGATTCAGAGCTGGCTTTAGCAGGCTTCTTGTAGTTTTTGTAATCCGCTTTGACAGGTTCAGAGTGCTGGTACAGGATGTTGGGTGCCTCAAGGCCAGCGGTGATCCAGAGCAGATAGTCTGTCTTGCGTGGTCACATTGGGCAGAGTTCAAGCATAAAGGTCCATGTTTTGCAGGTAGGCAAGTGTTGTGGCCCTCTGCAGTATTTAGGTTGACAGTTGTATTGTCTCTGGCCAGCTTGTTGGGGTCTGTGGGGCCACACTGTGTGTGCATCTGCAGTGATCCTCTGGAAGGGTCCCTGCCCCACCCCCCTGTAGTTGCTGGCTGTTGAAGTGTGAACAGTGGGCTCTCGCCCCCCCCTCACAGGTTTGGTCTCTTGACTAAGGGGGCCTGGGCCTGCTTGTCAGGGGAAATTCTGTGTTGTGTTTCCCCTGTCTGTTCATCTTGTGGTCTGCAAGCATATTTCAGTTCATTTGTGACATTGAGTTCACCTTGGCTTCGTTTGACTTTACCCGATTGGTGCTTGGAGTTGTCTCGTTGCTGTGTTACGTCAGGCAAGGAGTCAGAAGTTTGTCTTTCCCAGTACTCCTCAGTTGAGTTTTGTTCAAGGAGCTCTTTTGCTAGTGTGAGCAGCTCCTGTAACTCAGAAGTAGGCGTGTCCAGCTGTCCTTGTGCAGCATCCGTTTGGCACCTGTGTGAAGGGTGTGAAGGAGGATGTTGTGGTGGACTGTCGTTGGACATGCCGTGGTGCTTGCAGGATGAGGATGGCCTTTTCCATGGTCTCTGCCAGTGGTTGGCATGGGGCCTAGGTCTGTTGCCACGGTGACGGCTCTGTCCTCCGCTGGCTAGTGGCTTCCTGTAGAAGGGCCTTGCATTGTGGCAATGCTGGGTGCCTTCTGGGGCCTGTTTTGGATTCTGGGTTGAGCAGTTCAGAATCAGTGGGGTCTTACAAACACCTTTGGTAGAGGCCTTGTGCTTGTTAAAGGCCTTCTGTGTCAGGTCACGCAGTTGTTGAATAGGCATTGTGTGGCAGGCCATAATGCCGAGATGGTGACTTACAATGGGGTGGAGGTTTTGGAGGAAAAGGCTCTTAAAGCTGGGGTCCTCGTCCATTTCAGGTTCACTGCGTGCTCCGAAGTAAGCTCGTCGAAGTCTGTGGTAGTAATCACGGGGAGTTTCATGATGGCCCTGTTCGATGGCTAGGGCAGCGATCAGTCCGTGTTCAAATTCTGGGTCTGAGAATTCTTTTATGATAGCTTGTTTAAGCTGCTGGTAGTCCGATTGAATGTGTTCTGGCTGTCGCGCCAGGAAGCGTCGCATTTCAGGGCTAGCGGTGATCCAGAGCAGATAGAGTCTATCTTGGTGTTTCACACTGGTCCAAGACTGCAGGTGAAAGTCAATCTCTCTTAAGCAAGCGTAAACATCATTCTCTCCTGCAAGTTCTGGTGTGAATGCAGGGATGTTTCTGGCCATTCGGTTGAAGTCTTTGAGTGTCACTCCATGTGCTGTTTCAGGGATCACCTGAATAAACCCCTTTCCTTCTGCCGCTGCAGAGGTTTTCAGGAAGCTGACTTGTGAAATGTCAAACAGAAAGCTTTGGCTCCCCCCTTCGTATCTGTGTACGGGAGTAAGGGGGCTTGCCGTGTGACGTGCAGCAGGGTGCCTTTTACTTGAGTCCATGCACAGTTTGTAAGACTGTTTCAGTTCTTTCTGAACCGTGTCAAGCTCCTCTGTAATGTTGCAGATTTGCTGAGTCAGGGTGTGGACTTCAGCTCTGGCTGCATGCAGATGGCCTTCTAAGGCCTTAGCTCTGGTGTTGCTCTCATTAAGTTCCACATACGCTGTTTTTAACAGTGACTTTGTGTGAAACAGTTCTCTTTCCAAGTCCTGTCTGATGGCTTTTTTCCAGCTGCGCTTGGTGTCCTGCAGCTGTTAGAGCCTTCTGAAGACTGGTGATTTCCTTCTGTTGTGCCATTCTGTAAGGTTCCTTGCATCTGTTCTGTGCCTTCTCTCACCGAGCGGGTGTCAGTTCCCTGTAGAACTCTGTGACTTGCAGGTTCAGTTCATTTACCTCCTGTCTGAGGCCCTTGAGGGTGTGGACCAAGGAGAAGATGATGCTAGTCAGCTCCTGGTGGTTCAGGCTGGGTGTCAGGTGTCCACTTGTGTCACAGTCTCACTGTTCCTTTCTCTGCCATTGCAGGTCGCTGGCTGCTTTGGGCTGAAGGATGTCTATCACCGTGCTCTGCCGGGTTTTCAGTTGGTCCTGGTGAGCCGGCCGGGCTGGATGTCTCTGGAACGTCTGAGACACACTGGCATGCTTGGGGGAACACCATAGAGAGAGAGGCAGAAAGCAAATGCAAGTAAGTACAGAGGTGTTAGGCTATCTATATGGGGAAAGGCTAGGCTGTGTAATGTGTGACTAGCTAGTGAGGGGCAGCTAGTGAGGTAGGGTGCTAAGCACACAAGGAGAGGGTTTGAGTAACTCTGTTGACGGGGCTGTAAGCAGTGGTCAGCTAATGACTGGGCTATACGTGTGGTCAAACTATTACTCAAAGCACTGATGGTTCACAGGTTTGGTCACTATGAAGGTATCAAATAAACAAAACTGAAATAAAATCAGGAAGAGATAGAAGGGAGAAGGAAGGGCTTTCCTCATTTAGTTTAAGCTAGGAGATATGACTAAGCAGTTATCACTTGTTCAAAGGAATGTAGCAGGGTCATAAAACCTAGGGAGACTGTTAGCTACGCTAGCAGGGAACATCAAACACCTCAAGGTAAATAAATAGAAACAATAGGAAGTTTTTCTATCTGCCCAGAGGCCTGATGTAAGGAGGGTAATAGAAGAGACAGGAATTAGGCTACTAATAACCTGTACAGTTCATTAAGGGGACAACAATTGCTAGAACTGCTCTAATCCTATACCGAGAGGGAAGATGGTGATGGTCAAATAACTAAAATAAGGTAAAGGCAAAATGAAAATATCCTAATAGCTTTAGGAAACTAAAAGAAATTAAAAAACAAAAAAACAAAAAAACAAAAAACAAAAACAAATTGATCTAATTAAATCTCAGATTTAATTAAAATCAACTTAGCTGAATCTGTACATTCACGCTAAAAAGTAAATGAATGAAATGAAATCAAAGAGAGGTAGAATAAAGTCAAAATAAAAATAACAAATAGAACCAACATAGGTGAGGAGGGGCCAACCTGAATCTAAACAGAAGGTGATAGCACCAACAGGAAGTGAAACCAAGAGTGAGGGAGCGAGAGAGAGAGAGAGAGAGAGAGAGAGAGAGAGAGAGAGAGAGAGAGAGAGAGAGAGAGAGAGAGAGAGAGAGGAGTGGCTACATTTTACACTCACAAGTATCTTAAGTGTTAGTCAGATGCTAACAGTTAACAGTTGAAGTAAAGGGCTTAGCTTAAATGCCTGTGCGGCAGCTAAGAGAGTTAGCTTAGGCTACACTAGGCTATACTAGTTGTTTGTTTACACAAGGGTCTGTGACGTGTGTGCTGTTATCAGATTGAACCAGAAGAGGCTGCTCTCCACTTCAGGGGTCAGACGTTGCTAAGAGACCGATGAGAGTTTACAACACGCGCAAGTGGAGCAGAACTTGCGCTGCTGTAAACATGCATGGGAGCTCACGCGGTGCATATCAGTCAGTTATGACGTGTCGCATACAACTTCACTCACAAATCAAAACAGCACATTCACTTCACAGACCATGGCGAATTACTAGTTAGCTAGGCTAGAATTATACCATTAATTCGCTATTCAATTGCATCACTTCAATGACTACAATACGCAAAGGTTACAAGAAGGCCTTAACTCGGGGAGATGAGGAACATCGCTCAAATCACCAATTAACTAAATATCCTGTAGCGAGTTTTCTTCGTCGCTCAGTTTTGATATCACTGCAAGTGGGTTTCCTTCGCCACGCAGATTACTTTGTGCTGCTAATCTGAGATTTCCTCGTCAGAGAAGATTTACACATGTAAAGCTGAAATAGGGTTTTCTTTGCCCAAAATCATATTAATTCATTCTTTTATGTGGGATTCTAATCTGAGCTTTCTTCGTCAGAGAAGACTTACACATTTAATAGGGGTGTAACGATTCACTCGTTTTCTCGATGCATCGATTACAAACCCTGACGATGCATATGCATCGATCTTGAAACATGGATTTTTGAGTCGTGAATCGTCGATTTCGGACAGTAATCGATTTAAAATGCTAAGAATCGAATGAATCGCGATTTCTATAGCGATTCAATGCTTTCAAAATATATACTCATTAAATTACTACAAGCACGAATTAATGGAGACCTTGAACAGCGTTCGTGCCTCACATCTCTCCTTCACGCGCTCCACTATATTTACTGCCTGTCACAGGATTGCGCTCGCGCCCCGTTCATCTCACGGACACATTTTTTTGAGCAGCTGATGTGTGATATCTCCTTAGTACTCGTGGCCAGTACTGCTAAAGTGAAGTAGTTTTAGTTTTCTGTAGTTTTTAAATGGCTCTCGGTCATAACGTCGACATTACCTGAGCAGTCGAAGGCTGCGCATTTATTGCATGGACGGAGCAAAAATGTAAGTGTCTAAAGCATACACACAGTTCCATTGAATGATTAATGTGTTTTCACAATGTCGTTGAACCGAATGTATGAAGAAAACTGTTAAAATAACCACAGCATTAACAACAACCTTGAAATAAGTGCGCAGGGTTTATCTGTTAATCAGATGCACAAGTAGCATTTGTTGCTATAGGAAACAGACATCGGGCGCTTTTTCTTTCAGAATCATCATTCACCGATGGAGAGGAAAAGTTAAATACCATAGCATTTTATTTTATGAAAATGAGATAAAGAAATTTTTTGCACTGAAATATAAGTGATCTTGGCTTGTAGAACTTAAGACGTGCCAGGAAATGCCTAATATGGACAAAGGCAGCTGCAGCTAAACTGAATAAAATGAACTGGTGAAACATTAAGACAACAAACACAATAAATAAATAAAATTCATGAATGATGCAGTGCTAATTGACATATCATTTATTACAGTACAGAAACGATAAAGTTTTCTACCTTATTCTGTGCAGGAAATTGAAATAATTGTTTGTAGTATATAAAACAATCATGAAATTGCTATTAGGAAAAAAATATAGATTACAAATTATTTATTATTGTCCAGCAGTGCATTTGATTTATTTATAGCAAATTCAAAGTAAGAGATAAAATAATTTCTTGTAAAAAAAATAAAAATAAATAAAAAATAATACATACATAAAATTATTGTATTTGACATTTCTGTCACTTCTGAAATGATGGCTACACACCTGGTGTGACAAAATGTTAACCTATACATAATACTTTTAAATCTCTTTTTTTAAAATCTTGGCTTACATAAATTTCTACATATACCATGTCACACCATAGCATCATTAAACTAGCATCTAACAATGGACAAACGTGTTTTTTTTCTCTAACCTATGGTTCTCTAACCATAAAGGCTGTTGTGTAATTTGCCCTCTGACTAAGCATTTAAAGAATTCAGGGGAAGCATTTACATAATCTTGTGAATGCACTGAAAGAATGCAGAGTCGAATCGTTAATCGAATCGAATCGAATCGAATTGAATTGTGAATTGAATCGAATTGAATCGTTTTGAATTGGCAAAAATCGTTCTTGAATCGAATCGAAAACCTATGAATCGTGAATCGAATCGATTCGTTGTCTACCCAAAGATTCACAGCCCTAACATTTAAAGCTGAAATGGGGTTTTGTTCGCCCAAAATCAGATTAATTCATTCTGGTACCATCTATACGGCCTGCTAATCTGGGATTTTTCATCAGAGAAGTCTTATGCTCTACTAAGTGAAAAGTCGTGACGTATTGTCAAGTATGGTGACCCATACTCGAAATTGGTCCTCTGCATTTAACCCATCCAAGTGCACACACACAGCAGTGAATAGTGAACAAACGCACACACACACCGTGAACACACACCCGGAGCAGTGGGCAGCCATTGCTCCAGCGCCCGGGGAGCAATTGGGGGTTCGGTGCCTTGCTCAAGGGCACCTCAGTCATGGTATCGAAGGCAGAGAGAGTGCTGTTCATTCACAATCCCCACCTTCAATTCCTGCCGGTGCGAGAATCGAACCAGCAACCTTCAGGTTACAAGCCTGACTCCCTAACCATTAGGCCACAACTAACAACAGAAATTAGGACTTCTTCACTAATATCAGGTTAGTTCCTTATCGTACGATTTAAACATGTATTATAGCATTGATAAACTTCTACTGCTCGTAGTAAGGTGCATTCAAGTTATAGTCTATCTGATTTTATCAGAAACTGCATGTGTAGGACGTTAATAAAATTTATGAGACAAACACACAAGTTTGATACTGAGTCTGCATGCAAATAATGTTTAAACGATTGCCACCGTTCTCCACCATCTGTAGCAAATTAGCTCAAAAAGGGAATTGTATATAAATAATTACAATTAATTATGATTAATTACAATTATTTATATCAGCTGACAGTAATAACTGTCGCAGCGTTAAATTGCCATCAGCTAATCTGTTCGTCCAGCGAACATTCAGTGTAAATTCATATCAACTCTAAGAAAGGATATTTCCGTGGCCACAGAAAATATCTTCCTATTAATGCATTAGAGCATGTATAAGGGTCAAAATCGTAAAGGGACATTAATATGCAAGGCAGAATCACAAACTCATGTAATTTGTACAGAAGAGTTTTTTTAACTAAACGCTAACACACATAACTAATCTAAACTAATCTGAGGGGAAGTCGTGGCCTAATGGTTAGAGAGTTGGGCTAGTAACCTGAAGGTTGATTCTCACACCGGCAGGAATTGAAGGTGGGGATTGTGAATGAACAGCACTCTCTCTGCCTTCGATACCATGACTGAGGTGCCCTTGAGCAAGGCATCGAACCCCCAATTGCTCCCCGGGCGCTGGAGCAATGGCTGCCCACTGCTCCGGGTGTGTGTTCACGGTGTGTGTGTGTGCGTTTGTTCACTATTCACTGCTGTGTGTGTGCACTTGGATGGGTTAAATGCAGAGCACCAATTTCGAGTATGGGTCACCATACTTGACAATACGTCACGACTTTCACTTTCACTTTAAACAAACAACGAATAACATACACTCACGCATACATACAAAGTGGAGCTAAAGTGGATGAATGAAGCCATTAGAGAAAACAGAGAATGCAGTTATGGAAAAAGTAATTTAACCACCTGAGTAAAACCATCAGCGCCGTTTTATAACGGGGTCTATACTAAATCCCTGTTTCGTTTAGTTAAATGTACTATACTTATGTAGAACGCGCTACAATTTGTAATGTGCATCGTTGTCCTTATTTTTAAACTTAATTGTTAAATATATATTGATAAGAAATGTGATTTATATATGTAAAAATGTGTATAAGCTAATTTAGTTAAGCGATGTTATACAGTGTTGTAATATTTTCTACATTTCTTTGTAGGAAACCACACACACACACACACACACACATGCTCTTTTCAAACAGCATTCCAAGCTTGTAACGCACATATCAGTCACAACACATCCTACATGACTAATAAAAATCACAAACAAATTATATATATATATATATATATATATATATATATATATATAAGGTGAATTTGGGTAATCTGGGACATTTTTTGCAATTTTGATTTATGTGATTTATTTCGATATCTATCTAACACATTAGATCAAAACATTACACTTTTCTGAAATCTCTAAGATGTTTTCTAACCACACCAGAAGAAATAATGTAGATATTATGCCCAGAGGAGACATGCCACACCTATTAAGTGTTTTTGTGCCAAAAAAAATAAAATAAAATAATAATTCTGCTTTAATTTGATAATCTGGGACAGGTCACTTTATAATCTGGGACATATGTATTAGGACTATAAAAGCCTATATTCACCATACTTTATGCATGCCAAACACAATATCACCAATAGCTCCCTTCATTCTACTCTCATTCCATTGGTTTAGCTTCTTCGTTTTTCTCTTATTTCCCTCTCTCTCTCTCTCTTCCTCGCTCTTTCTGTTGCCATCTCTTTTCCTGATGTTGTGGTGCCATTGCATTTTGTAATACATTTCACTGAGGCCATGGATAATTTCATATTTTAGCTGACTTAATGACTGTGTGTGTGGGGTGTGTATGTGTGTATGGGTGTGTGTGTGTGTGCGCGCGTTTGTGAACAGAACATTGTGAACTGGCCTGGGCGCAGATCCCCCTCCTGCTCAGTGATTTGAACCATTGTATATACTAAACTAACTGGGAATTTGGGAAATTAAATTAATGGTTTACTTCATCCTGATACCTTTGCATGCTATTGGAATACGTTTCCCAGATTCCATCTCTGTAGCATCTCTCTAGCTAGCTGCTAGCTACTGTGAACTTGTGCTAATGTTATAACCTCCAGCATTAACACCCATTTCTCATTATGGCATATATTAACCCTTGTCATTAGATTTATAAAGTCCCTAAATGCATATTTCCCCCATTTTAAGACTGTCCCAGATTACCCAAAGCATGCTGTCCCACATTCTCAATCATATTTGATAATGTGGGACAACAAAAAAAATATTTGAAAGAAAAAAAACTAAAACACATTTTCAACACTTTAATACATATTTTGTTGCTTGAATAGATCACAAACATAATTTGACAACAATTAGGAACATTGCCTTATTTATGACAGATTTATGTCCTTAACATTAATTTAGTCAGAATCCTATGTTATTGACCTTGTCATGCAATTCCCAGGGGAGCTTCTTGATTGACAAATTCCCTGCCCCTTTCTGTGGAATCACCCCCATGAAGTCATGTGATTTCAGTCACATACATCCATGCTAAAATTATAGTAAAAGTCCTGTTGACAAAAATTTATTAGAACAGGAAATAAACACACTGGAGTTTAGGTGTCCCAGATTACCCAATGTCCCAGATTACCCGAATTCACCCTATATATATATATATATATATATATATATATATATATATTATTTCAAAACAAATGTGGAAAACAAAGTGAGTTGAATCCAAGCAGCTCTACTTTAGAACAATTCTCTGCATTCTTCTGAAGGCGCACCTGCGCTTTCGGTGTTGAATGCTCTGATGTTAGACCATTTAAACATGTTAATTACACAAACAAAATGTTATAGCGTACTCTGGAAAAAATCAACAGTGATTGATTAGCCTATATTTGTTTATTGTAGACTTTTAGTACTATTAGTACTACGCGAAGCAAAAGTTGCTGAAATATCCATAACATACAGTATAAAAGAGCGCACGGTTATCTGTAGATCAGATGCGCTTCAGAGTTGCGTTCGTTATTATAGCAACAGTAGACTCAGCATTGTTTTAAAAATCAATCGATAAAAAAAAACAAAAAACAAAACAAACAACAACAAAAACACTTTCCTTATGTCGAGATCACGAGAAAACAACCTTTGTTATGTCGAGATCACGAGAAAATTAAGTCGTGATAACGAGAAAACAAGATAGAAAAATAATGCATAATGCATGGCCTCTTAGAACTTACGTAGTAATTAAACATAAATTATAATTCAAATGTAATTAAAGATAAACTAATTACATTTTTGTTGAATTATTATAATTCAGTGTCATTGTATTGATTTAATTTAATTCTATTTTATTCGTAATAAATGTACTACCTTCTACCTAAAGCAGAACAACTGGGGTAACTTTATTTATTAGATCAGGTTGCTTTTTTTGTGAAATCTGGCATTCCTTTACTTGGACCTTTAATAAAGACAACAGGCTAATGTGAGGGAAGAGTTCAGAGGAGAATGGAGGCTGAATTCTCAGGGAAATGTTTTGAAACTAACAGGTCACATGCAGACTAGTTGTGCATTACTTACAATCAATCAATCAATCAATCAATCAATCAATCAATAAACACAAATAAACATGTAAATAGACCCATCCATGATGCAAATCTCCCCTTCCATCACATCCCAAAGGTGCTCTATTAGATTGAGATCTGGTGACTGTGGAGACCGTGGAAAATTTGAGCTTTGTGACATGATAGCACATTATCCTGCTGGAAGTAACCATCACAAGATGGTTACATTGTGGTCATAAAGGGATGGACAGAATCACCAACAATACATAGATAGGCTGTTGTGTTTAAACAATGCTCAACTAAGGGGCCCAAAGTGTGGCAAGGAAATATCCCCCACATCATTACACCTTCAACACCAGCCTGAACCATTGACACAAGGCAGGGAGGATGAATCCATGCTTTCATGTTGTCCATGACCCTACATCCAAATTTCACAGCAGAATTTGAGACTCAGGCAACCTTTTTCCAATCTTCTGTTGTCCAGTTTTGGTGAGCCTATACGAATTGTGGCCTTAGTTACGAATTGCAGACCAGCCCATCTGGCACCAACAACCACGTTGCATTCAAAGTCATCTAAATTACCCTTCAACCCCATTCTGATGCTTGATTTGAACTTCAGCAGATTGTCTTGACCATGTCTACATGCCTAAATGTATCGAGTTGCTGCCATGTGATTGACTGATTAGATATGTGCGTTAATGAGCAGTTGAACAGGTATGCCTAAGAAAGTGTCCGATGAACGTATTTTTACGCAATAATGGGCTGTGCTATCCAATTCACTCCAGGAGGGGGCACAACAACCTTACCTTCAAATCCCATAAAAGCTTATCCTCAATGAAAGACTGACACAAAGAGGATTGTTGTATTGTAAATAATAAGCAACGTTCTTCAATCTACTTCTTCCATGCAGAAGATTTTTAGTACGTTGATATGTCTGACACGTTGATGTCTCAGCTTCCTTCACTTTCAATTACATTTGGGAAAAGTGACAGAAAAGAGTGTTAAACCATGGGGAACGGGCATTTATAGCAGAGGGATGTAATGAAACTATGGCAGTAACAGAAATGTCAAAAACAGTATTTTTCCTGTGTATTTTAGAAAGACATTTGAGGAAAATTCTCGCATTTTTCCACTGCTGGCCTAATAAATTTGAATTATTCAACATATAGGACACCACTGTTTGCTTCCTTTACAGCATTAATTTGTTATTCCTTGATAAAATTAAATAAGGTTGTTTTATAACCTTTAAAAAAAAACACTCAAATTGGACCTTAAGCAGGTGAAAGCTGAAAATCACAGCAGAAAAGAAAAGAATTCATGTATTATACATGTAGTGTTCAGCTCTGCAGTTCAGTAGGATGTTCCTGAAGATTGGCACTGCAGGAATCTAAAACATGCTCTGTTATAGATATATACACTTTTCCATATTGTTTGGAGTCAGTCTGACAATGAATCTATTATCCATGTAGCAAATTCTTTTTGCTACAAAGTCTTTATTAAAAGCAACCTGCTCTTTAAAATATCTAATGTTCAGATAACTTGGTTCAAAGTTGTTTAAGTGTGAAGGTTTGAGGCCAGTTTGAATGCCTTAAGGCATTCTAATTCTCAGTGATGGTTCAAGAGGAGCAGCATTGGGACTGTGTGTCTTTTCCACCAAATAAACTGAAGCACAAGGCATATGGGCTTCTAACAGGTGCTCTGTGCACTTAAAAGAAATGTCTTTCTACCGATACGTATCCAGCTGTTTCGTATGTACAGCATCATTCTAGACACGCAAGAGGTATTACGAGTTTAGTCCTTCTGAAACCTTGCCCTTGTCTCAGTGAACACCTTTAATTTCCTTCTATCCTTCTAGTTATATTATCCTTTATCGGTGGTATGCTTTGTGTATTTGCCAAAGCAGTCATTGCCTTGTCCCACTGAATGCGTTTGTTTAATTATGTTAGAAGACATAATAGACCTAGGCCTTATACAGGCCCAGTACAATGAAAATAAAGGACAAAACATCCCATTATATGTAATTTTACTGTAAAATATTATCAATTTTTTTTACAGCTATGAATTACACTATAAATTACTATGAAAAACAATGAAAGTACATTCCCAGAAGTCCGACACGTGAAATATAAGATTCTATTTTATGTAGGTTTTGTTTATTTTTATTCTTGTTATCAGTAATATACATTAAAGTGTGTCATGTTACATTTTTTGATATTTAGTTCATGTTTATGTATTATTATTTGGTAACACTTTCTATGAAGCCCATATTTATAATACATTATAAGGGTATTTTTAAGGCATTATAATGAATGCATAATGCATTATAAAAAAAACCTTATAATATGTTATATCATCTTATGAATATTCATAAGAACAGTTTTAATGTATTATAATATTTACTTATTAGTGGTTATAGCTTTTAAGTGTATGATGATTTATAACACACAGGGAACATGTTGCATCCACTTAAGTTACAATGGATTAAATGTATCATAGTTATAATGTATTATAAGTCTCATATCTTGCCATCTTTCTCATGCTACTTTACTTAAAGCCATCAATGACCACTTATAAGTATAGTAATAATAATAGTAATATTTTTTTCTTCTCTCAAACAGCCATAAGATCAGATATCAGATCAGATAAATATGACACATTTGCTTTGAACTATTTTTATTTTAATATCAGTTTGATTATTTTGATGGTACCCTTTAGACAGCTGTTGATAAGTAACTCTGCAACTACATGTCATCTAGCAGTCAGTGGAGTATTAGTAGTACAGTAGTGGTCAGAATTGTTGGTACCCTTGGTAAATATGATCAAAGAAGATTAAAATTAATCTGCATTGTTAATCCTTTTGATATTTTATTTTAAAAAATTCACAAAAATCTAACCTTTCTTGGATAAGAATTTACAATGGAGAGAAATATCATTATGAAATAAATGTTTTTCTCTAATACACGTTGGACACAATTAACGGTGCCCCTAGAAAAGATCAAAAGGATTAATGATGTAGATTAATTTTCACAGCCTTCTTTGATCATATTTACCAAGGGTGCCAATAATTCTGACCACTACTGTACTACTAATACTCCACCGACTGCTAATTGACATGTAGTTGCAGAGTTACTTATCAACAGCTGTCTAAAGTGTACCATCAAAATAATTAAACTGATATAAAAACAGTTCAAAGCAAATGTGTCATATTATACATTCATCTGATCTGATATCTGATCTTATTCCTGTTTGAGAGAAAAAAAATATTACTATTATTATTACTATACTTATAAGTGGTCATTGATGGCTTTAAGTAAAGTAGCATAAGAAAGATGGCAAGATATGAGACTTATAATACATTATAACTATGATAAATTTAATCCATTGTAACTTAAGTGGATGCAACATGTTCACTGTGTGTTATAACCACTAAGTAAATATTATAATACATTAAAACTGTTCTTTTGAATATTCATAAGATGATATAACATATTATAAGGTTTTTTTTATAATGCATTATGCATTCATTATAATGCCTTAAAAATACCCTTATAATGTATTATAAATATGGTCTTCATAGAAAGTGCTACCGGAACTTTTTTAAGGATGCTCCGGGTGTGTGTTCACTACTCACTGCTGTTTGAGCACAAATTCTGAGTATGGGACATCATACATGGCTACGTGTCACGTGTCACACTTCAACTGTGTTGGAGCAAGGAGATGCAGGAGAATGCAGGAGTATCATCAAAAGTCTTTGATTAACCAAAATAGCCAGGAGAACACAAAGGTGAAGACATTCAATACCGGACGGGGATCAAGGCAAGACACAGGGCTTTTATAATAAACATAATGAGGGGACTAAAGGGACACACCTGGGAATCAAAATCAAACACGGCTGGATTCTAATGAAATTAATAGAACTAAACGGGGACAGAAACAGGAAAAACCAAATATGGACATGAGGGGAACAAAACACAAGACACATGGAACACAGGTCTGACATTTACTCCCCCCTGCCTCATAACTTCTACCGGGGAGGGGGGGTAGGCGCTCTGGAGGCCTCTAAGGACGGACTTCCATGGGACGGGAGGCCTCCAGGGCGATACCGGCTCCAAGACCCATGGCGGAGCAGGCATCTCAGTGAGCCATGGCGGTGCAGGGAGCTCGGGAGGCCATGGCAGATCAGGAGACTCGGGAGGCCTTGGCGGATCAGGAGACACGGGAGGCCATGGCGGATCAGGAGACCCGGAAGGCCATGGCGGAGCAGGAGACCCGGGAGGCCATGGCGGAGCAGGAGACCCGGGAGGCCATGGCGGAGCAGGAGACTCGGGAGGCCATAGCGGAGCAGGGAACTCAGGAGGCCATGGCTGGACATCCTCCTTGGCCTTGGCCTCGCCACTTTGCCCGGCCACCACGACCTGATCCCCTGAACTGGGGATCAGGAGCCCTTCCTGGGCTGAACTGGGGATCAGGAGCCCTTCCTGGGCTGAACTGGTGATCAGGAGCCCGTCCTGGGCTGAACTGGGGAACAGGAGCCCATCCTGGGCTTAACTCAGGAACAGGAGCCCATCCTGTGCTTAACTCAGGAACAGGAGCCCATGCTGGGCTTAACGAGGAATCAGGAGCCCTCCGTAGGCTTAACTCGGGAACAGGAGCCCATCCTGGGCTTAACTCGGGAACAGGAGCCCATCCTGTGCTTAACTCGGGAACAGGAGCCCTTCTTGGGCTTAACTCGGGAACAGGAGCACTCCGTGGGCTAAACTCGGGAACTGGAGCCCTCCGTGGGCTAAACTGGGGTTCTGCAGCTTTAACATGACACTGGTCTGGGGCTGGAGCCTGCACTGGACTCTGGTCTGGGGCTGGAGCCTGTACTAAACTCTGGTCAGGGGCTGGAGCCTGCACTGGACTCTGGTCAGGGGCTAGAGCCTGCACTGGACTCTGGTCAGGGGCTAGAGCTGATACTGGAGGGTGCTCTGGAGGAGCAGGCACAGCAAGAAGCTTACGAGGAGCTGGCACTGGTGCGAGTTCAGGCCTGGCGGGAGCCGCAACTGGCGGGCTTGACTTCGGAACCGCTGGTGGGCTTGACTTCGGGCTTGCCACAGGAACAGCCGGCGGGCTTGCCACAGTGGCGGCTGGCGGGCTTGAGACAGCGGTGGCCGGCGGGCTTGACTGGGGAACGACGGACGGACTGGATGGCGAAACGGCCCGGCGGACTGGACGGCGGGTTGGTTCTGGCTAGGGCCTGGACACTTCCCAGACACCGGAAGATCCCTTCCCTCCAACTTAGTCCGGAGGTGTCTGGGAGGTCCACGGGGTGATGGTAGTTGGCCCCGAGCCAGAAGAGAAGATTAATGGCGTCGTCGTCTAGCGCCGTTGCAGCGGCAAGCCCGCAGAATTCCCTGGCGTACTCGTAGAAGGGGAGATCTCTACGGGCTAGGGTGCGAGCAGCGGTTTCCATGCCGCGGGAGGAAAAACAGGAAAACAAAACACAGGGAGAGGGAGCGCCGCTTACTTTTTCTGTATGGTCCGGTATTCTGTCACACTTCCACTGTGTTGGAGCAAGGAGATGCAGGAGTATCATCAAAAGTCTTTAATTAACCAAAATAGCCAGGAGAACACAAATAGAGCAGGATAAAGACATTCAATACCGGACGGGGAACAAGACAAGACACAGGGCTTTTATAACAAACATAATGAGGGAACTAAAGGGACACACCTGGGAATCATCACGTCACTTTCTCGTCATTTTTTTTTTTTTTATTGGCGTTTTTGCATTTTTCTTGATAGGACACTGGAGATATGACAGGAAGCGAATGGGAGAGAGAGGGTGGTGCCTTTTCACTTCACTTTAAAAAAATTTGAGAACCATAAGTGTACACAAGTGGTATAACTATCAGCATAAATTCTGGTCCACTTGTGGCTTTTTTGGGAAAGGGAAAGCCCACTTATATAGTATTGGGACTGACTGATATGCAAATTGACCAACAGCAGTTTGTATTGTTTTTACATGGGGTATAAGGGAGCTTTTAAATTAAATGCATTTGAACATTTCTATGAAAATATGAATTTAGAGTAACAGTATTTTACAGTACAAGGCAGTTTGCACTGATTACCAAAGCAGCTTCTTTCTTTCGGTTACTGGTCATGAGGAAAACTGTCATAGGCTATATTTAGTTAACATATTAAGCCTGTTGATGAAGATTCTTGCCTTATTTGAGAATAAAATGACATTTCTGTAATATTTAAGTATTTTAAATACACAAAATACAACCTCTTAGTAAAATCATGGATCTTATTAGTTGGCCAGCTTCATGTGCAGTTTGATGGAAAAGAGATTAGAACATTTCTCTGTGAAAAATAAAAACAATCTGTTGCGTTGATGGCATGTAAATGTTTGTGGACGTTTGACCAGACACATTAACAGCCATTAATTCAAATTAAAACGTTTAACGCTCCAAATTTTCAGACTGAACATTTATCTTGGTGTGACAGGCCTATCACTATATAGACAAAAAAACAGTAAGACATTTTTTTAAAGAACTTTTTTGTGTTCCACAGAAGTCATACAAGTTTGGAGTAACATGAGTGTGATGATGATGATGGTGTTTTTTTTTTTTTTTGGTTGAACTATCCCTTTAAGGGGTGTAAAACCAGCCAATCAGATTTGAGAGCTGCCATTTTCTATGCAATATTAGATGGTTTGTAAATGGATTGTAGATGGTCCATTGGCTTTATGTTTGACACTGAGTCTAATTGAACTCCATTACAACTTCACTACTATAGACTAGTTTACATTCTGTGTTCATGTTTCATCTGTTTGTTGATGTCTCCTTAGTTTTTGTAGTTTCTGATTATTGCCTACAGTTTGTCTCCTAGTTTACTGATTAGTCCTTGTGTGTTATAACTATGGCTTGTTCATTATCTTGTTCTGTTCATTGTGTTTAATAGCCCCTGTTTGTTTCATTTCACTGTCTGTTTTCATCATAGCTTTGATGGTTTGCTGTGTTTTGTGTTATTAGTTTTTGCCTATGAATTACAATGAATTACACTATAATGCTTGTTTGGATTTATAAATAAATATACCGCTGCAATTAGACCCTGCCTCAAACTATTCCTTCTTCCCACAACCAGCCCTTGTAACAAAAACAATGACAAGATACAAAGAAACCTAAAATCTCTAAAACCAAATAAAACATTTAATTCCAGATAAAACATTACAGAAAACAGAGGAGTTGGGAAAAGTATTCACTATTAACTAGTTACTTATTAGCTTACTAGCATACTGTCTGTTTATTAGTACTTAAAAAGCACATATTAATGCCTTATTCAGCAAACCATATTGTAGATCTTTTAACCCTACCCCATACCTAAACATACAGTAAATACTAATACCTTACTTACTATCAATAATCAGTACTTAGGAGTTTATTGAGGGAGACCTCTTAGTTAATAGTGAATATATATTCTTTAATTTGAAGTGTTATCAAGGAGTCTTAAATATTTGTTATGCACAGACTAATTATACTAAGCAAGGAACAGATGCATATTATAAAGGAATTAGGAAGGAAACAGGAACAAGAAACAGGACAGTTTTAAAATAAGAGTTAAAATGTACAATGACAGCTTTCCCCTACTTTCCCCCATAATTTCAGACAGCTGAAAAAATTTATAGGCTAGATTTTTTACAGTTTGTCACCCTAGGCAACTGTTGTTACAGATGTTCAGGAGCGTAATAAGGCATGCATCATCACTGAAGAGTGGAAAAAGGCTCAAGAAGATGAGCTACAACTTCTATTCCCATCTTACGTTTCTCTCCTCTTCTCTGCACTGTTGAATTAAGCTTAGCCATGATGGAACAGGAAAGCCCTTGCATGGAGTCTAGTGGTACATATACCCTTGCAACTAACATGTCAGACAGAGCCCAGGATCACAAACCGCACTTCACCTACAGCACACAGACTTGTTATTTGTTGTTTGATTTCGCCATGTATCACTAATAAACTTTCTCACAATATTCTCACGGGTTTGACTATTGAATTGAAGAGCCAGTCCATCAGCCTGGGAATAGGATTGCCTGGGGCAGAAAGCTGCTGCAGAAAATTTATTAGTTGAGAGTTGAAATTCGTCCCTTGGTCAGCGAGAATGTCATCTGGAATCCCACTTTATTCAGTGGTTTTCACTGTTGGTCCTGGAAACCCACAAATCTGCACATTTTGTAGGTCTCCCTTATTCAACCACATCTGATTTGGATCATCAGCTCATTAGGAGAGAACTCCGTGAATTGAGCTATGTGTGTCAGATAAGAGAGGCATACAGAGGTATTTGCAGTGCTGTGGGATTCCAGGACCAGGACTGGAGTCTCAAACCTGTCCTGGAGCCACCCCAGCACTGCACACTTTGAATGTCTCCTATATCCGTTCACACTGCAGGAAAATGTGGACCAAATCTGATTCTTTTTGCTCATATGTGACTCAGATGGTTTAGTTTCAGACAGTGTGAACAGCACAAACCACATGGAATCTTACCTTTTTGGCTACGTTCACACTGCGAGCTTTAGTGCTCATTTCCATTTTTTTTTTTTTTTTTGTATTGCTGTTCACATTGTTGTTTTAAATGTGGCCAGTATCAGATTTACAGTGTGAACAGATCATGGTTCTGAACTGACCCGCATGTGCAAAAGAATGATACGAACAGGGTTTCCAGGTTTTCACAACAAAATCCGCTCAATTGCTTCTCAAAACTAGACCAAAACTAGCCCAACCATGTTCAGGGGGGTAAATATCGCATTAGTGGGGTCCCGTCAACCTATGAAGTTGAAAAACAACCCATGGCAACAGTGGAAAAAGTAGCCCGATTCCGCTGGGAAACTGCGGATTTGGCAACACTTGCGCAGAGCGCTGTCATATGGAGGTAAACACGGAGGACAAAAAAGAAAGCGATTATGCATTTATTTATAGTGTGATCTGCTGCAGAAGCCAGCGAAATTATGCACAGGGAATATGAAAAATAAAGACAAGGATGTGACAAAAGACAGCAGAGTTCTGAAACTTTTATGATACGAGCCCTCATGTTTTGCTTGTACATAGAGTTGTCACTGTAATACTTATGATTTCTGACTACCTTCTGACTACCTTTTGCAACTGTCTTGATAACTTTGGATATGTAAAATCTTTGAAGTGTCTCCCGTCTGTGCGGAATTATGACGAATGTCGATGACGGATGCCCAACAAGTCATGCTGCTCTCACGCCACACATCATGTTCTCAAGTTGTGAAAAATACAGTTCAAGTGGCATGTAAAGCGATCATCTCTTCCTCTATACTATAAACATGAATGAACATCAGAAGGTATCTTATTTCAGCCACAGAAAGATGTCAATACATACCATTTTTCAAGTTCAAGTCTACCAACGTTAATCCACTCTCCTGTCTGTTTTTTTTGGTCAGACAAAAATGGCAGATTTGGCGTTATGATTGGTCAGATCGCCTGTCAATCAAACTACCTGCAAAGGGTCAATTCCACGCTGACGGGATTCACTTCAAAGATTTTACATACTGGTAGTTCTTCGATCACTTGGTGAATATGACAGAAAGTTGCAGAGGTAGTCAGTGGAGAGATGAGGTGTTGTTTTGCAACGTATTATAGAGACAGTGCTACACAAGCTAAATTAACTGGGTTGTACAGTAAATATCTAAAAACTTGCTCTCTTTCTCTTCATCTTCGTCCTCCTCAACGCCTGCTCACAAATTCGCTGGCTTCAGTGGCACATCAGCTTATAAATGAATGCGGAAATGTTTCCTTCAGTGGCCTCTGTGTTTTATTCTGTTTAACAGTGCACTTCATGCGATCAGTTCAGCACATTCATTCATTCACACTGGAATCTGATATTGGCCAGATTTAAAAATGATAATGTGAATAGCCATACAAAAATTGTATCTGTGCAATAAATCGGAATTGAGCACTAATTTTTACAGTGGGAACAAAGCCTAACACACCTGATTCAACTCATTAGTAGACACTTCAAGGCCTAAACTGCGTTTATCCAATAAGGGAGATATCCAGAAGGTACAGTGTTGGGGGTCCTACAGGACAGGTTTGAGAAGAACTAATCTAAAGAACATCTGGACCAAGGTACTTGATGATCTCGGGCAGGGGTTCCTGGAGAGCCACTATCCTGCAGATTTCATCTTCATCTCTAATTAAACACATCATAACCGTCTCATCAAGGTCTTCAGACTCACTTGAAACTTCCAGGCAAGTGTGTTGGAACAGGGTGGAGCCAAACTCTACAGGATGTTGGCCCTCCAGGAGTAGGACTGGATACTCTTGATCTTGATGTTATAGCAGAACAAAGTAGTGAAAGCCTTAGGGAACCAGTCGGCATAGTGACAGATAACCAAGAAGAACTGGTACCCAGAGTTGTTCCTTTTTAATGGGCCCACATTGTCTGTGTAGATCACAGGTAATGGTTATAGAGGAGCAAGTTTTAGACCTGCACATTAATGTACATGGCCAGTAGAAACCGATATGAAGGTATGTCTTTTGGTGGCAAAGGTGACAGAGTATGCAAGGAGAAGTATTAATGCTCAAACCATTTTAGGTACCACAATACATTTTGTACTTTCTATATAAGGGGTGTTCTGCCCTGCTCCTTGCCACCCACCTTCCTGTAGAGTTTAGCTTCAACTTGAATTAACTATTTTACAGTTAACTAAGTACTGAAAGCAAAGATGCTTTAAGGCAAGTCTCCAAGGTTAGAAAAAAAGGCATAACACAATGGGTGCTTCTCATAAAGAAGCCTGCATCCTACGAAGGCTGCATGTCTCAGCTGCCACGTCATCAAATGTCGCTGAAGGCCGCTTCAATCGGAAGGATCCTTGGAAGGCAGCCTTTGTTTTGAGTCCTTCATTCAGCTGAATTTGAAGGATGCATGCGATGTATCCTTTGCAACCTTTGATCACCCACAATCCTTTTTATACTTTCCAGTTCACAAAAATGAACTGACAAAAATTACTGCCAATAATGTAAGCCACTGGGACACTGTAGACGGCTGTGACTCATTGTATTGCATTAACAGAAAGCCAAATAATATAAAGATTTGTAATACAAAGTATTTTTCTAAAATTAAGTTTGATTAGTATTTACATGCTGTGACGTGAGGGCAGGAACATATGTGCATAGCCACTCATGCATACTAGACCATCTCATTCTAGTGTTTAATGCAGAGGAAGACTCTAGCCTTCAAGTCTCCGAAGGACTGAACTAGGAAGGATGCAGCCTTGGTAGGATGTAACCTCCTGTTTAAGAAGCACCCTATGGTATGCTGAGAAGGAGACCAGAGGCAGTTTTTTAAAGAACGTCAGTGGATTCACTATGCTTGATGAGGGAAAACAGCTTATCATTTAATGATTCATAAGCTAATCTTCAACATGTTTGCCATTAAACATTTGTTTTGGATTTATCTGTTTTTAGAGCTTGCACAGAAAAAAAAATGTTGTTTAATAAGGAAAGTCGAAGACAAGGCCAGAGGTGGGATTCAGTTCAAGGCACTTCAAATTAATATCTGTGGTATCTGTGAAGGCCTAGGCTATGATTTGATTGGTTATAAAGTCACATGTGATTGGCCATTATGCTTTCTCCAAAAGTAGAGCTGTTGACCTTGGTATTTCCCAAGACCTTCTCTGCAGGTGTGTTGGAGGAGTAGGTTAGAGCTAAACTCTGCACCAAAGTGGCCTTCCAAGTGCAGAACTGGACACCTTGCTCTAATTTAATAATAATATCCCATTGTCAAGAACATATTCATCATTACACATAAGTAGATGAGTTGACCTTCTCTCCACATGCTTTAAAAAGAGGCTTCAAAGACTGTTTAATCTCTTCTGGGGGTGCTTAATCCTGCTCCTAGAGATCTACCTGCAGAGTTTAAATTCAAATCAAACACACCTGAACCACATAATCAGAGGTTTGGGATTCATACAAACATAAAAGATAGTAACGTTAAAGCTGTGGTGTTAAATCCAAGCCAGAAGGGCCTTCTCCCTGCAGAGTTCAGTTCCAACCCTATTCAAACAAACCTGAACCAGCCATTACAAACAAGTGTTTTGGAGTAGGTTGGAAGTAATGGTGTGTTCCATTGGTACTTGGAAGTTGGAAATTCCGCGTTCTCAGTATTAACTTTTAACTGTAATGCCCTCCCAAGTCAGAGTTCTGACACGGAATCTGTGAGGAATTGCAACAACTCCAACTTCAGAATCCAGTATGGCTGCTTAGTGCATCAACAGAAGAGAAACAGTAGTAATATATTGTTTATTAGCACTTATGTTTGTCTGTGTCTCAATAAACTCACACAGTACTACAGTACTATCCAACCTCTATCTGTGGATATTATACTTTGGTGTTATCTGTGCAAAATACCGCGTTTTATGTGTTTAAAATCGACTCTTATTGCTAACAAGGGACGCCCTCATTTTCTGACTTCTCTACTGGAACACGATCCACTTGCGTGTGATGTCATTTCCAGCTCTGACATCCGATTTCTGAGGTAAATGGAATGCAGCATAAATTCTGCATGATGGTAACCCTCCAGGAACAGGGATTGACAATCCTGTATTAAAACAGGGTTGAAGCTGAACTCTGCAGACATTAAAATGAGTTATTCAACACAAGTAAATTCCTAATTTTGCCAAATTCCTTGCCAAAGTTTCATGCTGGCATATGATCAGGGGAGTTATATTTTTTTACACTGAATAATTCTAGTGGTATAATATTTGATTAGCAAATAAGGAAATTGGGTTTCATAAACTGATCTAATACATTAACAGTTTATAAATCAACCAAAAATTACATCTTGGCAGCAGCAGTTTTATCATTATGAAAAAAACAAAACAAAACTCTTTTTATTGTTACACTAGGTGTCCTACCAGCATCTTCATCCTGGTATTGAGTGTTTTCAGAAATCCAGCAGTCCTCTTTAGTAGTTAATTAGTTTGAATGTAGTCAAGAATTGTAGTCAGTTCTAATTTAAATTATGAGTAATTTGTATTTTGGAAAGTTGGAAGTTCTCTTTTTATGTTTGTGTTGTGCAATTAAGTTGTTTGTGCGATACAGTTGTCTGAATCAGGGCCTGAGGACAGACTGCTCCCGTCTCCTCTTTGAAGTGTTGTTCAGGTCAAAACCCAATAATGGTACAGTCCTTTAAGTGGTGATAGGTCTTAGTTAGGGTCTCTCCAGGGGGTGTTACTGATTTTCTGAAGTGTGTCTCAGTGGAAATGTCAAACTTCATCAGCACTGCTTACTTCAGATTGTTGTTGGTTCAGGAGGACTTCTTGTCCATGAATTTGGCTAGTGCAATTTAGTTCTTTTCAGTCATACTACCTTCACTTAAAACACATTTTAGGTGCCTCTTGTTCAAATGTCTTGTTCAGTCATTATTACATTGTGATGGAACTGTAATGGAAATCATTCAGCCTTTAAATGTTTATCCAGTAAACCTGGTAAAATAAATAATTTACTAAACTTTAAATAAAAAACAACTTTCTGTTAGTATAGAAAGATATTAAGATATTAAGAACTGTTTTTAGAAAATCTATCTAAAATTTACTTAATTTTTAATTTTCTTTGGAAAATATTTTTTTCTTGTTGTAAGCAACCTCACTACATTGTGCATGCTTATAACATATTCTCTAAAAAAAAAAAGCCTTAATATCTATTCCAGTTATGATTCTTAGGTGAATTTATCTAGTTTAAAAATGTCTAGGTTTTTTTAATGGAACAATTCAACAAGTGTAACCTGAACTGTGGCCTAGCATGCATCATACATGCTCTTACAAGTCCACAGAAATTAGTTGAAAATATACAGGAAAATATAAGGGAAGCTTGTACAGATCAGGCCACAGGGGCAATAAGGACAGAAGATCAACACTCTGCCTCAATTTTATGTGATCAGACAGATTGTGACTGTGAGCATAAATCAGATTAGTCAGGTCCTGTTTCTTCCCCCTCTCTGTAGTCTCATTAGATGCTAAAGCATTCATGTCATCTCAAGTTTGAGGGCCATTCTTTACACTTGACGGGAGGCCTATCTAAAAATCCTCAGGCCACATAATACTGCTATCAAGCAAAATGGCTAACAGCAGATTTACTAAACATCTAAGGGCACTTGAAACATAATATAGCCCGCTGATAGCATTGTTTATTTGTCCATGCTGTCTGTGTTGTTTTAGCGCCCAGCTCACTAATGGAATTATGCTAATCAGGTAACAGTACAAGCCCAGTGAATTAGTGCTGAATGCAGTTTGCATCCTGCAATTCTTCATCTTGCAGGTCGGTTCTGCGTGGAAGTACAATACAATAGCTAGTTTTGGAGGATGCAGCAGACTACCAGGATCTAGGACTTTGCAGCATCATTCTATTGCGGCAATCCAGACCCTTGAACTGGCTATTTAAAAGGCAGAACATGTTCTTGACTGCACCACACATGTGGAGTTGTAATGTTTTCTAGTTATAATGCTCTTCTCCATTATTTGATTAATATTTGATTATGGTCATTAAGTCTTATAAGCATCATTCTTCTTTTCCAGTGGCAGGTGGTGGCCCCCAGTTTTGCAAAAGCAGAAATGAACTTTAAATACCAATAAATCATAAAGTGTGTGCACATTTGCATTTTTAGTGTGTAAGAAATTAGTGCATTGTCCATAGAAATGTATTGTGTCCCTTCTTTTTGAATACATATTTTATTATGTTTGAGAAATACAATGTGTAACAAAGTTGGCATGTCATGGTTTTTCTGAATATATAGTAAGTCATTTTCTTCTTCATTTCCATATATTTTACTATATCTTTGTATGTTCCACACCATATTAGAGCAATTTAGTTCAGCCTCACCACCTTCATCCAAAACCCTTTTTTTTTTTTTTAGGTTTTGCTGCCTCTTGTTCAAATGGCTTGTTCAAAAATTTTGTTAGTGTGACATCGTGATGTAAGTTATATCCAGTCTTTAAATTTATGTCATGTAGAACTGGTAAACCGAATAATTTTGGCATTTAATTACAGTTTGATTTTAAAAATCTAAATGTCGTTTAACTTCTAATTACTAGGTCCAGTATAATAAACTATTTTAAAAGTATAGCCATAACGTATATTAATATTATGAATAACAAACATTGTGAAAATTATTATGCCTATCGTTTGCCACTCCAATTCAAGAATGAGACAATAATTCTAATTTACATAATATGCAGCCTTATGTACATAGATAAGAGGAGTGTTTGTACTGCAAAGACTGCCAATTACTTAATTCAAATATGTATCAGCATCTGGTTTAACTGCAGTGTGATTAGTGGAGGAAAGAAAACAGGGTTTCATGCAAAAGCAGCTCAGCTATTTAGTGAATTCATCCTTGAATGTTAATCCTAAATCTGGGCATTGGTGTTGGAAGAGAAAAAAATGAATGCACATTGTTCACATTATTTTCATAGATGTAGAGGGAGATGCCTAAAAGCAAAGTGGGATTCTAATCTCTATCCATGGGAGTGTTCTTTCTGTTCTTAGTGTTAATTTGGTGTGATTCCCATCCCATCGGCTTTTATTGTGCTCTGATCCAGAAAGCCGAGCAGTTCCACAGTGCCCCCCCACACTTTCTCTTCTCCTTTTCTCTCTAATGCTGTGGGGGCATCAGGTGGTGTCAGAACTCATCAGGCTGAAGGCATCACCAGTCCCAAATGCAGTTCATCTGATTGTCACATCTAGAGGAGACTCACAACATCCTAACAATGGAGGTGGTAGAGAGATTTAGAGACGGAGAGTGAAAGCGCATACAGGGTTGTGACCTGTGCGCTACTAACAGACAATGATTTATCTACCCTGATGCCCTGTTTCAAAGAGATTTGGGAGTGACTGAGCTGTTGCAAGATACTTTCAATGGATTTACTGCTAGATTCCAGATTCTACAGCAAACTACTAAATTTTCATGACACATTCTTTAAATGTAAATGTATTTTGCTAATAATCTGCAGCTGTGAGGACAAGGAGACTAGAATGGCAAACAGTCATATTTTCCTTGAAGGGAAATTCAAGTTTAGTTTCTGTTCTGCTTAACAATAACATAGCCATCAATGCTGACTTGAAACATTACAAAGTATTTCATCAGCCAAGACAGAGCTGCTTCAGTGTCAGGTATCTAGGTTATTTGGGGGAATGTAAAAGATTCCACTAGAAAGAATGTGTAATTTGAGACCATAGTTCTTAGTACAAAGCAAATTTGGCATTCGCCTAAATCTGTCATTTGCAGTAACACATCAAATCAACATACAGAAACACATTCACAGAGTTATTTTTGATATTTCATTAGTGTAAGCTGATGTTTTTACTTCACAATTCAGAGGCATTTTCGGTGATTCAATCACAAGTGGCCAGTCTAGACGCATTATTGTTACCATCAAGTATTAAAATCAGTTGTATCTTCTGTGACCACTAATGTTCAGATTTCATCAATTTCTTAAATCATCACACTCTACATCGGTTTCATGGGAGTGCCAAATGCATTGCATAATTACTATTGAATAATTTAACCCATGTTGTGAAGCTTGTGAGTAAAAGGGAACAAAAAAGGAAAGGAGCTAAGGAAGCCAATGAAAAACATAAGTTGCAGTTTCAGCTGTAAGCCACATGTTTTGGCTTTTGGTTTTGTAAGGCTAATCAACATAAATAATTATGCAATTATTATTAAATAATTATTACAGACATAATTGTTTATAACCACCCATTTTACACAAGAGGTGTGTAAACAAGGATGTTTTAGTGCAATTTTTTTTTATAAATCTCTTCTCACACTCATAGCTGTAATTAGAATACATCCAATCTGGTTGGGTGGTTAAACAGTTGGTTTAACAGTCTAGCAGAAAAGATTAAATATTTCAATGCACTGAAAATTCTGCATACGCTTCTGGTCAGAACTCCACGTAACTGCAGTACTACCCTCCATTGGAAATGAATGACTTCTAGCCTGTTGACTCCTACACATGCGTTGTGGTCACGTGGTCACGTGTGAACTTACCCATCTTGACTCGGGACTTGACTTGAGACTTGAATGCAAAGATTTCTGACTTAATAGTGACTTGCAAAACAGTGACTTGGTCCCATTTCATTTAGCACTGATCACTTCTGATCTGATCAGCAATAAATGGATGTTAATGCCAGGCATTAATGGTTTCATTCAACTCTGTGTTTTGTCACATTCAATTAGAGTTTGATGACGCAGTTCATATAAGGCCAGATTTACTAAACAGGGCAAATTAGCGTGAAAGTGCATTCCATAAAAGCGCAGATGGAAGTGGAAAGTTCTGTGGGTTATTTATTGACAATGTGCAAATTAAAGAAGAGAGATGCTGCCAGATCATTTCCATAATGACCAATCCACCAAGAGCAGCGAAAATTAGCATCTGGTTTATGAAATGCTTTTTTGAGGCATTAAATAATGCCACAAATACTATTATATTGACTAGCGCAAACCTTAATAAATCTCGTTGCATGATTCTTTTAAATACTCTCCTCTCATAAATTTTGTGTATCAAAGGGAAACTCCTACAAATGCATTAAGTTCAGCCGCAGAAATGACTGTGTCCATGCCTTCTCAGCACTATTTTTTCACTGTGTCATTGGTAAATCCTGACAGTAGTTTTTTAATGCCAAAAGAAGGTTTGCACTGGCGCAAGCTCTTAGTAAATCTAGCTCATAATGTTTATCATTCAGTACATACTTCTTCATCAGTTTTCTTGAAAATTTCACCGAAAATTGTCATTTTCTGAAAGTAATACAGCTAATTTCTGCTAAGCCTTACAAAATTCTTAAACTTCTTAAGTAACTTCTTAAACATCAGTTACTCAGTGATGTTACAAAGGCAAATCAGATCATATTCTAAACTAAACTAAATCCTTTTTCATTAAGAATTTAAAATGTCCCTGTGTTTGCACTTTTGTTTATTAAGAGATGGTATTTAACAAAGCATTTGTTCACAGTAATTATAAGCATGTGTTCATTCTCTGAACAGAGCTGAAAATAAAGTCTGACTTTAACTGTCTCACAGGTCCACAGCAGTATTACAATTATGGACATATTTTATGTGTAATATGTACATACACTTACTTTTTTGCACATTAAATTCCCATTTACGCATAGCCCATAAGTATACACATTATGTATCTTTTTATATCCTATTGTGTACTTACACTTGTCTAGTGTCATGTGTCACCATGTACAGTAATATTCCTGTAAAGACTAGAAAACTTTCAAAATTTCTGCGTGAACATATTTTCAGAATATTCTAAAATGCAATGTTTACAATTTTTTAAAACATAGTAAATGGTATGTGTGTGTATTCACTCAATAGTAAGCTATATTCCTTCCCAAACATACAGTAGCCCCAGTCCCCACATTATAAGCTGCTACTCAATGTAATACTTTTCATGATACTGTGGCAATTATTGGAACCCTTTAGACAGTACAGCTGCTAAATCTAAAAGTGAACTATTCACTTTTCAAATCCCCTTGATGATATCCCACACTGTATGTAACTGAACGATGTAATGAAAAAACTGTGTGCTATACCACAGTCTGACAATAATAATGAAGATGCTGCAGAAATGAAATGAAAATGAAATCCAGGTGAGTGATCTCATTCATTCATTCAGTTCTCATTGCATCAAACAATGCCTCACCAGGGAACGGGTAACATGAAACAATTAATATTAATAAAAGTTACTCCCATCTTTCTGACATCCAATCAGACAGTTTAATTTCAGATGAACAGTGACAACAGTGGATACATTCCTACATTAGGTTTATGAAAGCAAAGCCAAAATGTAATTTCCAACATATGAATAACAAACAGGATAGACTACATTATGATTTCCTTGTTATTAAAGCAACGCTTTCAGAAAATACACCTTTCTGTAACAAACCTTTGACACTGTGGTACACTCTGAGGTAAAGAATTGTTCCTTTAAACATAAAATACTGTAGTTTATACAGGCTATGTATCACAAAAACCTCTTGGGTGAACATATATACCTCTGTACATATATAGATATCTATAAAAGTTTGAACCTTCTGGCAGTTGTATTTAGTCTTCAAAATTCACAAAGGTTATGTTCATTTGTGACGATTTTCATGATGAACAAAACATAAGAATCATAAACTTTTGTTGGTCATAGAGTTTATAATCCAAAAGCCAGTGGAAATGTCCTATTGGGTTGTCAATCAATGTTGTTACAGTACAGTTAGTCCACCCTGGAGCAACCCTTCCTGCTTAAGGGCAAAATGGAGATATCTACGGCTCTGGACTAGGATAAGGATAGGCTGTGATAGGACTAGAAGCAGAAACAGATATGGCCTCTGGTGCTGGCTTTTGGACAGACATGGCCTGTGGCTGAGAGTCATAGGACTTAGGGTCTGTGTTAGCAAGCAATGGACATCAGCTCATGGCAACTGATGCAATCGGTTTCCTGTTGGAAGGGCAGAGGGTAGAGATAGTTACTTTGGCTGAAATGAATAGGAGAATGTGCTGTATGTCTCTGGGTGAAAAACACACTAGGTATTGCAGTGTGCACTCCATGCAGAGTTGTCTCTACTGGCTTTATTATGTAGGTCTGGTTATCTGTAACATTGAACTTGTATTGAAAAGAACAAGTTTGCTGAACCCAGTTATAGTCATTTGTTCTGACAAACAAAAACAAAATCCAGTGAACAAGAAAAAATAAATAAATAAATAATAATAAAAAAAACCCTAGAAACTTCAACAACTATCCAGGCACTATAAGAACATACAACATAAATAATTTAAGTATTAATGTGAAATATTATTACAATTTAAAATAATTGTTTTGGTAAAACTGTCCTTGTTACACTGTACATGTAATTACTATTACATAACAATTAATTATGCATAATTACTTGCAAATACCCTAAGTCAAACCCTAATCCTAATCCTAACCCTAACATATAGTAAGTACATGTAGTTAATTAATATTACTCAGTATTTAAATCTATAATTACACTGTAACAAGGACACTTTAAAATAAAGTGTAACCATTGTTTTCTATGTGAATACACTACATGCACTAAAAAGCAGGCCGAAAAAGAGCCACTAACCCACAAGCCGAACATTTTTTGTGACTAGGTGGTACGGTATTTGGATATTCTGACTGATCATGGTTTGAGAACCACTGCAGTAAGAAAAACACTGGGCTTTATCTACACAGACTGATTTCCATCACTCATGGTACTCAAATATGTTATGCATACTGTTCAAGTTGTCTTTGTACTTTCTTTCTTACTCATTCTTGACTTCATTGTACCAGCGAACACGAGGCCCTCTTTAATGCTAGAGTTCCTTTCAGAGTCACGTCTTTGAGGCCGTTTGTGTCTTCCACCTCCACATCTTCTTGTATTCCAGTGTCTCTTCTTGTAGCCTTCAACAAGTGTCACAAATCAAGCTTTTCTTCTCACAAATGTCTTCTTTTGTTGTAGTTGGGCACTGCACTTTTAGAGGTAAGCTGAAGAAAAGAAAAGAAAATAGTAAAACCATAATAGTGTATCGTATAAGAATGGTATTAAGTGGGCAGCTGAGTCATGCATTTTTTTTTTTTTTTTTTTGGGACCGGGCACTAGTGTGATGTATCCCTATACAAAATATGAATTAAATATAAATACCAGTACCAGTATTATGCCTACAGCAGAAGTATCAGAAGTTGATGAGTATCAAACAGATGATGAACCCCTATACAGCACACTGTATGAATGTCTTTATAAATTAAAAAAGAACGGTCAGCTTGTTTGTTTCTGTACACTGTTTCTGGTTTCACTTTATTTTGATGGTCCCTTTAACACATTCTATTGACTATAAGTAATGTTGCACCTACATTTCTACTGACTCTCATTAAAGTGTTAGTAGTGTATTAGTTGACTGGTAGGGTTAGGGTTAGAATAAGTTGACACGTTCTTGCAAAGTTACTTATAGTTATAGTCAGTAGAATATCTGTTGGGAGACCAACACAATAAGGAGTTAGTAGATATGAAGCAGACAGTCTACTAATACTTTTATGAGAGTTTGTTGACATGTAGTTTAAACATTACTTAGTATCAACAGAATGTTTAAAAGGGACCATCAAAATAAAGTGTTACCCTGTTTCTTTCTCTTAAGTTTTAATTAGGACATTTCTTCATCAGTCTATGAAAAAAGACACAATCATCAAGGATTGTCAAGATAACATATAGTAAGCCCAGTATCTGTAATTCTGTAATTCTAAATTTAGGGCTTTCAACAATACAAAATGGTTATGAAATATCTTGGAGAGAGCATTACAATAGTCCAGTCTGGAGAGAACAAGAGCTTGGACAAGGAGTTGTGTGGCTTGCTCTGACAGGAAGGGTCTAATCTTCCTAATGTTGTATAAGGCAAATCACTGCCATGAGGTTGAGACCAGAATGAGCAGCAGAAATAAAATCTGCTTTGTTTACAGTAGACTGGCAGTTCCAGAGACCAATTGGAATAGAGAGTAAAGTAGTAGAGGACAGAGGGACAGGCCGTAGATTATTAGGATTGGCCTGCCTCCAATGTACAGTGCGTGATTTCCGAGTGTTAGTAGTAACAGTAGAGATTTGGAAGCACATAGTGAGTCCAATTGACTAAACAAGTAGATGAGAACAAGATGTACAAGAAGTAAAGAAAGGGGAGAAAAGCAATACTCAAGTGTCTTGCCGGTGTCCTTGCTCGGTGGAGTCGAGCAAGGTAGAGTTGATGGTCTTTACCCTCGTAGGGCTTCACCTGAGGAGGGCTTCACAAGAGGATCTGCCGTGACCGCTGCCTCGGTGTACTAACCAATTTTATACTTGCCTGATTACTAGTTATTGAATGCAGCTGGCCACGCCTTACTACTTAGCAAACCAAAACTGGAAAGTCACGCAATACGCACGAGAACAAATGCAACTTGAGCACGTGTTTACGACGGTAAAACACAGTACGCAAAACAAAGTTTCCTAGCAACGACAACCGCGCTGAAATCTAATGAGAAAACAAGACAAAACACTTACAAACTGCTGTCCTCTTCTGCTGCTCGATTGCTTCTACCAACAAGTGCTTCCAAACAGGTAAATAAATACTTTTACTGGCTTTGGCCACGCCTTACTACTTAGCAAACCGAAACTGGAAATTCACGCGATATGCACGAGAACAAACGCTACTTGAGCGTGTGCTTACCTGCTGTCCTCTTCTGCTGCTTGATTGCTTCATGATGAATGATTATTTTTCACTTTTAGCCCTCAACTTTGTTTCAGAAGAGAAATGTTGTGCAATCAGTATAGCAGACAACACAGAAAACTATTGAAGGTAATGTTTTCTGAACTATTAAAAAAAATACATAAAAAGCTCACATTATAGTAAATTGTTCAGTTATATTTTTCTACATTATTTTTTCAAATCTCGTCTTTGTGCTGAAAGAAACTGATGGTAGCATTATAGGCTTAAGTGGGCATCACATTTACTGTGCTTGACTTATGGAGTGTTCTTTGCCAGCTGAATCTACTTGACATTTCCTTGGCATCACTGCTTGTAATTACATATCCTTCATGCTGCTACATATTATCCAGACACATGGCCTAAAAGCAAAATAATGCCCTTAGGCAAGAGAATGGATTTTTATTACAAAACACACAAAAAAAAGATTTATTCATGGAAATTTGTAACTTTTTTTATGTTTTGACGAATTGGTGGCTAATTTGGACAATCTCATTCATACCTCTTTGTATAATCTTTTTACACCCATCTGACAGTTCGAGTGAACCTTCATGCTTAGTTTTCATGTTATATCATATTCATATGAAATCGTCACCTTGTAAAATGTTTTCTCATAAGATCGGGTTTATACATATGAATAAAATGGTTTTGTTGAGATATAATGAACTGAACAGCTTTCAGATGTTAATTCTCTCATCATAAGTGCATTGTTTGATGCTTTAACAGATAAGACAACATCAGTGACAGTGTTTAATGACATGCATCTGATCATCAGTCATTCACAGTGATAGCTGAAAGATTCAAATCAAATTTACAGAGCAGACTTTCAGATATTCCAATCATCTTTAAAATGTTCAAGATGGCGCCGCACATAGCAACCAGGGTGCTTGGCTCTCCAGTTGTTTTAGTGTTTATGTTAGTTTTTCCTGTTTTTTGTTTGTCAAGCACAATCACTTTCACGAGAGATGAACTGCTGAACATTCGGCAGAACACACCACACAATCTCCTACCGGTTTTCGATTATTCTGATGTTTTGCTGAACATAGTAGTTGGCAGAGCAGCGGCACTGATCAAACGCTTTAGGACGCGCAGACGGGGGAAGCGAGCCGGCGCGCTCGTGAAGCTCAGACAGCGCGGATTTCAAACGCCGCTACCAGTGGCGTAACTACAGACAGTGCAGGCAGTGCAGCCGCACTGGGGCCCGTGCGGCAGGGGGGCCCGCAGCGCACACGGGCCTGCCCACATCGCAAGCGGGCCCCTGGCGATGAAGTTACTATAGTGATATATATAGAAATATTAACAATATAATTTGATTCATGCCGAGAGTGTGAATAAATACATAAATTTGCAATGGTTGCTTATGCACTTTGGTGGTCTAGTGGTAGAACTTTTGGCAAGTATTTCTTAGGTTTCAGGTTCTAATCCACCCTAGTGTAGTTTTCTTTTCTCCTCATTAAAACCAAAGCGGTGTTCATTAGTGTGATTGTATATCAAGAGCAAGGACACGTTTGTGTGCATTTTGTTTTGGGCTTTTACCAGAACGAAGCGCTTGATCGTCTGTGTGAAGATGCGCACTGTGCACGAGCGCCAATAGAGAACTGATAACAGCGGCAACGAGTGCTCGCCATAACACATTCCAGCGATAGACCGCCTGTTATTTAACACAGACCAACGAATTTCTTATTGAATGGAGATGTTTCTTTCTTTTAGGTACATCCGACCGTGAGTGCCGCGAGATGGTCATGCTCTCTTGCCTCTCGGAGAGGAGTGTGGTTGCCGTGATTCCTGCGTATGAGAGAGAGACGCACGCAAAGAGAACTCTTCAATTTAATATAAGAAACTGATACTGGTTTTAGTTGGTCTAAATTAAGTAGGTTAGACACAAATTCGCTTACATGGGTTCCCTTCTAGACACGAGTGCTGTGTGTCTGTATGTGCTTCATAACCGTGCAGCCCAGGGGGCCCGCCGTAATAGCCTGCACTGGGGCCCGTCATTACTAAGTTACGCCACTGGCCGCTACCCAGTATCCATCTGGCGAATTTCCGCTCTCTACCCAAAAAAACGGATGAACCCCTTCTGCTTTCCTGGTTAAACAAGGACTTTTCAAACTCTGCTGCTCTGTGTTTCATGGAAACCTGGCTGAATGACGCCATTCCGGACAGCGCGCTACATCTGCCGGGCTTTCAGCTGTTTAGAGCGGACTGCGAAGCAGAATCAATGGGGAAATCGCGTGGCGGCAGGATGTGTTTTTACATCAATGAAAGGTGGTGTACAGATGTAACTGTGTTAAAGAATATGTGCTGTCCCGATCTGGAAGTGCTCTTCATTAACTGTAAGCCTTTTTACTCGCCGTGGGAGTTTTGCTCCTTCATTCTCGTGAGTGTTTACATTCCACCGCAAGCACACATGAGCTCAGCTTTACAGAAACTCGCTGATCTGATCACAGAGACAGAACAACAATACCGGGACTCTGTTTTAATCATTCTCAGGGACTTTAATAAAGCAAATCTCTCCCGTGAACTGCCAAAATGTTACATGTCCCACCAGAGACAGTAATATATTGGATCACTGTTACACAGCAATAAAGGTGCTTTCCTATAGCTCAAATAGTAGAGCATGGCGCTAGCAACACCAAGATCATGGGTTTGATTCCCAGGGAAAGCAAGAGCTGATAAAATGTAAAAACTGTAACTTGAATGCAATGTAAGTTGCTTTGGATAAAAGCGTCTGATAAATGTAAAGGGTGCATATCACTCTGTCCCACGGTCATCTTTAGGACTCTCTGATCACTGTTTGGTTCATCTTATACCGACCTACAGGCAGAAACTGAAATCATATAAAACTGTATTAAGGACTGTAAAGAGATGGACTAATGAAGCAGAGCGGGTTTTACAAGCCTTTTTCGACCTCACTGATTGGAGTGATTTTGAAGCTACTGCCACCAATCTGGACGAGCTCACAGAGACTGTTACATCTTATATCAGTTTCTGTGAAGATATGTGCATTCCTACCAGGACTCATTTAACCTACAACAATGACAAACCATGGTTCACTACAAAACTCAGACAGCTCCGTCAGGCCAAAGAAGATGCTTACAGGAATGGGAACAGAGTCTTGTATAAACAGGCCACATACACACTGGAAAAAGAGATCAGAGTGGCAAAGAGGAATTATTCCGATAAGCTAAGGATCTAATTCTCTTCCAGTGATCCTGCTTCAGTGTGAAAAGGTCTGAAAGACATCACCAACTACAAGACACCATCCCCCAGCACTGTGGAGAATCAACAACTGGCAGACGATCTGAATGAGTTCTATTGGAGGTTTGAAAAAACACTATTCACATCTCCTGCAAGAGATTCCTGGGCAGCACCATCTCTCAGGACCTGAAGTGAGACATTCACATAGACTCTACTGTCAAAAAGGCCCAACAAAGGTTGTACTTCCTTCGCCAGCTGAGGAAGTTCAACCTGCCACAAGAGCTGCTGAAACAGTTCTACTCTGCCATCATTGAATCCGTCCTCTGCACTTCAATATCTGTCTGGTTCAGCTCAGTTACCATATCTGACCTCAGAAGACTACAGAGGGTAGTCCGGACTGCTGAGCGAATCATTGGTACAACCCTCCCCACTCTCCAAGAACTGTACTTATCCAGAGTGAGCAAAAGGGCTGGCAAAATCACTCTGGACCCGTCACATCCAGCACACTCCCTCTTTGAACTATTGCCGTCTGGTCGATGCTACAGAGCACTGAGCACTAGAAGGGCCAGGCACAGGAACAGTTTCTTCCCTCAGGCAATCCATCTCATGAACACTTGAACACTTAACAATAAACATGAAACACACAACACTATCATACATTTATTTATTTATTTAACACACATACTTATTACATTTCACATTTTCACCTAACATACCTGTACATACTAAGTTGTCTATTTTGTATATTGTGTTTGTGCTATTTTGCACATTGTATATTTGTATATTATTATCTTTCTTATCTGTCTTGTCTTGTCACTGTCATTCTGCCGCACTGTGGAGCTTCTGTCGCCAAAACAAATTCCTCATATGTGTAAACATATCTGGCCATAAAGCTAATTCTGATTCTGATTCTAAAAGCAATAGCTTCCTGGTTGTAACTGAGATAAGGTTGTCCAGGAAATTGTGACTGTAGCAGTCTCGTGATTCAAGTGGAGTATTATATGTTACTATATTGTATTTTCCCAAAAATGGAACATTTTGTCAAAAAAAAAAATAATAAAAATAAAAAAATAAAAAAAAATAAATAAAACAGTATGGAGAAAGCAGTCGGAAGCGAATAATTATGTCTTACACATGTAAGCATCTGTGTTTTGTGTTATTGTATAAATCTAGCTCTTAACATTAAAAAGAAATACAATTTTCCAGCTCTGTCTTTGAGAAATTATAGTGCACAAAAGGACTAGAATAGCTTTGAATTGAATGTCATCTTCCTATTGAGAGCTGTTATGAGAAGACAAAAAACCTGTTCCAGTCAATAGTCCTGACTCTTAGTCCAAAAGGAAGTCATAACTCAGAAAAGTTACAAAAGCAGTGCATAGGTCACTGAGCATATCAGAAGCTATTCTTGCAATCAATGTGTTTGTCTCTGTCTGTGCTTTGAAGACAAACTTTAAAAGTGTAAAAACATTAACTTATGGTTCAAAGGTGAAAAAATATAGGCTGTTTCTGCACTGGTGAGAGGAGTTGTTAGTAATCAACATTATCCTTTGATAATTTCAGTGTGCTCCATCTAACATTTGATCCATGGATGCTTATATGTAATCAAGAATCAAATTATACCTGCTATCTATTTTTATTATTGTTATGTTTATATTTTTCATTACAGACTTTATTAGTTTAAGTAAAGCAAATTTTCTGCATGTCTGCATGGATAAACTAAAGTTTAACATAAAATATGTTTATGAAGAAGCAAAAACAAAAAACCAACAGACATCATGTCATGTTAACAATTATTTATTCATTTTGCAGACACTTCTATCCAAAATGTAGATAAAAGTGCCATTAATAAACGTTTATTTTTGTCCAAAGATATATTTTACAGCAGGTGAATGATGATTCATTAAGCTTGTCATAGTTCTAACAATAATTTTAGCTTGAAAACGAGCCCAGAATTGGTTGAAAAAGACATTTATTTTTATGCATTTATATTTATGCTTTTATCCAGATAAACTTACATAGCATTCAAGGAATATATTTCATTAGTTCATCATACACTCTCACAAAATTTGCATAGCTGACCATGCCCCGGATATCTGGGTATAAATAGGCCAACGTGGCATTTGCTCACTCGTTTTGTTCTGAGGAGTCAAGAAAGCATCTCAACTCACTCAGAGGCAGTTCAGAACTGTGGCACAAGGGACACAAAGTCTCCGTTCCATCCATCAGGGAACGAGGGTTACCATATGTAACCAAGATGTTACCCTTTTAGTCTGTCATGTTCTGACACTAGGGGTCCCTATACCAATCCCTACAACTGTCTGAACTGTGTTATGTTCATGGTGGCGCAGATGCTGACAAGCCCAGCGTGTCACAAACAAATGGACCTCTCTTCCTCGTAACCTTCCAATGGCCAGGAAGTATCCCTTCTCTCACCTTGGGAGAGATCATCTTAGCCAGAGGTTTTTTCTTCTTCTTAAAGATTCTTAAAAAAATTCAGTGGCTGGTGAACCTGGTTGTAACGTTGTTAAGTGTTAACTTTCCCAGTGAGAAAAGAACACTACGGAGACCACATCCTACCTGGATGTGGAGATGAATCCTAGCACCTGGGGGAAAACACTCCTAATAGGAATTGAGCTGTGGAAGATACAGACATGTGACCAGCAATAACCCAATACAAGAGTTCACTCAAGGGAAACTTGCAAGTAATGGGTTCTGCAGCGAGTTTCTCCGCAAAACTTCAGCTGAAGATCAGGCCCTTTCTTTCGGAATATGCAACACAACTCCTTGTTCAAGCTCTTGTTCTGTCCAGACTTGACTATTGCAATGCTCTCTTGGCAGGTCTTCCAGCCAATTCCATCAAACCTCTACACTTAATCCAAAATGCCGCTGCAAGATTAATCTTTAATGAGCCGAAAAGAATGCATGTCACACCTCTGTTCATCAATTTGCACTGGCTACCAATAGCGGCTCGCATAAAATTCAAGACATTAATGTTTGCATACAAAACCACCTTTGGCTCTGCACCCCTTTACCTAAATTCAGTACTTCAGACCTCTAGAAGCTTACGTTCTGCAAGTGAACGCCGCATTATTGTGCCTTCCCAAAGAGGCACAAAATCACTTTCTCTGACTTTTTCATTAACTGTTCCCATCTGGTGGAATGACCTGCCCAACTCAATTCGAGCTGCTGAATCCTTAGCCATCTTCAAGAAACGGCTAAAAACCCATCTCTTCCATCTTTGTTTGACCCTCTAACTCTAGCATTCTCTTTTCTAATTTTATTTTATCTATCACCTTTCTTTTTATTAAAAAAACAAAACAAAACAAACAAAACACACACACACACACACACACACTTGACCCTCTATCAATTGCATATTTATTCTCTAACTGCTAGTTTTTCTTAAAAAACTAAAACACTAGCATTCTTTTCTATATTCTATATATTTATTTAAAAAAAAAAAAAAACAAAACAAAAAACCTTGCTACGTGTACTGCGTTAGGCTAACCGAGACTTGTCATATCGCTTGCATGTTGTTGCTCTTTTGTTGGTTTTGATTGCTTCTATTGTCCTCATTTGTAAGTCGCTTTGGATAAAAGCGTCTGCTAAATGACTAAATGTAAATGTAAATGTGATAAATGCAGGGAAATAGTTAGGCTGACAGAGAAGATTTCAGAATTAGAGACACGCATCCAATCTTTAGTTGAGGACAGTAAGAATGTGAGGGCTGTAGATACTGCTTTGGATGCGACTAGCTCAGGGACTCCTGTACATTGTTCGGTTCCAGTTTCAGCGCCTCTGCAGCAGGGCAACTGGGTGACTGTGAGGCGGCAAAACACTGCTCTTCCATTCTCCCCACTCAGTGACGCACCCACTGAGAAACCTAATGAAAGTGTTCTAGTTATTGCCGATTCTATTATACGGAACGTGAAAATAGAGACACCAGCCACCATAGTCCAATGTTTACCGGAAGCCAGAGCGCCTGACATCTTGGAAAATTTAAATGTGCTGGCTAATGCTAGACATAAATTCAATAAGATTGTAATCCACGTCGGTGCTAATGATGTTCGACTTCGCCAGTCGGAGATCACTAAAAATAATGTTAAAGAGGTGTGTGAACTTGCAAGTACGATGTCAGACACTGTAATATGCTCTGGTCCCCTCCCTGCTTACCGGGGTGATGAGATTCATAGCAGACTGTCACTCAATGGCTGGATGTCTAAGTGGTGCCCGCAGAATAACATAGGTTTCATAGACAATTGGAAGAGTTTTTGGGGCAGACCTGACCTGTTGAAAAGAGATGGTCTTCATCCCTCCTGGGGTGGTGCCGCTCTTCTCTCTAGAAAATGGAACATAGTCTTAGAGTTCGTACTTGACTAACTGGGGCCCAGGTCAGGAAGCAGACAGACTGGCTAAACCGACCGTCTGCTAGTCGCCTCATGTCACAGAAGTCAGTTAATTCTCAGCACATAGAGACTCTTTCACCTAGATATCACACTATAGAGACTGTGTCTGTTCCCCGAGCTAGAAAATACAGAAAACGTCCAAACCAAAGTAAGAGTAACAATTTAACTGATGTTCAACAAATAAAAAACAGATTAAAAACAGATAAACAAATGATAAAGCTAGGCTTATTGAATATTAGATCCCTTTCTACAAAAGCACTTTTTGTAAATGATATGATCACTGACCATAAACTAGATGTGCTTTGCTTGACAGAAACCTGGCTAAAACCAGATGATCACATTACTTTAATCGAGTCTACCCCCCAAGATTACTGTTACAAACATGAGCCGCATCCAAAAGGCAAAGGGGGAAGTATTGCTACAATTTATAGCAATATTTTCAGTATTTCTCAGAGGTTGGGTTTCAAGTGTAATTCGTTTGAAGTAATGGTGCTTCATATAACGTTATCCAAATAAACAAGTGTTAATGATAAATCCCCTGTGATGTTTGTACTGGCTACTGTATACAGGCCACCAGGACACCATACAGACTTTATTAAAGAATTTGTTGATTTTCTATCTGAGTTAGTGCTGGCTGCAGATAAAGTCCTAATTGTTGGTAATTTTAATATCCATGTTGATAATGCAATATATTAGTTGCGAACAGCATTTATAGACATTCTAAACTCTATTGGTGTTAAATGTCAGGACCTACTCATTGTCAAAATCATACTCTAGATTTAATACTGTCACATGGAATTGATGTCAGTGGCGTTGAAATTTTGCAGCAGAGCGATGATATCTCAAATCATTATCTAGTTTCATGTATATTCTATATAGCTAAAGCTGTAAAGCCAACTCCTTGTTACAAATATGGTAGAACCAGCACCTCGACCACAAAAGACTGCTTTATAAATAATCTTCCTGACTTATCTCAGTTCCTCAGCATATCCAATAGCTTAGAACAAGTTGATGATGTAACAGAAACGTCTCGGTTACGTATGTAACCCTCGTTCCCTGAAGGAGGGAACGGAGACGTCACGTCAGATGACCGACGAAATTGGGATCTCGCCAGAGAGACCAATCCACTTCGAGTGTAACTAAACGAGGCAATGGACATTGGCATGCGATTATTGCATCCAGCTGCCGCTGATCACAGCGTGAGCATAAGAGGCAGCTGATGCACTGCATCAATTATGTTTTCGCTGAGGAGCCGAGCCGGCGACCCGGCAGCTCAGCGGTGGTACAGTGACTGTGGCGACGGGACGTGACGTCTCCGTTCCCTCCTTCAGGGAACGAGGGTTACATACGTAACCGAGACGTTCCCCTTTCAGTCGGTCACTCCGAGTCACGTCGGATGACCGACGAAATTGGGATCCCTACCAAAGCGCCACAGGAGCTGCCCCTTCCAGTGCCCTGTGTAGGGCTCCTGACCCTTCCTATAAGGCAGACAATAGGACTGGGCTCTACACAGAGAAGGTCAACTACTGGTGTTCCTTGAGCAACCCAAACAGTAGGACTAGGATAACACTGGGAAGCGTGCCCTTCCACTTGGAAGAGGCACACTGCGGAGTCACCTCCTCCCAGAGGGGGTTAAGTGACATTCAAACATGTGAAGTAACCCCGAAGGGCCCTATTGCACATGGAAGTCTCTGAGATGGCTCAGGCTGCATCTTTAGAGATGGCAGAACGTGGTCCGCCAGGGGAAACATGGCTCTAATAAGAATACCGTGGAATACACATATGGGATCCCGACAGGGTCTCTCATATGGGCACTAGCCTCGCACCAGATTTCAAGAATTCATTGGCTGAAGGCCTGGCGCCTGGCGCCGGACGCCCCGCCGCGTCTGGACGCCGGAGTGCTGGAGGACTCAACAGGGTTTGCCTGGTTAAGGAACTCTCTGGAGAATTAGGCGTAAGGACGCCGCAAGCCGACTCTGAGCCGGCCCTCTCAGTGCCACTACCCGTTTGAGGTGAGAACACAGGAGGAAACCGGTTCGACACGTAGGCTATAAAACCTAGCGAACGTGTTGGGAGTCGCCCAACCCGCAGCTCTACAGATGTCTGCTAGCGAGGCACCACGAGCCAGCGCCCAGGACGATGCGACACCCCTAGTGGAGTGAGCACGTAACCTGAGCGGGCAGGGCACACCTTGTGCTTCGTAGGCCAAGGTGATGGCATCCACTATCCAGTGGGCCATCCTCTGCTTGGAGACAGCCTTCCCCTTCTGCTGTCCTCCGTAACAGACAAAGAGCTGTTCTGAGGTCCTGAAGCTCTGAGTTCTATCCACGTACTGACGCAGTGCGCGTACAGGACAGAGCAAAGCTAGGGCTGGGTCTGCCTCCTCCAGGGGCAGCGCTTGCAGGCTCACTACCTGGTCCCTGAAGGGCGTGGTAGGAACCTTGGGCACATAGCCGGGCCGGGGCCTCAGTGTTGCACTGGAGTCAGCCGGCCCAAAGTCAAGGCACGACTCGTCGACCGAAAATGCCTGCAGGTCCCCCACCCTCTTGATTGAGGCCAATGCAGTCAGGAGTAGGGTTTTCATAGAAAGAAACTTCAACTCGACTGACTGCAATGGCTCAAAGGGGGCAGTTTGTAGGGCTCTTAGCACCAAAGCCAAATCCCAAGAGGGAAGGGAGGGAGGCCTCGGAGGATTTAACCTCCTGACCCCCCTAAGAAACCTGACGACCAGATCGTGCTTCCCCACCGACCTCCCCTCTATGGGGTCGTGGTGGGCAGAAATAGCAGCAACATATACCTTAAGGGTGGAGGGGGACAGCCTACGCTCCAACCCTTGTTGCAAAAAGGAAAGCACGGCTCTGATCGAACATCTCCGGGGGTCCTCCTGGTAAGAGGAACACCATTCGACGAACAGGTTCCACTTCAGCGCATAGGCCCGTCTTGTGGACGGTGCTCGTGCTGAAGCGATAGTGAGCACTACCTCCTGGGGCAGGTCACCTAGAACCTCCGCGTCCCGTCCAGGGACCACACATGAAGTTTCCACAAGTCTGGACGCGGGTGCCAGAGGGTGCCCCGTCTCTGAGAAAGCAGATCCTTCCTCAGAGGAATCGGCCAGGGAGGGGCTGTCGCGAGGAGCATGAGTTCCGGGAACCAGGTCCTGTTCGGCCAATATGGAGCCACTAACAGGACCTGCTCCTCGTCCTCCCTGATCTTGCACAATGTCTGTGCTAGCAGGCTCACTGGGGGAAACGCATACTTGCGCAAGCCCTGCGGCCAGCTGTGTGCCAGTGCATCCGTGCCGAGCGTTGCCTCGGACAGGGAGTAGAACCACTGGCAGTGGGTGGTTTCTGGAGATGCAAACAGGTCTACCTGAGCAACTCCGAACCGACTCCAAATCAGCTGGACCGCCTGGGGATGGAGTCTCCACTCCCCAGGAAGTGCCGCTCGAGACAGCTCGTCGGCCGCCTGATTGAACACTCCTGGGATGTGGATGGCACGAAGGGACCTCAGATGCTTCTGACTCCAGAGGAGGAGGTGGCGGGCGAGTTGCGACATGCGACGGGAGCGCAAACCGCCTTGCCGGTTGATATAGGCAACAGTCGCAGTGTTGTCCGTACAGACCGGAACGTCCCTGCCCCGAAGGCGCCCTCTGAGGCGGCACAGGGCAAGGCGTACTGCCAGCAACTCGAGGCAATTGATATGCCAACGCAGAAGGGGGCCCGTCCAAACCCCTGATACTGCATGCCCGTTGTACGTGGCACCCCAGCCGGTGGCCGAGGCATCCGTGAATACCACAGCATGCCTGGATACCTGCTCCAGGGGCACTCCTGCCCGAAGGAACGAAGGATCTGACCACGGGCTGAAGGTCTTGCGGCAGGCCGGTGTAATCTGAACCCGGTGAGTACCGCGTTTCCACGCCCACCTCGGGATTCGACCATGGAGCCAGTGCTGAAGCGGTCTCATATGGAGCAGATCGAGCGGAACTATGGCCGCAGCTGCAGCCATATGCCCCAGGAGCCTCTGAAAGAGTTTCAGTGGGACCGCTGTCCTGCCTGATAAAGTCTTGAGGCAGTTCAGCACCGACTGAGCACGTTCCTGGGTGAGGCGTGCTGTCTGGTTGACCGAATCCAACTCCATGCCGAGAAAAGAGATCCTCTGCACTGGCACGAGTTGCTCTTTTCCCAATTGACCCGAAGGCCCAACTGGCTGAGGTGCCTGAGCACCAGGTCCCTGTGTGCGCACAACAGCTCTCGAGACTGTGCAAGTATGAGCCAGTCGTAGAGGTAGTTGAGAATGCGCACACCCTGTTCTCTCAGGGGAACAAGGGGCCGCCTCTGCGACTTTGGTGAAGACACGAGGCGAAAAGGGACAGCCCGAAGGGCAGGACCTTGTACTGATATGCCCGACCGTCGAACGCGAATCGCAGGAATGGCCTGTGTCGCGGGAGAATCGAAACATGAAAGTACGCGTCCTTCAGGTCGATTGCTGCAAACCAATCTAGGGGACGGACGCATCCAAAAATGCGTTTCTGCGTCAACATCTTGAACGGCATCTTGTGAAGTGCACGGTTCAAAACTCGCAGATCCAAGATCGGTCGTAACCCACCGCTTTTCTTGGGCACAATGAAGTAAGGGCTGTAAAACCCCGACCTCATATCGGCTGGAGGGACCGGCTCTATTGCATCCTTCGCCAGTAGGACTGCAATCTCCGCGAGCAAGACAGGGGCATCGACGGCTTTGACTGAAGTGAACCGGATGCCCCTGAACTTGGGGGGGACGCCGGGCGAACTGAATCGCATAGCCGAGTCTGATGGTCCGCAGGAGCCACCGGGACGGGCTGGGGAGCGCTAACCAGGCTCCGAGAGACCGCACCAGCGGGGCCAACGGGCCCACCGACATGCCCGCGGTGGGGCAGCGAGGTGGAACACAAGGACCGGCCCCAGGGCCTGTGACGGCCTGGCCTGTGACGGCAGGGGGCGGGGTCTGGGTGTGTAGTGTAGCACTCACCTGATTTCTCCTCGCGTGGGAGGAGACACAGGAACCCGGCTTGAGGCTTGTGACAGTCCGGCGTTTGACGACTTGAAGCGGGGACTGGAGTGCTACTGCCCTTACCTGGTTCCACGAATGGGCAGGAGGGGTGCTCTTGGGCAACCACCCGCTGCCTGCTGGCGAGAGAGGAGGAGGGAAGCGATCCTGTGATGCACGGATCACCACTCTCCTCCTCTTGAGACCCGGAGATTGAGGAGACCGCTCTTTACTGATGTTTTGGGTACCGCTGGCTGCTGGGCCAGCGGCGGAACAAAATGAACAAAAGATACTCCACCCGGCCCTCCTGCGGGGGAGGGAGTGGTGCAGTCACCATCTCCCGATGAGCAGTCTCCTCCATCTCTGGGTCGACCGTCCCAGGGCCTCTTGCACTTGTGCTTGCCACCAGGTTTGGCGGGGGCCTGGACGGGCTGGGCGTCCTGCCTGCGACCGGCTCCATGACGCTGCCTGGTGAAGGCTGCTGCGGCTGCGCGGGAGCGGGGGCGGCCGCAGGGGGGCGCCCACGGCGACGAGCAGGCTGAGTGGCTGCAGCCGGAGTGGAAGCAGCAGGTTTCCTCCGGCGCATGATGTGTTTGCCTCAGTCTGCTTCTGGGCTGCCGAGAACTGCTGGGCAAAGCTCTCGACAGCGTCGCCGAAAGGGCCGGTCTGTGACACGGGAGCATTCAGGAACTGTACCTTCTCCTGCTCCTTCATGTCAGCGAGACACAGCCAGAGATGGCGCCCCTGGACATCGCACAACCCAGAGACTGTGCGGTCACCTTCGTCACTCGTAGCGCGAGGTCCGTCGCAGCACGCAGCTCATGTAGAACCGCCAGGTCGTGACCACCCTCGTGCAGGTCTTTCAGTGCTTTGGCCTGGTGGACCTGCAGCAACGCCATAGCGTGGAGGGCGGAAGCCGCCTCCCCACAGGCTCTATAAGCACTGCCAGTTAGACCTGACGAATACTTAGAGGCCCGTGAGGGGAGACACGGATCACCCCGCAGGGTGGAAGCGGCTGTTGGACACAGTTGCATGGCCACAGACCGTTCCACCGAGGGGATGCCCGCATACCCCAAAGCGGCTCCACCATCGAGGGTGGTGAGAGCGGAAGAACTACAAGATGTGTTTCGGGCAGTGAAAGGTGCCCTCCACAATCTTGTCAGCTCCTCATGCACTTCCGGAAAGAATGGCACCGGAGGGGGGCCCTGAGAACCAGCGCCACCCCCACCGAGGAACCACTCGCCCAGCCTCGAAGGATCGGGACACGGTGGCTTTTTAGGATTCCACACGAGCCCGACATTCTCGGCGGCCCGGGAAAGCATAGCCGTCATCTCTGGGTCTGGCACGGACAACGCTACCACACCCGAAGGGGGCAACGCAGCCGGGTCGTCATCCCCGGAGAGAGAGGGCCCGCCCTCCGATGCAGTGATCGACATCTGGTCGTCAGAGGGGGCACCGAAGGAAACGCGTGGCCAGCGCGCTCCTTCGGCAGCGGAGTGCTTGAGGGGTGAGGAGCTCCACTTGGGGAAGCCCTCACCGTAATCCTCAAATCACCTCTAACTCCACCGGATCCAGTGTGCACGCCGGATCACGGCAGGCAGAGGGACTCTGCCATGTTTGACATAGCAGAGTCGCACTCCGAGATGGTCATGTCCCCGCAAGAAGAACATGAACCATCCACGAAAGCCACCTCAGCGTGCTGAATGCCCAGACACGTGAGGAAGCGATCGTGACCGTCCTGAGGCGCCAGGAAACGACCACACCCAGAAACGCACGGGTGAAAAGACATCTTTAAAAAGACGCGATCACCCGTGTTGCTCTTTTAGAGAAATTGCTCTTTCAGAGAAATGCTCTTTTAGTGCTGAAGCATGCAGGGGAGCTGGCCACCGCACACTCCTAGTGTGGCTGTCAGCAGGAAGACGATCTTTCTCTCCCGGACACCGTGACCACCGCTGCCGCGCCGTAACGCCCGCACTCGCTCGCAGAACACTCTCTTGGAAGGGAGAGCAGTAGCTTTAACCACTACCGCTCGGCTCCGAAGCGAAAGGATAATTGATGCAGTGCATCAGCTGCCTCTTATGCTCACGCTGTGATCAGCGGCAGCTGGATGCAATAATCGCATGCCAATGTCCATTGGCTCGTTTAGTTACACTCGAAGTGGATTGGTCTCTCTGGCGAGATCCCAATTTCGTCGGTCATCCGACGTGACTCGGAGTGACCGACTGAAAGGGGAACTATGGATTCTTTTCTCTTTTCTATGGAGAATTCTCTTTTCTAGCACTTTAGATACGGCTGCTCCTTTACGCTTAAGGAAGATTAAGGAAAAGACTCCAACACTGTGGTATAATGAGCACACTCGGGCCCTAAAGAGAGCAGCCTGGAAAATGGAGCGCAGCTGGAGAAAAACAAAATTAGAGGTATTTCGCATTGCTTTGCAGGAAAATACTCTCTCCTACAGGAAAGCCTTAAAAACGTCTAGATCTGCTTACTTTACGTTTCTTTTAGAAGAAAACAAACACAACCCCAAGTATTTATTCAATACAGTGGCTAAATTAACAAAAAATATGACATCAGCAGGTGCAGACATTACCAAGCAGCACAGTAGTAATGACTTTATGAACTACTTTACTTCCAAGATCGAAACTATTAGAGATAAAATTGTAACCATGCAGCTGTCAGCCTCAGTATCACATCAGATAGTACACTATAGATCCCCTGCGGAACAATTCCACACATTCTCTTCTATTGGAAATGAAGAATTGTATAAACTTGTTAAATCATTTAAACCAACAACCTGTATGTTAAACACTGTTCCATCTAAGCTCCTAAAAGAGGTGCTTCCAGAAGTAATAGATCCTCTTCTTAATATTATTAACTCATATTTGTCATTAGGATATGTCCCAAAAACCTTCAAACTGGCTGTTATTAAGCCATTAAAAAAAACACAACTTGACCTCAAAGAATTAATTAATTACAGACCGATCTCGAATCTCCTTTTTATGTCAAAGATATTAGAAAAGGTAGTATCCTCACAACTTTGTTCCTTCTTAGAGAAAAATGCTATATGTGAGGATTTACAGTCAGGTTTTAGACCATATCATAGTACTGAGACGGCACTCATTAGAGTTACAAACGACCTGCTCTTATCATCTGATCGTGGTTGTATCTCTCCATTAGTGCTACTGGATCTTAGTGCTGCGTTTGACACTGTCGACCACAACATTCTTTTAAAATAGACTAGAAAATTATGTTGGCATTAGAGGAAGTGCACTGGCATGGTTCAAATCGTACTTATCTGACTGCCATCAGTTCGTGGCAGTAAATGAAGAGGTATCATACCAATCACAAGTGCAGTATGGAGTACCTCAAGGGTCAGTACTAGGCCCCTTACTTTTCACGGTTTACATGTTACCCTTGGAAGATATCATTAGGAAACATGGTGTTAGCTTTCACTGTTATGCTGATGATACTCAACTCTTTATTTCTTCGCGACTTGATGAAACATAACAATTTGCAAAACTAATGGAATGTATAGTTGATATCAAAAACTGGATGACTAGCAATTTCTTACTGCTAAATTCTGAAAAAACAGAGGTGTTAATTATTGGACCAAAAACTTTTGCATGTAATAACCTAGATCGCGGTCTAATACTTGATAGCTGCTCTGTAAATTCTTCGTCATCATTTAGGAACCTATGCATACTTTTTGATAGCAATCTTTCCTTCGAAAAACATGTTTCTAGCATTTGCAAAACTGCACTTTTTTCATCTTAAAAATATATCTAAATTATGACCTATGCTCTCAATGTCAAATGCAGAAATATTAATTCATGCGTTCATTACCTCGAAGCTAGATTATTGTAATGCTTTATTGGGTTATTACTCTGCGCGTTTAATAAACAAACTCCAGCTGGTTCAAAATGCAGCAGCTAGAGTTCTTACTAGAACCAGGAAGTATGACCACATTAACCTGGTTCTGTCAACACTGCACTGGCTCCCTATTAAACATGGTATACATTTTAAGATCTTGCTAATTACCTATAAAGCCCTGAATGGTTTGGCACCTCAGTATTTGAGTGAGCTCTTATCACATTATAGTCCTTCACATCCACTGCGATCTCAAAACTCGTTTTCCTATTTAGCACCCAAACTCTGGAACAATCTACCTAATACTGTTTGGGAAGCAGACACACTCTGTCAGTTTAAATCTAGATTAAAGACCCATCTCTTTAACCTGGCTTAAACATAATACACTATTCACATTTCTATAATTCAAATCCGTTAAAGGATTGTTAGGCTGCATTAATTAGGTCAACCGGAACCGGCAACACTTCCCAAAACACCCGATGTACTTGTTACATCCTTAGAAGAATGGCATCTACGCTAATATTAGTCTGTTTATTTCTTATTCTGAGGTCACCGTAGCCACCCAGATCCAGACTGTATCCAGATCAGATGGTCACTGCAGCCACCCGGATTCAGTCCGTATCCAGATCAGATGGTGGATCAGCACTGCGGTGGCCGGGGGTGTTCGGTGCCTTGCTCAAAGTTCTCACCTCAGTCATGATATTGAAGGTGAAAGTGAGCGCTGCTCATTCAGTCCCCCCACCTATAATCCCTGCCAGCACTGAAACTCAAACCCACAACCTTTGGGTTGCAAGTCTAACTCTCTAACCATTAGGCCACGATTGCCCCTTCAATGCACACCATCAAGGCCTCGTAACCGGAAGTAGGGCCAGAATGAGAAGCAGCTGAGTGCAATGTTCTGATGGCCATGTCCTCACAAGAAGGACATATACCATCTGCAAAAGCTGCTTCAGCATGGGTGCGGCCCAAACATAGCAATCCTGCCTGTCAGAGGGTGAGATGTACAAACTGCAACCAGAAGGACACGGATGAAAAGGCATGGTGAGCAAAACACAATCCGACGGTGAATGCTCTATTAGAGAAATTGCTCTTTTAGAGGAATTTTTCTCTTAAAGATCACAGTTGAAGCACCCAGGGCCACTCTCAGTAGAATTATCTGTGTATGAGCAAGGGAGAGACCACTTCCTGTGGCGTAGATCTGACAACGAGGTTTTTAAGAGGTGAATTAAGTGGTGCTTCTCAGTAAGAGACACTGCATCGGCTCCGAAGAACAGAACGAGTGAGCAAATGCCACGTTGGCATTTATACCCGGATATTCAGGGCTTGCCCAGCTACGCAAATTTTGCTCGCTAATTACATCGGCCCTTTCTCAATTATGTCAGAGGTGTCTGGACTCCCAAGTGCGACGCCTAGTGTCAGAACTTTGAAACAATGTTGAAGTGACTGACTGAAAGGGAGCTTCTGGATTTTTGAGCTGCTGCTACACAGACTGGCACAGTGGTGGCACTAGTCAGCCAGCAAAGAAAAATTAAAAACCAGCACTGGACATGGAGCTGATGTTGCATTTGCATTTGTGGACCCCTGAAAAAATAACTGTTGTTCATTAACCCTTTGTCTCACAGACATAACCTTGTTTCTTTTGAAAGTTAATATTATATGTGTATGCTGTATATAATGCTTGTACATTAACATAAGACGGAATACAGATGTATATTTCTATAATGGCGCATTTTAACTCGTCTCACCCACAAAATTAAACATATTTCTGCATCTATGCCTAGAAACAGGTTTCCCTGTGCACATTTCAAGCAATTCTGCAAAAATTAAATATTACAACTTTCCCCACACTTTATGGACTTAATTTTAATTTTAAAGCTGCCAGACTGACTGTCTTAAATTATTTTTGTAATCTGCAGATAAATTACATTTTATTCTATTGTAAATGAAAAAAAAAAAAAAAATAAATAAAAAAATCCATTTCATAAATTATGCTAAGAAAGTCTTGATAGGAGCATGATAGACATACTGCCTTTATATGACTCTAGCTATTTTTGACCAGTTTTTAGAAATCACACAATAGAATGGAACAGTTTAATGATAAATTAATTAAATGTGTTAAACATAATTTCACATTGTATAGCTTTAAACGAAAAAGTCTATGCTTTATCTGTTGTAATTAGTTTTGGTCTTCATGTCCATAGAGATTTGTTTGCAATTCATTTCACATTTTTGTTTCACATTTGGTGTGAATAGACCCTAAATCAAAATGCTGAGCACACAAATCCAGGCGTCACCAAAGACACGCCAGATTTACTTACTTGAAGTGTGAACCTGACATTTTCACTGTCAAGCCTCTATTGAGCTCTAATTTTAGCAGCTCTTCTTCCCTCAGCACTTTGATTTGTGTGGATGAGAGATTGAGCTCTGAAAGCTAGAAGATTCACCTCTGGAAGTGGTGACAAGAAATGCTCCAGGCCTCTAAACTGACATCAGTCATAAAAGTCACCAATGCCATTCTACTAGAATGTACATGTGATTCACTGACACAAGGACAGTGCAGTGTCCTGATCGAGAACCATGTAGGGCAGTGTTTTTCAACTGTTTTTTTCTCATTTAACATTACACGTCCAAAAGGTACACGGCATTACATTTTGAAAGTGTGTGTGTGCATGAGTGTGTGAGTGTGTGTGATAGAGAGAGAAATCATTAATTTTCTATCTTTGGTCGGTCCAGTCATGTTGCACCTTCCACAGATCATTTGTTTTAAACCGAACATTCTTTTATCATCTACCAGTCCTCATGTCACTTCAGAGTATGCTATTTTTTTCCACTATAGAGCTCAAAAGAAGTTATCAAAATGCCAAACCTGCCCTTTTACATTTTCATCATTAGTGGTTTAGCTGCAATTTTAATTGCTTATAACTGTAAATCTAAAAACAACCCCCCCACAGACAGTTGCTATAGACAAAAAAAGATCAGGCTTTTGTAACTACGAGAGGTACATTTTAGAGCCACAATAATAATCTTTGAACATGAAGCCACTTTTCAATAAGATGAATACTGGGTTAATGCATGAAGCTATTCATATCCTTATAGAATTATATTATTAAAATATATGCAACACTTTATAAGTCATAGCTAAGATTTTATTATGAATGACTGTTGCAAGTGAAGATGTGCAGCAGTGTGTCTGAAGTGAAGATGTGCAGCAGAAGCCAGCATATCAGTTATGTTAAAAAGAAGAAGAAGAAGAAGAAAAAGAAGAAGAAAAAAACAATAATAAATATAGAAGGCAGTTTTTATTAACACACAGAGGGCAAAGGTTATGTTTTTTTAAAAGCATTTGGGGGAATGATGGGGATTCAATTGTATACAGATTTAATGCAAACTTAAGCATATCAAAAAAATAATTATTTATTATAATGCTTACAGGAATTATTTAAAAAGCTCAAAGGAATCTTTGATCGTAACCACAGTAACATCTGTCTCTTAAACTGTGAGGTGAGCACCACCATCACTGCATCCCCTGTGACCTCTTTAAACACTGTGGTAGGGGACACTGAAGAAGGAGAACAATACATAAAGTAATGCAAAATAAATGACGAGTGGAGAGAATTACAGCTACAGTGATCATAAAATGAGGCTTTAAAATGCTGTGTGCTTCATCATTTACATATTCAGTGCAGCAGTGATTGAAAGGGTCATTCAAATTTGATAGATTCTTGAATGGGAGGGAAACGAGGTAATCAAAATAAATTCCAAACTAGACCTCTCCTGCGTTCCCTAATTGGGCAGTTCAGACATAGTGCCAATTACTACCAGCTGTGCTGCATGATAAAGTCATGTGACAGTTAGATGAATGACAGTCAGATGAATAAGAGTGAATGACCAACCATGTTCAGAAGGTGCTTCATAACATTTTGAAGCTCCCTCAAACACAATGTCCTTGGTAGGATCTCTGTCCTATGTTGCCAAATATTTGACTTACTTGCAAAAAGTGTTGTTTACACTGCAGCTTGTTCTGCCAAGAACCACCTACTTAAACGGGAAGAAAAGCAACCAACCACAGTATGGTTTGTTTTTTGATGCTGTTTAGATCAGCATAAAAAAAAAGTTTCTGTGATTACAGAGGAAAAAAATAAGTTAAAAAAAACAACTGCTGGACTGTTGGTGGTCTGTGATCTGAGGCCTCTCTATGTTTTGGAATCTTGTTTACTGCAGTGTTTCTGTGTCACATTATCTTGAAATGATCTTCACGATTACACATTATCCCACTGAGGCTCGAGCTGTGTGTTTAACAGCATCTGAAGAGGAGATGTTTCCAGCTGTGGAATACACAGGGCAGAACATTGTTTGTCAAATGTGAAGTATTTACTCTATCTGTGGGTCTGTTGTAAACCAACAACCATGTGAGGCTTTAAGAGGGATGTGATATGCAGTTAAGCCAGAGAAGATGAAGGACCATTTCTATTCATTTCAATCCTTTATGTTTAGCAATTTATGTTTGAAATAATATACCTCTCACTAGAAACATAAGAATAAAATACCTTTATTAATTGCCCTCTTGAACTGAAACTGCTTTGAAGAGCTTTACAGAGAACATACAATATTGTCTGTATATATGTTGATAACAGTTTTCTTCAATGGAACCTAAAAGATGTTTATCTCAATGTCCATGCTGTTCTACCTCAAAAATAGTACATACGACCTATGCACTTAATTCCAAGTCTTCTGTGACAACACAGGCTGGAATTTAATTATTAATTATTATTAAAAATGAACTTTTCTAGAACATTTACTACATGAATCATGTTAAATGTGCAAGTTTGGTTTCTAAATGAGTTGGCGAGTATGTATCAGCTTTTTAGGATCTATTTTTGGAGCTTTTTCTAATGTTAGCAGGTCGCCTGAGTCTTTATTGACTTGTAGATTGATTAAAACCTTCAGAAGTGCAGTGTTTTGTTATATGGTGGGCCCACTGAATGAGAAAAAAAAAATAGAAAGATATGTCACGAGTCAAGTGTGTATAACAGCTCTGTAATACATATACAAAAAATATTTCTCAAAAACTATAAACATTACAAAAACAGTTTCTTCTCACAGTGAAATGAATTATACTTTAGGACTGTTTGTTTATGGGGATAGATTGATTATAAAGTATCTCTCTGTAAAGAATGTACAGTACACATAACATTTCTGACACCCACACCATCATAGCAACATCAGATTTTAGCTGTAAGGTCAACCATTAATAAGAGCTGTTATGAAAGCATTTTTTTTTTTTTTCAGCTGCATTTTATTTTGTGATAAATGGTTCCACAGGGACAATGTCACTGGGGAAAAAAAGTGATATTTTAAGACATTTCTCTAAATGTCTTCTTTTATGTTTTACTGGAAATGAATGTCGTACATGTATGGATTTCAGAATTTTCAGAATTTATTATATTTTGGGGTGAACTATCCCTTTAATCAAAAAATAAATAAATGAACACATAGGTATACTATGTTGACTATCTCTTTATAAGACCACTATGATATTGTTATTAGCAGCAAGGTCAGAAACAGACCTTGAAACAGGTGTTCACCATTATCTATATTATACTTGTATACACTAAAACAGCTGACACATTCAAAACAATCTGATGGCATTGGAAATATCAAGCTTTTATTAAAATTTCTATTAACCCCCTTGAAACTCAAATATCTTGGATGTGTGGATATATAAATGAATTGAGTGGAAGACAATAAAAATAGGTATGTAATGGTAACTCAACTGAAATGCTTGCAGTTAACTACTAGCTAGCAACAGCACAAATAGGAAAGCTCAATATAATTTTCTTCTGTCATGCAAAGAAAAGCAAAACTACAACCATGTGCAGGATGTTGAGAGCAAGGGCAAAGAAGAGAATAATTGCTGTACTCTTAATTAACATAGAAATCGCTATTTGAATTATTAGCCCATCCTCATCCAAAGCACAAGCTCCACTCTTGACCATGATGGTAACCCTAAAAATAACCTCCCAAATAACAGAAACTCTTCTAAATTGCCCGGCAGCAAGACCAGTCTGATAAATAAAAAAATAAATAAATAAAAAAACCCTTCCATATGGTATCAATTATGCACAAATGATGCATGTTGTGCATTATAAATTAGGATTAAAATTCTGTGATCATTTACTCAGCTTCATGTCAAACCAATAAGACTTTTGTTCATCTTCCGAATGTACAGTATGTATACGTATATGTGAAAAAGCCTAAATTAAATCTGTTAGTCATATAAAGTGACTGTTTCTTTGGATTAATGTGCTTGATTCCTATGGATTACTTTTACAGTGTCCTATGGACCTTTTGAATCCTAAGTCAATGGGCAACAATGTTGAGAGAATATTAAAAGTATGTTAATTTGTGTTCAAAAGATGAACAAAAGTGTTATGGGTTTGGAACAACATGTGGGTGAATAAATTATGCCATTTTTGGGCAATCTAACCCTCTAATGTTGGCATGAAATGACTATTGTGACATATATTAAGTTAAATAGCTTTTCAAATGATGGATAAATCACATGGATAAATCATTTATAACACTGCAATATTCCATAAAAAATAATAAGAATTGTCAATTTTAATTTCATGGTGACTTTAGGGAATAGTTCTCCCCAAAATGAAAATTTGCTGAAAATTTACTCATTCTCTGACCAAGATAAGTTTGTTTCTTCATTGGAACAGATTTGGAGAAATTTTGCATTTAGCACTTTAGCACTTGGTGCCGTCAGAATGAAAGTCCAAACAACTGATAAAAACTTTACTATAATCCACAAGTAATCCACACGACTCCAGTCCATCAAATAATATGTTTTAAAGTGCAGTAGTGCAAGAAACAAATCCATCTCTAATAAGTCCATCAATAATGCATCTTCCAGAAAATCCATCAACATATTTGTTTAGGATTGTTTTGGACTTTTTTTTTTGCTCATAAACAGTGCTTGATCTGTGCATATTTCTTTTCTGATTCAGATGGCTTTTTCACTAGAGAAAGCATAATTATGGATAGAGAGTTTGATTTAAAAAAAAGTCTTGATGGATTTGTTTATTATAAACACACAGCTTTACGTTAATTGATGGACTGGAATCATGTGGGTTACTCATGGAGCTTACACTTTATTTTGATGGTCCCCTTTAGACATTCTGTTGACTGTAAGTAATTTTGCAACTGCGTGTCAACTAATTCTCAGAGTATTAGTAGACTGTTAGGTTAGGGTTAGTAGAATAAGTTGTCATACTTGAAAATGACCAACCATCAAAACAAAGCTTTACCCTTGTGTATAAATGTAATGTTTTTATCAGCTGTTTGGACTCTCATTCTGACGGCACCCATTCACTGCAGAGGATCTGTTGGTGAGCAAAGGGTGTAATGCTAAATTTCTCCAAATCTTTTCTGATAAACAAATTCATCTACATCTTGGATGGCCTGCAGGTGAGTAAATGTTAATTTCTGAAATGATTCTATTCCTAATTCTAATTAAATAGACATGAAAATAAATTACTAATGCTACTATTAATTCAGCACAACAGCCTTGGTTTTAAGACACATTTCTCTGTCTCTGCCGTTTGCATTAAATTTCACAGGCAGAGAAATGTCCTTCAGGACAGCTCAGCATTTAGCTCAGAGCAGCCTGCAAATGGCTTTCAAATGGAGTAGCCCATTACTTTTCCACTGCAGTCATGTTTAGTGCTTGTGACGCCTGTGGATAACCTGAGGACCGAGGAAGTGCCTGGCTGCTACTCCGCTGGCTGTCAGACAAAGCTGGTTCCTCCATTCGTCACAGACCGATGATGAACGAGTGCGCTTACTCTGCTAGTTCCACTGCAATCAGACAGGACAGGCCTAATACCTGAGGCAGCACTGAACTAGAATTCCTCTCACGGAGGTGTCTTGTGCTTCCAAACTGTATCTTACCTTGCTGCTGAAGTAGACAGGAAATGTGTTATTGTTGTTGTTAAGGTGGTATTCGTAGTGTTTTGTATATACAGAGAGCAAGATTCTGTGTGAAGTGAGATTATGCTACTGGCTGTCTCACACAATAACTTCCAAAAGGGAAAAATGTACTGTGCAGAATCTTGGGAAACAAATGCCACTCTGGTTGTGGGGATAAAAATTCTATTATATTTATATGTGGCTCAAAGGGATGCAATGGGGGGATTTTGTACTTTTGTCTGGCGTGTAACTAAATGTGTTCAGCATGCGACAGCCATAAAATCTAGTATATTTCTCTGGAGGAAGACCTAAACACTAGGCAGGAGTGAGATTTATAAACCTTATTGTGAGTGAGAGCTGCCTGAAGGGCTGAAATAGTCTGGAGGGCTGCTGGTTTGATATATCCAAAGAATACCTATTTGCTTTCTTTTTTACCTTCATGCTTCAGGCAATAGTACTCTGTTGGTACTCTCATTTTCTCATTTTTCATTTTCACTTTTTATACACACTGCTGCTATTTTCACAATCTCCTGGCTCAGTGAATATTGTTAATGACTTCTCATAAGCATTATTATTTTTATTTATACCACTGCATTGTTCTTGATTCTGATTTGTTCAAAAAATGTATAGCTACATCGAAGCTATTTCAGGAACATAATTAGATGATAGAGTTCTTTGGCAGTATTATCTGCCACAAAATAATACATTAAGGGACTCGGTTAGAGTGGCAGAATTAACCCGTTTGAACATATATTTTAGTTTTATAACACTAAATACCACCAATAAAACTTGAAAACTTCGTAAATAAGATTAAAGATTACTATACAAAGAGCTGCATTTGAATAAATATTATATCATTACAATAAAAAGTTATAAAATGATACACAGGTGTCCATGGATAAATTAAAGGAATCAAGGTTGGGCTGGTTAGTATGGGCCCATTAGCCCCTGCTGGTAGATCCCATAACTACACAATCTGTGGTCAAATCTGTTATTATTCATAAACTATTCATGAGCTAGGGACAGTTTTAGTTCTAGGAACTCCATTTGGGGGACTAACTAAATTAGCTCCTACTTCAGTGTTGGGTTTAAAACAGTTCTATAGGAACTATCAGTGGCATAAGTGTACACTGACTGGCCAAATGCATTATGAAACACCAGCTAACCAACATTTTTAAAAAGCCATGTAAAAATATTTTCTCCATGAACGTGGAAAACAAGAGATAACGACATTTAGCTACCTGTTGTCTGCAGCATTGTGTTCTTTTTTCAGTGATGATAACACTGCAAGTTGTCATAGGAGATTTAATCAGATTTTCATGCTTTTTCAATCGTGTAAATTGTGTGTTTACATTCCATCTCCTTTATCACGAAAACCACGACACACAACAAAAACAGCTCCGATCACCGTGTCCTTCATTCACTGGTTATTGACATTTGTAAATGCCATTCATAAATGTTCCTGCTGAAGGTGCAAGCAGGAAAATGGCCTGAGGGAGAAATTGGTTCTCTTAGAACGACCCTGCTGGCTAGTTCTACAAAAAGGTGCGAAAGCCCCTATTGTTTTCAAACTTGCTGAAGGTAATGACTGAAAAGTAGCTTGACCAATAGCTTGCCCGGCATTGCACATAATTTACCAATAGAGGCGTGCAGGAAGGTGGAATCTACCAACGATCAAAGCATATAATCATATAATGTATTATATGATGACTGTAAAGAGTATGTCTATTGGAAAACAAAGCCAAAATATGGCCATTTTTGGCCATTTAGAAACTCCGGCCAGGACATGTTCAGGGACAAAGAGGGCATATGGTCACCCTAATTCACTGACCTCTTGTGCTCTGTGGATATGTAATAGACAATCTGGAAAAGACAACCCAATCACATGATCACATTTTACAAAGTGGTGATTTTATACGAATTTGTAAGACTCGTTTCATATGAAAAATATGAAAAGTGGCATGTAAGCAGATCATACAATTGAGAGTCACCAATATGTAAATACCAAAAGATCATACCAAAATGTAAAATAGTTGCCATAAACTGCCATAAGATTGTGTTAGAAGAGACCAGTCCCATCAGGATAGAAATGTTTAATCATTAGATAAAGGTGATAAGTTAGAACAACTTTGTATTGATTTGCAGTGACACTTTCCTCTAAGGGGACAAGTGGACCTAATCCATGCCAGCAAAATGCCAGAGCCACCGGATCCCCTGGCTTGTTCTTTAATTTGTCACCCATCTGTATATGTTAATAGTATGAGTTAGCATGATGGATATTTGAGATATAAGGCTCGTCTTTGATTACACATTTTGGTGTTTACTTTGAAACTATTGTTCATGTAAATTTCTATAATTCTATGAGTCTTACACATTCTTGCAGAGCAATTTCATAAAGTAATTAAAATCTCTAGAAAGTTTTTAATAGCTAATTAAAACTTCACAAATCACATGACAGCATGAATAATAATTAAGTGTTGAGGCAGCAGCTGTCACAGTAACTGCCTTCCTGTGACTAGAATTTCAAAATAAAAGCAATCAAAAATATTGTCAGAGATTGCAATGCTGTATTTACTGTTAAAATAAAATATATGTTTTTAGCAGATAACTTTTTGATATAATAAAATTAATCTCTGAGGTATGCCACAAAGCATTTTTGATGTGACAATTGCATAAACAAGCTACTTAGAATCCAAATCATTCAGTTCATAAATCTCACAATGGCCATAAGCAAACATCATTTTAGTCACTTTTATCCTGCACCAGCACATGTCAGTCTTTTATCACATTCAAACAGCTTGCTTTGAAGGGCTTTACTTCACCCAAGTTAAACATTTAGTGTTAAAATGAGAATTCTGTGGTCATTTATTCACCCTCATGTTGTTTTTGCTTGCATAATGTCCAAGCTGTTTCTTTTCATACAATAAAAATGCACACAAATTTTTACTGTCATGCTCCAAAAATGACAAACACACCCTAACATTAGTTTACGCTGTATTCTAATTCTTCTGAAGATATTTGATAGCTTTGTGTGTGAGGAACAAATGGAAATTTAAGTCGTTTTTCCGTAAAAAGTCCTCCCCTCTGCCTCAGAAAGCTTTATGACAGGTTAAGCAATATAATTGGCTCTTGTGTGTGATAGTGACTGTCAATCACAAGAGTCTCCTGCTTTTTCTCTTGGGGAAAAAGTCCACAGTAATCTTATACTGTATGTTTCTCCTTTACATTTAAAAGAGATCTTAACAGTCTCACAAACTGTGCTAATATTTGCCAAGATACCAAAATTTACTATCAAATGATTCTAAGAAGCTAACACTGTATTTGTACAAATATAGTAATATTGACGTTTTATTATTGTTACTATACATGGATTTAATTGTAAAATATTGAATACCTTGCTGAAAGTGATGAGAATTTATAGAACCTCTGTGATTCCCACTTCTCATTTCCTGTTTTATGAAGTTAATTAGTGAAATGTCATCTTTTGAAAGATGAGAGTGCTGTTGTAAACAATCAAAATAAGATCAAATTGTGGGTAAATATCATAAATCAGTCCCCATTGTTGTTGTATACAAAGGCATCATCTGAATATTGCGAAGGCTTTTTATCAACAATCAAGTCGCATGCAGCTGTTCATTAGCACAAAGATGTTTTGAATGTGTTTTATGAGCTGTAGCAGCACTGTAAATAATTTCCTGCTTTGCTCTATTATAACGCTGATAACTTGCTAATATTAGACAAATGTGTGTGTGAGAGAGAGCAAGTATGTTAAATATGACTCATTCTGGATGATGTGCAGCTTCCTACGTGCTCTTTTAACAACAGAATTTCCAAAAAAAAAAAAAAAAACTAAATTACTTTTTTTTTTTTTTTTTTTACTTTCTCTTATCCAAGCAACTACTAAAGCAATAGGTTGAGTTCCCTGAAATGTATAAACACTCTGATGCTATTAAAACATATGAGACAACTCTGTTAGCCATTTATCTCAATGGCAGTTGCTCAGCTGGTGAATGTAACCTTGACTCCTTGATTTGCGTATCCCAACCAAATCAACATACCAACATTGACCGATGTGTAAATTTGGGGTGTGGTCAGTGAAGTCGCCAGGGATTCTGGGCCCATTGCAGTTGTAAACATTCTTTATTTTTGCATTTTTATTTATTTATTTGTTTATTTATTTATTTTTTCTCAGTGTTTGCAATGTTCTTTCCCACTTGCATTTCTCAGACACATTCCAGCGTGGCTCACTATCCGTTATAGTCAAATCACAAAACCAAATACAAACAAATGTACATCCACTGGCATAGTACATAATTACAATTTTTATTTTGTTGTTGCTTAAATATTAATTCCACTTAATTAAAGATTTAAAATGATAGCCTTTTCAATCTAATTAAAAGATGTAATAATTATCTTGTTAAATTTATAGATGTATATTTTGATCACTGAAACACTGAAATTGATATATTGATTGCAAGTGTTTTTTTTAAAGAAATTATTACTTTTATTCAGTACTATTTTATTTAGTAAAGACTTTTACATTGTTACAAATAAATAAATAAATTAATTAATTTAAAAAAAAAAAAACGAAAATTTGTACTCTACATACTCCACAAAACAATTAGGCAACACAAATATATTCAACATTAATACTAAAAAGAACTGTTTCTTGAGCATTAAATAAGCGTATTAGAATGATTTCTGAAAGATCATGTAAGACTGGACTAATGGCTGCTGAAAATGCTGAGGAGGATCTTGTCTCAGATGTTTTACCAGCTCAGTTCTGACATTAACAGTGACAGCGCATCCTTTTAAAATTCCACTCCAGTTTTAAACATGCTCAAAAAAACAAGCATAACTGCAGGTAGTTCCTGTCATGAAGAGGGGTGCATTTCAGCTTCCAAGGTGCTAATGTTAAATTAGAGCTTTCTCTGCCTGCATCGGCTCCAAATTCAGCTATATGTGGATGATTGGAGCCCCCCACACCAAAGCAGTGCTGCATGCATGATTGATGCTTGAGCCAGGCAACATATCTTCAAGGATCTTACATGTACGTATGCTTCACTCCAGCTGCTTTAAATAATGCTCTTTGATTAAAAAAAAAAAAAAAAAAAAATCAAACACATTCACATGACCACATTTTTGATACTCCATCACAGGTAAGGATCATTTGCATGTTTTAGCTTTTTTTTTTTTTTTTTTTTTCAGTTCAAAGGCAAAACTTTCAAGTAATGGCTAAAAGTGATGTCCAGATTGGTCAGAGAAGACCTGAAAATCACCTCAATGTGTGAACGCTTCCAAAGTCTTAAATTATACGTGTAATTGTGAAAAAAAAAACAAAAAAACCTCCCACTGCAAGGAAAGTATTGAGAATCATGTTTGGATATTGAACATGTAATTTCTAACTCAATAATGATCCCAAACACACCACGCATGCAACAAAAGTGTTTCTTTATCCAATTGAAAATCTTTGGAAACTTGAATCGAAGCTGATAGATGAATATTAGCTCTGAGAAGTATTTAATGAGGCTTTGCAAGAAATGCCTGACACACATAAGTTTAGTGTTTTCTTTTTTCCAATGTAACATACTACTCATATTTTGGTGGTTTAATCAAATTTACAAGGTCACTAAAAGCAAATTTTGTGCAAATATCTGCTCTGGACATCACTTTTGGCAGTTACTTTTCATGCAACTGAAGAAAGGAAAAGTATTCATGTTGCCTACAGTACATTTATACTGTATAATTCATGTTAAAATGTGTGTGTTTTTGATAGCACCAACATATAACCGCTTAATTTCCTCCTCTCTACACTAACTTTTATAATGTGTTCATTATTTTCATTTTTACTGTTTTCTAATATAAATCTATAAAACTAGTAAAGTCACCCTTGGGGATGTATAAACTGCCATAGAGGTGAACAGGTATGATAACAGATAGCTTTATCCAGCTGTCAATGAGCTCCTTGTTTTCCCTGTTCAATGATAAGAGAAACTCCACTGCAGAATATCATAGAATAAGATTTCAGAATGAATTTTGTTTCCCACCTCAGGCCTTTTTACATTTAACATAGTGACAACTGTAATTTTATGATGTTGCAGGCCATTGAAGAAATAAAAATCACAATTTCTCACACCTTGGTATAATGAAATGTTATAAAATCATTGAAATGTAATTTAGTAAATGTCACAGAGTTTTTGCTGTTACCATACATACGCCATACAGGTCATCGATCCTTTTCAGTGCCCCATTAAAATTAAACATTTGGTCTTTACATTTGACATCAGTGCGCACACTTGAAGGTTACAGAGGTCAATGGTTCTTCTGAAGTGCTGAATTATCTCGCTCATGTAAGCCTCCAAAGCCTGCAAGATGATTTCTTGTCAGTGGACTTTCCATGACCTGAAACATTTATCATTCATTAGCAGAGCTGAAATGTTCACCTTTTGAAAGATGGTCAGAGACAACCCAATACAGGATCTTTTTTTTTTTTTTTCCCGCATGAAATGAAAATTCACCCTAAATTCATCTATTTTCTAAGTGCATATTATAGATCTTACTGTGAATGATTCATAAATACATGTATGTTTCTTTTTTTCTTTTTCTTTTCTTCTTTTTTTTTTTTTGAGCTCGTAATTTAATCAAAATGTCATAACTGGATCTTTGAACGAAAATTACTTCTTTCTGGTAACCAATAAGATATCTCAAGTCATTTACTTCACTTAAACGATACTCCTCCACAACCAACTAAAAGCTCACATTTATTTTTAAGTGGATTGACCACGTCTCAAAATCCAATCAACAACCGATGGATAGAACCCGCCCTATTTTTGTTCATTTTTTGATAATCTGTTACACTCGGATATATATCACAATATGAAAGAAAGTAAATATTTTGCAAAATGAGGTACTTGGACATCTTTATCTTGTATGTGAGCTGCTCTACCAAATAAATTATACTGATTCCCCTGTAAAACCCCTATAAATAAGACAATTCCAATTAGGTCTCCTAACTTTATTTAATATATGCTCAGAATGGCATTAAAATGCTTTATTTGTGAATATGGAATTTATATTCTAATTTAATGATGCAATTTAAATGCATATGTTCTTGTTCAGGCATTTGTACTGTCCCTTGTTAGTTCATATTCTGTAGTTCTTTACATACTAGTGGTTTAAAGAATTTGAAACCTACTAAGGAACCCCTTGAAAAATCTTTCTTTATATAAATAACCATTGCAAATAACCATTGGAGAACCATTATTTAAACTTGCAGGATTACTGGGACTTTTAAAGGGTTACTCTACCCCTTCAATGAAAATTTTGTCACTTGTGACTGTCCCACTGACTGCCAGGTAAATAACACTGTCAAGGCCCAGAAAAGTATGAAGGACATCGTCAAAATAGTCCATCTGCCATCAATGGTTCAATCTGAATTTTATGAAGCGACGAGAATACTTTTTGTACGCAAAAAAAAAAAAAAAAAAGACTTTATTCCACAATTCGTCTCCTCTGAGTCAGCATAGCGCCATTTTGGAGAATATCCACTGGATGCAAACTGCGTACACTATTCTTTGTCAGCTGCACCACAAGGATATAGTGTCTGACTATAGTGGCAGCCCCTGTGTCTGACCCGGTTCATGTGGAACATACAGTGGGTACGGAAAGTATTCAGACCCCCTTCACTTTTTTCAATTTTGTTATGTTGCAGCCTGATACTACAATTGTTTAAATTCTTTTTTTTTTCTCATTACTCTACACTCTGTCCTTTATAATGACAAAGTGAAAACAGAATTTTAGAAATGTTTGTAAATTTATTAAAAAGAAAAAACTGAAATATCACATTTACATAAGTATTCAGACCCTTTACTCAGTACTTAGTTGAAGCACCTTTGGCAGCAATTACAGCCTCGAGTCTTTTTGGGTATGACGCAACAAGCTTTGCACAACTGGATTGGGGGAATTTCTGCCATTCTTCTTTGCAAATCCTCTCAAGCTCGGTCAGGTTGGATGGGAACTGTCTGTTGACAGCCTTTTTCAGGTCTCTCCAGAGATGTTCGATAGGGTTCAAGTCAGGGCTCTGGCTGGGTCACTCTAGGACATTCACAGAGTTGTCCCTAAGCCACTCCTGTGTTGCCTTGGCTGTGTGCTTAGGGTCATTGTCATGTTAGAAGGTGAACCTTCGGCCCAGTCTGAAGTTTTGAATGCCCTGGACTGGGTTTTCATTAAGGCTATCTCAATATTTTGGTGCATTGAGCTTTTCTTCTACTCTGATGAGTTCCTCAGTCCCTGCCGCTGAAAAACAGCCCAACAGCATGAGGCTGCTACCACCACACTTTACTTTTGGGATGGTACTCTGCAGGTGATGAGAAGAGCCGGTTTCCTTCAAACATGATGCTTAGAATTGAGGTTCATCAGACCAGGTAATCTTGTTTTTCAGAGTCTGAGGGTCCTTTAGGTGCTTTATTGCAAATTCCAAGTGTGTTTTCATGTGTCTTCACTGAGGAGAGGATTGAGTTTGGCCACACTGCCATAAAGCCCAGATCGGTGGAGTGTTGCAGTGATGTTTGTCCTTCTGTAGGTTTCTCCCATCTGCATATATGATCATGGAGCTCAACTAGAGTGACCACCAGGTTCTTGGTCACCAATCTAGACAAGCCCCTTCTCCATCAATTGCTCAGTTTGGCTGGGGACCAGCTCTTGGAAGAGTCCTGGTTGTGCCAAACTTCTTCCATTTGAGAATTATGGAAGCCACTGTGCTCTTGGGAACCTTCAGTGCAGCAGAATTTTTTTTGTAGCCTTCCTCAGATCTGTGCCTCAATACAATCCTGTGTCTGAGCTCTGCAGGCAGTTCCTTTGACCTCGTGGCTTGGTTTTCGCTCTTATATGCATTATCAGCTGTGAGGCCTTTTACAGAGAGGTGTGTGCCTTTCCAAATCATGTCCAATCAATTTAATTTACCACAGGCGGACTCCAATCAAGGTGTAGAAACATCTCTGCAATGATCAAGAGACATGGGAGGCACCTGAGCGAAATTTCAAGTGTTGTTGCAAAGGGTCTGAATACTTAGGTAAATGTGATATTTCAGTTTTTTCTTTTTAATAAATTTACAGACATTTCTAAAATTCTGTTTTCACTTCATCATTATGAGGTACAGAGTGTAGATTAATGAGAAAAAAAATGAATTTAAACAATTGTAGTATCAGGCTGCAACATAACAAAATTGAAAAAAGTGAAGGGGGTCTGAATACTTTCCGTACCCACTGTATATCTGGGAAGGCATATCTCAGAGGCATATCTAATTCCCAACCTTCCATCCCAGTGGCAGATGATTACACTTCAACTCTGAAGACAGCATGGAAGAAACATCTCAAAAGCCTCAATGAGATGCAGGCTGTACCTGTTACCTGGTAGAAATCGGACTAAGTGACATGCTGCCATTAGAACATGCTATTTTAATGCTGCTGTATGTGCGGCTCATATGGGCAATACTTTGGCTATCCTCCTGGTGGCCTTGTGAAAAACAAGGAGTGCAGAAGATCAGTATTCCAAAACTCTTACTGATTTAGCTTTGAAAGCTCATTCACAACTGATAAGTGATGTAGGTGAGATTATGTCATCAGCTGTCTTAAGCTGCAGCCAAATAAGGCTGGCATATACTCCTTCACCAGATGCCCTAAGGAGGTCAGGAGCTACCCATCGATTGTTCCTCTCAACTTTCTCAGGTCATTTAGGAGGAAAGGGTGTCAGACCCATGGGTTTTGTGCACAGTAACTAACAGGTTCCAACGGTTAACACAAAAATAGTAATTCACAAGATAAATGCAGGAGAGTGGTTTACATCCCTCAATTTGAAGCGTGCATATTTCCCTATTACTTGTCCAGAACACAGACCCTTTCTCCGCTTTGCTTTACAAGGTCAGATTTCCCCTTTTTGGGTTCTACCATTCAGTGTCTTTCCTTAGCACCGACAGTATTTACTTGGGTGGTCTTGGCTGCTTTAGCCCCCTCCAGTTACGGCGTATTAAAATGCTGCTATATCTGGATGATTGGTTAATGGTCTATGTTCAGTCAAACTGCTGGGATTACTAGCAGCAGCAACAGTGGTGATTCCCTTGGTTTTGCTGAGGGCGTGTCCCATACAGCGATGGCTCAATTCTTTTCAACTCCATCCAAAAAAGGACAGGGAGGTCAGGCTGTTGGTGACACAGTCCTTTATGCAGGCCCTGCTCCCCTAGAGAGACAGGGACTTTCTTCTAAGAGGAATGTCTATGTAAAATTTTCCTCACAGAAGATTAGCGATCACAACAGATGCATAACTGACAGGCTGGGGATCAGTTTGAGAGGGCAGGTCAGTGAGTGGCACATTAGCATGTGCTCAAACTGAGGGCAGTTCATCTTGCTTTCAGGGGTTTGTTATTATTCATATGCCAAAAGCATGTACTGGTAGGAACCCAAAGCACCCTAGGCAGTGTACCATAAAAATTACCAGGGTGGAAGTCGCTACGCTGTTCTCTGGCAAAGTAGCTACTGACATTGGCGTGGCCCAGACTGACTTCTTTGCAAGTGATTCACATCCCAGGAGTGGTAAACAGGACAGGGCAACTCATGGAAGAGTAAAGGTTGCACCCAGATGTAGTGGCCTAAATTTGGGCTTGATACAGAAAGCTCAGGTTAGTGTTTCTGCATCCAGGGAAACATCCCATTACTGGGAATGGTACTCCCTCATGGTACAGGAGGGAAGCTTTGGCCTAGATCAGGGGTCTGCAACCTTCAACGTCAAAAGAGCCATTTTGGCCCCTTTCCCACCGAATAAAATTCATGTGGAGCCACAAAATATTTGATGCCCAAATAAAGATAACACGGCATATAGCTAAAGTTTTATATTCAGTTATGTTACAGGGCAGGGGAGTAGCAATCATTTCAGAAGTGAGGGGGACAGAAATGTCAAATGTAGTAATACTAATAATAATTATAATATTTATTTATGTATGTATAATTGACAAAAAAAAAAAATCTCTCTCTCTCTCTCTCTCTCTCTCTCTCTCTCTATATTATCTCTTACTTTTAATTGGCTAAGAAATAAAATACACTGCTGGACAATAACCAATAATTTGTCTTCTATAATATTTTTGATAAATATTTTACTAATGACAATTTTATGGTTATGATTGCACTATCAGTATATATACTACAAACACTTTTTTATCACAGAATAAGGCAGAACATATATTTTATAGCTTCTGTACTGTAATTAATGCTGTCAGTTACCACTGTATAATTCATATTTATTATCTGGAGAAGACTTGAAAAACACACATAAACCATATCGTCTTCACGTTTCATCAGTTAAGTTTTATGCTTGTTATTCAGCTTAGATACAGCGATAGCGGGATGACTGTCAGAAGTTACTATTACTTCTCATATGAGTCCGTTTTGGACTTTCTGCGTAAGAGCGCCCTCCGGCTTCGAGTATGAATGAAACATGCAGCGCATGATAGTGTTCAGCGCTCCGTGACATCGTTTTGGATAAGAATAAAACGTATCCAAAACAACGTGGCTATCTTTTCTCTTTAAATTTAAATCTAAATTTATTCACATTGGCCCTTGAAAAACTCTACTTTAACACACTTTAACACACACAAGGAGTTGGGCTTGTAACCATAAGGTTGCCGGTTCGATTCTCGCACCGGCAGGAATTGAATGTGGGGATTGTGAATGAACAGCCCTCTCTGCCTTCGATACCATGACTGAGGTGCCCTTGAGCAAGGCACCGAATCCCCAATTGCTCCCCGGGCGCTGGAACAATGGCTGCCCACTGCTCCGGGTGTGTGTTCACGGTGTGTGTGTGCGCGTTTGTTCACTATTCACTGCTGTGTGTGTGCACTTGGATGGGTTAAATGCAGAGCACCAATTTCGAGTATGGGTCACCATACTTGACAATACGTCACAACTTTCACTTTCACTTTTCACTTGACCGAGAAAAAGTGCAGGGGAAGAGTTTAGGTTGTATTAAAAGTCAGGGGCTACAGGGAGCCACCACAGAGGGATGAAAGAGTCGCATGCGCCTCAGGAGCCGCGGGTTGCCGACCCCTGGCCTAGATGCTCTGTCACAAGAGTGACCGACAGACTTGTTGTATGCTTCACTCCTTATCCTCTTATTCCTCAAGTTCTCCAGAGAGTCATGGAGGGTCATTACACAGTTCTGCTTGTAGCTCCACTCTGGCCAGGAATGCCATGGTTTCCAGACATGATTCAGCTGATACAGGGTTGCCCATGGCATCTACCATCATGAGCGAATCTCGTGTCACACGTGGACAGGCAGATTTGGCATCCAAACCCAACTGTTCTGTGGGTCTGGCCTCTCTCAACAATTAAATGAGACTGTATATGACACAATGACCAATGCTAGAGCTCCACCTACTCAAGCTAATTACTCCCTAAGGTGGAGAATTTTTTCAGACCCAACAGTCTGTTCTGTGCCAACAATTAGGGTTTATGCCTGGTCTAATTCTGCATTTTAATAGAGGGGTCAATGGCCTGCCATTGGGTTGACATGCCTTAGTGTGTTTCTGAAAGGAGCATGTACATTTTGCGGGCACCAAACTGGGACTTGCTTATTGTATTGGACTTTCTCACTAAGTCCCCATATGAGCCTATACTAACTATGTTTTCATCACCCTGTTTTTATGTGCATTTTGAAGTATCGCATAAGAAACGAGTGATGGAAATGCCAAATTTGTGAAAAAAGTTTTTACACTTGCTTGAGGTGTTTTTTGATTGCAAAAAAGAGTTAATGCAAATAATGGGAGTTGGAAACACATTTGCAGAATAAATTCCTCCATGCACATCAAAAAAGTGAATTTTTGCTATGGGATGGCATAACCTGACTAAACAGTGGACCGATCTTGTTGCACAGCATCTGAAATGTTGTTATGGTCATTCTTAAATGCCCGAGCAAAGCCTGTTGTCAAAGTATTTCTGTATAATTGCCTCCCAGAACTGTCTTATACAACTGCATTTCCCAACAGGCATCCACCTCCGAAAGCAATGACTGTATTTATTGTGTTTCATCTGCTCGTTCTGAGGTGCAAGTAATTTATTATATACAGTATGAAAATTATTATATTCAGTGGCTCTCCTACTTTTCTTAGTGATATTTAGTGCCAGTTTATCAAGAAGTGACGATTTTGGTCTCTTTGACTCGTTGGATGGAAACGGTGCTTATTCGCAAATGTTTTATGCGAGATTCCAATTTTGCAAAATTCGCAGCTTTGGATGGAAACTCAGCTACTGACACAGATTTGAAAGTTTTATGCCTCAAGATGGCTTTTCCTTCTGCTCTCTATACTGCTAAATGGGTAGAAGAGCTGTGTGCCCTCTCTATTAGTGAAGACTTTTTATGGTGGAAGGCAGATATCATTGGGTGTCCCTTTGGCCTAACCCTGCCTTTTTGCCAAAGGTGTTTATTCCCCAGTTTGCATACCAATTACCGGAGGTGGTTCAATTTCAACTCTATTTTAGTGATTGTCACATTGGTTGGTTAATGTCATCTCCCATGCCTAAGTGGAAAAAGGGTTTCCAGTGCCTACAGGAATACAAGCCCACTCTACAAGAAGTGCAGCTACTTCAGAGGCTGGATTGATGGGAGTTCCTGTAGAAAAAAATATTAGTGCTGCAGCATCGTCTACACTAGTGTTATGAAAAGTACCGACTTCGGTACCAGTCGGTACTGAAATTTGAAAAATGTCCATTTCCCGCTAGCATTTGAGCGCTATTGAGCGGATTTTTTTTTTTTTTGGTATTTTAACAAGACCATACATAATGTATTCAGTGAAAAATAAGAAATTACAGATCGTCTCAATATAAACCCACTCAAAACCCTCCCACCCAAAAGACATTTGAATAAAAATAAAAATAAAAAAATAAATAAAATTAAAAATAAAAAATTAACTAAATAATATATTAAATAAACAAATAAAGATAAACAAATACATAAAAATAAATGAACATTTCTCTCTCAAGAATCAGTCTTCCCTCTTTCCAATAGAAGTTAATTAATGTGTTTTAGCGCTGGTATCCGGAGAACGTCTCGGTTACGTATGTAACCCTCGTTCCCTGAAGGAGGGAACGGAGACGTCACGTCGGATGACCGACGAAATTGGGATCTCGCCAGAGAGACCAATCCACTTCGAGTGTAACTAAACGAGCCAATGGACATTGGCATGCGATTATTGCATCCAGCTGCCGCTGATCACAGCGTGAGCATAAGAGGCAGCTGATGCACCGCATCAATTATGTTTTCGCTGAGGAGCCGAGCCGGCGACCCGGCAGCTCAGCAGTGGTACAGCGACTGTGGCGACGGGACGTGACGTCTCCGTTCCCTCCTTCAGGGAACGAGGGTTACATACGTAACCGAGACGTTCCCCTTTCAGTCGGTCACTCCGAGTCACGTCGGATGACCGACGAAATTGGGATCCCTACCAAAGCGCCACAGGAGCTGCCCCTTCCAGTGCCCTGTGTAGGGCTCCTGACCCTTCCTATAAGGCAGACGATAGGACCGGGCTCTACACAGAGAAGGTCAACTACTGGTGTTCCTTGAACAACCCAAACAGTAGGACTAGGATAACACTGGGAAGCGTGCCCTTCCACTTGGAAGAGGCACACTGCGGAGTCACCTCCTCCCAGAGGGGGTTAAGTGACATTCAAACATGTGAAGTAACCCCGAAGGGCCCTATTGCACATGGAAGTCTCTGAGATGGCTCAGGCTGCATCTTTAGAGATGGCAGAACGTGGTCCGCCAGGGGAAACATGGCTCTAATAAGAATACCGTGGAATACACATATGGGATCCCGACAGGGTCTCTCATATGGGCACTAGCCTCGCACCAGATTTCAAGAATTCATTGGCTGAAGGCCTGGCGCCGGACGCCCCGCCGCGTCTGGACGCCGGAGTGCTGGAGGACTCAACAGGGTTTGCCTGGTTAAGGAACTCTCTGGAGAATTAGGCGTAAGGACGCCGCAAGCCGACTCTGAGCCGGCCCTCTCAGTGCCACTACCCGTTTGAGGTGAGAACACAGGAGGAAACCGGTTCGACACGTAGGCTATAAAACCTAGCGAACGTGTTGGGAGTCGCCCAACCCGCAGCTCTACAGATGTCTGCTAGCGAGGCACCACGAGCCAGCGCCCAGGACGATGCGACACCCCTAGTGGAGTGAGCACGCAACCTGAGTGGGCAGGGCACACCTTGTGCTTCGTAGGCCAAGGTGATGGCATCCACTATCCAGTGGGCCATCCTCTGCTTGGAGACAGCCTTCCCCTTCTGCTGTCCTCCGTAACAGACAAAGAGCTGTTCTGAGGTCCTGAAGCTCTGAGTTCTATCCACGTACTGACGCAGTGCGCGTACAGGACAGAGCAAAGCTAGGGCTGGGTCTGCCTCCTCCAGGGGCAGCGCTTGCAGGCTCACTACCTGGTCCCTGAAGGGCGTGGTAGGAACCTTGGGCACATAGCCGGGCCGGGGCCTCAGTGTTGCACTGGAGTCAGCCGGCCCAAACTCAAGGCACGACTCGTCGACCGAAAATGCCTGCAGGTCCCCCACCCTCTTGATTGAGGCCAATGCAGTCAGGAGTAGGGTTTTCATAGAAAGAAACTTCAACTCGACTGACTGCAACGGCTCAAAGGGGGCAGTTTGTAGGGCTCTTAGCACCAAGCCAAATCCCAAGAGGGAAGGGAGGGAGGCCTCGGAGGATTTAACCTCCTGGCCCCCCTAAGAAACCTGACGACCAGATCGTGCTTCCCCACCGACCTCCCCTCTATGGGGTCGTGGTGGGCAGAAATAGCAGCAACATATACCTTAAGGGTGGAGGGGAACAGCCTACGCTCCAACCCTTGTTGCAAAAAGGAAAGCACGGCTCTGATCGAACATCTCCGGGGGTCCTCCTGGTAAGAGGAACACCATTCGACGAACAGGTTCCACTTCAGCGCATAGGCCCGTCTTGTGGACGGTGCTCGTGCTGAAGCGATAGTGAGCGCTACCTCCTGGGGCAGGTCACCTAGAACCTCCGCGTCCCGTCCAGGGACCACACATGAAGTTTCCACAAGTCTGGACGCGGGTGCCAGAGGGTGCCCCATCTCTGAGAAAGCAGATCCTTCCTCAGAGGAATCGGCCAGGGAGGGGCTGTCGCGAGGAGCATGAGTTCCGGGAACCAGGTCCTGTTGGGCCAATATGGAGCCACTAACAGGACCTGCTCCTCGTCCTCCCTGATCTTGCACAATGTCTGTGCTAGCAGGCTCACTGGGGGAAACGCATACTTGCGCAAGCCCTGGGGCCAGCTGTGTGCCAGTGCATCCGTGCCGAGCGTTGCCTCGGACAGGGAGTAGAACCACTGGCAGTGGGTGGTTTCTGGAGATGCAAACAGGTCTACCTGAGCAACTCCGAACCGACTCCAAATCAGCTGGACCGCCTGGGGATGGAGTCTCCACTCCCCAGGAAGTGCCGCTCGAGACAGCTCGTCGGCCGCCTGATTGAACACTCCTGGGATGTGGATGGCACGAAGGGACCTCAGATGCTTCTGACTCTAGAGGAGGAGGTGGCGGGCGAGTTGCGACATGCGACGGGAGCGCAAACCGCCTTGCCGGTTGATATAGGCAACGGTCGCAGTGTTGTCCGTACGGACCAGAACGTCCCTGCCCCGAAGGCGCCCTCTGAGGCGGCACAGGGCAAGGCGTACTGCCAGCAACTCGAGGCAATTGATATGCCAACGCAGAAGGGGGCCCGTCCAAACCCCTGATACTGCGTGCCCGTTGTACGTGGCACCCCAGCCGGTGGTCGAGGCATCCGTGAATACCACAGCATGCCTGGATACCTGCTCCAGGGGCACTCCTGCCCGAAGGAACGAAGGATCTGACCACGGGCTGAAGGTCTTGCGGCAGGCCGGTGTAATCTGAACCCGGTGAGTACCGCGTTTCCACGCCCACCTCGGGATTCGACCATGGAGCCAGTGCTGAAGCGGTCTCATATGGAGCAGACCGAGCGGAACTATGGCCGCAGCTGCAGCCATATGCCCCAGGAGCCTCTGAAAGAGTTTCAGTGGGACCGCTGTCCTGCCTGATAAAGTCTTGAGGCAGTTCAGCACCGACTGAGCACGTTCCTGGGTGAGGCGTGCTGTCTGGTTGACCGAATCCAACTCCATGCCGAGAAAAGAGATCCTCTGCACTGGCACGAGTTGCTCTTTTCCCAATTGACCCGAAGGCCCAACTGGCTGAGGTGCCCGAGCACCAGGTCCCTGTGTGCGCACAACAGCTCTCGAGACTGTGCAAGTATGAGCCAGTCATAGAGGTAGTTGAGAATGCGCACACCCCGTTCTCTCAAGGGAACAAGGGGCCGCCTCTGCGACTTTGGTGAAGACACGAGGCGAAAAGGGACAGCCCGAAGGGCAGGACCTTGTACTGATATGCCCGACCGTCGAACGCGAATCGCAGGAATGGCCTGTGTCGCGGGAGAATCGAAACATGAAAGTACGCGTCCTTCAGGTCGATTGCTGCAAACCAATCTAGGGGACGGACGCATCCAAAAATGCGTTTCTGCGTCAACATCTTGAACGGCATCTTGTGAAGTGCACGGTTCAAAACTCGCAGATCCAAGATCGGTCGTAACCCACCGCTTTTCTTGGGCACAATGAAGTAAGGGCTGTAAAACCCCGACCTCATATCGGCTGGAGGGACCGGCTCTATTGCATCCTTCGCCAGTAGGACTGCAATCTCCGCGAGCAAGACAGGGGCATCGACGGCTTTGACTGAAGTGAACCGGATGCCCCTGAACTTGGGGGGGACGCCGGGCGAACTGAATCGCATAGCCGAGTCTGATGGTCCGCAGGAGCCACCGGGACGGGCTGGGGAGCGCTAACCAGGCTCCGAGAGACCGCACCAGCGGGGCCAACGGGCCCACCGACATGCCCGCGGTGGGGCAGCGAGGTGGAACACAGGGACCGGCCCCAGGGCCTGTGACGGCCTGGCCTGTGACGGCAGGGGCGGGGTCTGGGTGTGTAGTGTAGCACTCACCTGATTTCTCCTCGCGTGGGAGGAGACACAGGAACCCGGCTTGAGGCTTGTGACAGCCCGGCGTTTGACGACTTGAAGCGGGGACTGGAGTGCTACTGCCCTTACCTGGTTCCACGAATGGGCAGGAGGGGTGCTCTTGGGCAACCACCCGCTGCCTGCTGGCGAGAGAGGAGGAGGGAGCGATCCTGTGATGCACGGATCACCACTCTCCTCCTCTTGAGACCCGGAGATTGAGGAGACCGCTCTTTACTGATGTTTTGGGTACCGCTGGCTGCTGGGCCAGAGGCGGAACAAAATGAACAAAAGATACTCCACCCGGCCCTCCTCCGGGAGAGGGAGTGGTGCAGTCACCATCTCCCGATGAGCAGTCTCCTCCATCTCCGGGTCGACCGTCCCAGGGCCTCTTGCACTTGCGCTTGCCGCCAGGTTTGGCGGGGGCCTGGACGGGCTGGGCGTCCTGCCTGCGACCGGCTCCACGACGCTGCCTGGTGAAAGGCTGCTGCGGCTGCACGGGAGCGGGGGCGGCCGCAGGGGGGCGTCCACGGCGACGAGCAGGCTGAGTGGCTGCAGCCGGAGTGGAAGCAGCAGGTTTCCTCCGGCGCATGATGTGTTTGCCTCAGTCTGCTTCTGGGCTGCCGAGAACTGCTGGGCAAAGCTCTCGACAGCGTCGCCGAAAGGGCCGGTCTGTGACACGGGAGCATTCAGGAACTGTACCTTCTCCTGCTCCTTCATGTCAGCGAGACACAGCCAGAGATGGCGCTCCTGGACATCGCACGACCCAGAGACTGTGCGGTCACCTTCGTCACTCGTAGCGCGAGGTCCGTCGCAGCACGCAGCTCATGTAGAACCGCCAGGTCGTGACCACCCTCGTGCAGGTCTTTCAGTGCTTTGGCCTGGTGGACCTGCAGCAACGCCATAGCGTGGAGGGCGGAAGCCGCCTCCCCACAGGCTCTATAAGCACTGCCAGTTAGACCTGACGAATACTTAGAGGCCCGTGAGGGGAGACACGGATCACCCCGCAGGGTGGAAGCGGCTGTTGGACACAGTTGCATGGCCACAGACCGTTCCACCGAGGGGACGCCCGCATACCCCAAAGCGGCTCCACCATCGAGGGTGGTGAGAGCGGAAGAACTACAAGATGTGTTTCGGGCAGTGAAAGGTGCCCTCCACGATCTTGTCAGCTCCTCATGCACTTCCGGAAAGAATGGCACCGGAGGGGGGCGCTGAGAACCAGCGCCACCCCCACCAAGGAACCACTCGCCCAGCCTCGAAGGATCGGGACACGGTGGCTTTTTAGGATTCCACATGAGCCTGACATTCTCGGCGGCCCGGGAAAGCATAGCCGTCATCTCTGGGTCTGGCACGGACAACGCTACCACACCCGAAGGGGGCAACGCAGCCGGGTCATCATCCCCGGAGAGAGAGGGCCCGCCCTCCGATGCAGTGATCGACATCTGGTCGTCAGAGGGGGCACCGAAGGAAACGCGTGGCCAGCGCGCTCCTTCGGCAGCTCCACCGGCTGCGGAGTGCTTGAGGGGTGAGGAGCTCCACTTGGGGAAGCCCTCACCGTAATCCTCAATCACCTCTGACTCCACCGGATCCAGTGTGCACGCCGGATCACGGCAGGCAGAGGGACTCTGCCATGTTTGACATAGCAGAGTCGCACTCCGAGATGGTCATGTCCCCGCAAGAAGAACATGAACCATCCACGAAAGCCACCTCAGCGTGCTGAATGCCCAGACACGTGAGGAAGCGATCGTGACCGTCCTGAGGCGCCAGGAAACGACCACGCCCAGAAACGCACGGGTGAAAAGACATCTTTAAAAAGACGCGATCACCCGTGTTGCTCTTTTAGAGAAATTGCTCTTTCAGAGAAATGCTCTTTTAGTGCTGAAGCACGCAGGGGAGCTGGCCACCGCACACTCCTAGTGTGGCTGTCAGCAGGAAGACGATCTTTCTCTCCCGGACACCGTGACCACCGCTGCCGCTCCGTAACGCCCGCACTCGCTCGCAGAACACTCTCTTGGAAGGGAGAGCAGTAGCTTTAACCACTACCGCTCGGCTCCGAGGCGAAAGGATAATTGATGCGGTGCATCAGCTGCCTCTTATGCTCACGCTGTGATCAGCGGCAGCTGGATGCAATAATCGCATGCCAATGTCCATTGGCTCGTTTAGTTACACTCGAAGTGGATTGGTCTCTCTGGCGAGATCCCAATTTCGTCGGTCATCCGACGTGACTCGGAGTGACCGACTGAAAGGGGAACAGAGTAAACATTTGATGTGATCTAAAAAAGTTTTCCAGGTATTGTGAAAAGGTTTGAGTGATCCTGAAAGCGAGAATCTTAACTTCTCAAGTTTTATACAGCAAAAGATTTCTCACATCCACATATCATGCGATGGAGGGATGACATGTTTCCATTTGAGGAGAATAGCTTGTCTAGCTAAAACAGTAGTAAAGGCGATGACCTGGCGGGATGAAACGGTCAAATCAGGTCTCGAGGAAATGCCAAAAAGAACTGTCAAGGGGTTAGGGTCTATCTCTATGTTAAGAGCATTATTAAGTGTATCAAATACATTGGACCAAAAGTCTGTCAGCTGAGGGCAACTCCAGAACATATGGAGATGGTTGGCAGGAGATTGCTTGCAGCGATGACAAGCATCACTCCTATCTAGATAATGTTTTGCTAGTTTGGCATTTGTTAAAAGAGCTCTGTAGAGCACTTTACACTGCAATAGGCCATGTCTGGCACATATGGAAGAGGAGTGAACCAGATTTAAAATGTCTCCCCATTGATCATCAGTAATAGAGATACCTAGGTCATGCTCCCAAGATTCTCTAAGAGAAACGGCAGGGTCTACATTAAGTGCACTTATCAAACTGTAAATAAATGAAATTAGATGCTTCTGGCCTGCACGTAAAGTGAGAAAATGATCAAGAGGGCATTCAGGAGAACAGTTGGGAAAGTGGGGAAACAATTTCTTAAAGTGTCTAACCTGAAAGAAAAGAAACAAATGACTACTGGGCAGACTGTACTTCGTGGATAAAAATGAAAAAGATGCGAACACCCCATCTTCATACAAGTCGTTGAGCTCAACCAGTACATTGACTGCCCAAATGCGAAAAGACGGATCAGAGCAAGATGGGGAGAAAATGGGCAGAACTGTTCCAATAGAGAATCTTATTAATATTACAAGCCCAGTCATATTGTTGGAAGTTGGGAAGTGCAAGTCCTCCCTTAGACTTAGGGAGCTGGAGAACTGATTTCTTAAGAAGTGCAGGCTTGTTTGCCCAAATGAATGAACACAAAATACCATCAAAATTTATAAAAAAAAAGACTTCTTAATGCAAATTGGAATATGTTGAAAAAGATAAAAGAATCTGGGTAAGATAACCATTTTCACTTGATTAATGCGGCCTACAAGGGACAAAGAAAGCGAAAGACCATCTAGACATGTCTAACTTGGTTTATCAACGAGCGTTTGAAAGTTTTTGATAAATAAGTTATTAAACGAATTGGTGAAAAACACACCCAAGTATTTAAATCCACCTGAAACTATTCTAAAGGGAAAAAGAGAATATGAGATCTTACTAGCCTCTAGATTTATCTTGTAACCAGAGAGATGACCGAATTTATCGAGAATGTCCTGAATCACAGGCGAGGAGACGGGGTTAGAAATGTACCATAAAAGATTGTCAGCATAGAGGGAAAGTTTACTAACTGAACCATAATGAGATATTCCCTCAAACCCGGTATGGCTACGAAGCCAAATAGCTACAGGCTCTATAGCAAGTTTAAAAAGTAAAGGAGAGAGGGGACAGCCCTGACCCGTCCCACACTGAAGAGAAAAAAGAGGTGAATGCAAGCCATAAAGAGGCTGAATCCAAGAAATAAACTTAGAGAGGGGGGGTGTTGAATTTAAAATCAACATTAAGGAGTGACATTTATCTTTCTTAAGAAGCAGGGAGATTGAAGCCTCACATAAAGTCGGAGGGAGGCGGCTTTCCTTAAAAGAATCATTGTATAGCCTGGCCAAGACAGGGGTTAGTGAGGAGGAGAACAACTTATAGAACTCGGCTGTAAAGCCGTCTGGGGCCAGGGGATTTACCAGATTGCATAGATTTAATTGCTTCCTGTATTGTGTGATTGGACCACCTAGGTTGTTGGCAAGGGTTTCATTGATTTTCGGAATAGTTAATGAATTAAAAAAATCAAAGTTTGTCGCAAAATTTGAAGAGCTCTCAGACATATATAATTTGGCATAGTAATCTAAAAATATGGAATTAATCCCTATTTGATCTGATATCAGTTCACCTGTTGTCGATTTGACTTTTGAAATCCACCTTGCCCGCTTTGTCACCGTGTTCAAAAAAACGTTGCCTGTGTTGTCTAAGTTGCCTTGCTGTTATATTTGTCATCAGAAGATCATATTCTACCTGTAACTGTACACGTTTAGTATAAAGAGAAGGGGAGGGGGAAGAGGCATATAAAGCATACAATTTGTAGAGATCATCTGCAATCGAAGACAGTCTGTTTCGGTTTTCCTTAAATAAGCAACATAAGAAATAACTTGTCCACGAATAAAAGCCTTAAAAGCTTCCCAAAGGGTATGACTATTGATATCTGGAGTCTGATAAAGCTCAAAATATAATTTAATCTGCGAAGCAACAAAATCTTTAAATTTATGATCTGATAATCTAGATGAGTCAAATCTCCAAGTAGGAGGTGTGAATCTGCCAGTGGATAAAACTACCTCAATAGTCACAGGTACATGATCAGAAATAACTACTGTGATATGTACTTGCATTAACACAGTTTAACAATTTGTTATCCAGGAGGAAGAAATCAATCCTTGAGAATGTATGATGTACATGTGAAAAGAACGAGAAAACTTTATCTTGAGGATACTTGACTCTCCAGGGATCAGAGAGTCCCAGTTGATAAGCATAATCTAATATTTCTTTGGCTGACTTGGATAGAAAAGATTGCTTAGAAGAAGACCTATCAAGCGAAACATCCTGGACCAAATTGAAATCCTCCCCAATAATTATATGATGATCATCCACATTTGGAAGGCTCGAAAAGAACTTAAGAAAGAACTCGTCATTATCCCAGTTTGGAATGGTACAAGTGACCCATCCAGGCTCTCTTGATATGGAGTAAATCTGCAGTTCGCAAGTGTGTTTCTTGCAGAAACATAACATCAGCCTTTAGGTGCTGTAAATGCAATAGTACCTTGCCAGCCTTGACACTATTATTCATTCCTTTGACATTCCAAGAGACTAGACGCAGTCTATGGCCTGACATTGTAGTAACACTAGCCATTTTATAGATTTAAAATTTTGACAGAATTCTGATAAGGTCCACACTGAAAGAGTGGAAGATGAGAGGAATGAAGAGAATGACCCAAAAGTCCAACAAGAAAAAAAAAAAAAAAGAAAAAGAAAAAAGGAGAGAAAGAGAGAGAGAAAAAGAAAAAGAAAAAAGTAACACAGTGAAAAAACCCCACCCCACAGAAAAACTTGACTTAACTGTTCCCTCAGGCTCGGCATCTTATAACACTCCTACCTCTCTAGGTCAAGCTCCCTCATGTTACCAAAAATTAGAGCCCACACACTCACATACAAAAAAAAAATAAGTAAATAAAATAAAATAAAATAAAAAATCTCACAAGAACAAAACAAGAAGTCATGAATCAGGAACATGACTTCAACAATAACCTACTGCAAAGAAAGAATTAGTAAACAAAGAAGAAAAGAAAAATATAAGAACCAGACAAATAAATACAGAACCCCATATATGACCTATTAATTCAATACAAATGAGCCGATGGTAATCTCTTAAATACAGATCATTGATTAAATAAAGCTCTTAGGTGCACCAAAAAACAACATTAACTTTTCCTCAAAGAGGCATACAATGAACGTAATAGGAAACATGAAACTTCAGCTAACACGGCTGCATTACCAGTGGTCCAGACTGGATCAATTACAAAATACAATACAAATAAACACGGACACTTTCATAATATATGTACACTATATTATTAATGTAAATGCAGTAAATATGCCACTGCCAAGCTAAAAAAAAAAATGTACCAAATACACTTGTGTACCCCCCCCCCCCCCCACCCCCCCAAAAAACTTCCAGCAGAACTAAGAATATCAACATATATACATATGTGCACCCATATAAATAGGCTACTTATACCAACCTATACACCACTATCCCTATTTATAAGTATGTGTGTAACTATAACCTCTAGGTGAAGCAAGAACACAGTCTATGCCGTACACGTATATATTTGAAATAATCAGCTAACATGGGGAAAAAAAAAGATAATAAAATAAAGGATATTGGTACAGTAAACAGCCGGCCGTACATCAGATATTTTGAATGAGTGTTGTAACAACTGCGTTACTAAGGAGAGTCAGTCTGGGCTGATGCCACATACTCTTCAGCCTCAGACACCGATGAGAATGATCTCCTACTCCCGTCTTTGGTCCTGATGGACAGCCTCGCAGGAAAGAGCAGGGTTGGTCTGAGTCCCAAATTGTACAGTTCCGTCATCACCCGTCTATATTTAGATCGTTGTACCATCACTTCAGGTGCATAGTCCTCATATATGGCGATCGGGCTACCTTGAAACATCAGCTTGCCTCTTTTAGCTCAAGTCTTGCGGATGATCAGCCCTTTTTGTTGATAACAGTGCAGCCGGATGATGACAGCGCGCGGTTTTTCTCCGGCCGCGGATTTTCTGATGAGAGCTCTATGGGCACGGTCAATCTCTGGTGGTGAAGACAAAACATCCTTCCCCAGGACGTCAAATAGGAGCTGTGAAAAGAACGCAGAAGGGCGGGGTTCCTCAGTCGATTCCGGCAGCCCAATTATGCGAACATTGTTACGGGGGCTGCGCGATTCAAGATCCGTAACTTTAGCTAACAGCTTCCAGTGCAAGCATGCGTTCGTCAAGAGCATTAGCATTGGACTCAATAGAAGCAATCTTGGAGGAATGATCCGATACCACCGTTTGAACACAGTCTATCTTGGTCTCGAGTGAGGATATAGTCGACTTAAATTCAGCCGATAAGGCCTGGCGATGTTCATCCAACAGTTTAGCAATCCCTGACATATTGAGCTTGCTGGAATTGCTGTCAATGGGGTCTGTTTTGGTTTCTTTTCTACTTTGTTTATTCGCTTTTGAGGCCATGTTAACGAGAGGGTATAAATTTCGTCCTTATGATCCATTAAAAAGTGAAATTAATGTATGGAGTGGCTTAAAAGAAACAGTTAGAGAGGGAGAGACACGTAGACACATCTACTGTATCTGCCGTCTGGAAGTCGACCCCCTATTGAGCGGATTCTTAAATGCTGCTGATTGGCCATTGTGTTCACATGCACAACAGCTGTGACTGTGATTGACTACAATGATCATCGCTTCACGCTCTTCACCAAGCGCTTACACAGAAGCAGACCGGAGCATTTGAAAGCAGGCATCTGTCAGCGGATCCATCTATGTGCAGATATATTAGGGATCCACAGATAGACACGGCTTTCAAACTCTTCCGTGTGCTAATCTGTGTGAGCGCTTGGTGAAGAGTGTGAAGCGATGATCATTGTAGCCAAACAGAGTGACATCTGCTGAGCCTGTGAACACAATGTCCAATCAGAGGTGTTTAAGAATCCGCTCAACAGCGCTCAAATGCTAGCGGAAAATGGACATTTTTAAAATTTCAGTACCGCATGACTTTGTTGACATAAGGCACATGTGTCAAACTCTCCTGCATAATGTAGCTCCAACCAGCCCCAAAACACCTGCTTGGAAGTTTCTAGTAACCCTGAGGATCTTGATTAGCTTGTTCAGGAGTGTTTAATTAGGGTTGGAGCCAAACTCCAGGACAGTGGCTCTCCAGGAACTGAATTTGACACCACTGACATAAAGTCTCAGGAGAAGGGGGAACGAAGATTTTCCTTTTATTTATATTGCAGCAACGGTCATCCTTAGGTCTCACAGATTCATAGTTCTATTCATAACCATAGTCACGTTTTTTTTTTTTTTTTTTTTTCCCAACTAGCCTAAGTTGTGAATGAGAGTTAAAAGCCTTCTTTAAATAAAACCCGTGAGATGTGTATGCTGTCATTAATCTTGTTTTAAGCATTAAGCATTAAAATTAGTCCTTCTGCAAATTATGTGCAACCTGAAATACATTTACCCACCCATGTCTTCAAATTATGCTTCATATTGAATGGGAAAATTAAAAGTGGTGAGTTCATGTTCGATGTGCCAATTGACAGATCAAGGTTAAAAAGTGTCTGAACTCCTAATTCTTGTTTAAGAAGCTTTGCAGTTCATTAGGACTGTTGCCACTAAATGAGCTTTGCATTTGTCCCCATAATTATGTGGAAAGGGGACAGCAGGGATACCACTGCTATTTATACATTGACCTCATTTGCATGTTCCATACTGAGTAAAACAGTGTAGCGTCCAGGCTTTATGAGTGTATTTCTGTTATTCTGCATTATCCAGTCAATAAATTAGCTTTTTTTTCACCCCAATTATAGCCTGCATATGATAATACAGCGGCAATCTCCATTTAGACAAAGTTTTCAGGCAAACAAAGGACAACTAAATGACTTGCTAGGCTCTGGCATTCTTCAGTCTTATTAGGGGTTTACTATTGCTCATATAGGGTTAGGAACACAAAGATATTTTGGAAAAGGTCTCTGTGCTATTTTCGAGCAAGATCATTTGAAGAACTTTTTCGATTTTGACTTTTACTGAGTGGACTAAATGCAGTTAAAATATATATATATATTTTCAGAATATCTTCTTTCGTGTTCTACAGAAGCAAGCAAGTCATACAGGTTTGAAACAACATGACAGTGAGTAAATGTTTTAATTTTTATGTGAACTGTCCCTTTAAGGCTAGAACTAGCTATAGTAATGTGAAGACATATAAGGTTACTTTTAGCGATTCACTATTAAGGCTCTAAATTTGTACAGTAAATAGAAGTAATATGAAAACTGTTTTGAACTTCTTTTGTCTATGTCTATTTTGATACATAATGATACATATGATACATTCCACTGAACTATGATACAACTATTACAGGGACTTGTGGGTGGGCTCTTTTGACTTGAGCTATCTACTAGCAACCACTCGCATCCCATAGAAACCACCAAACAACACTTTAGCACCCTATCACATTTCTTCAGAATCTAGTTCATATTTGCAGTATACACATGGCTGGAATTTGCTGCTGAGTTTCACGTATTTGTATTTTACTAGAACACAGCTTTCTCAATAATAATGGAAATAGCATTATTATTGAGAAAGCAGTGCTTTAGTGAATAATGGAGAGTTCAGTATCTCCATGTGATGCCACTTTTTCACCCTCTCAAATTTAGGAGTGCCCTTTTCTGAAGTGCATTTTACTGCACCTCTCTTGTCCCTTCCTCTCAACCTTTTTTAATCAGAACAGCCCAAACACCCTTTTGTGGGGATCTATCGGCTAAGAGCAGGTGAGGAAAACAATAGAGAGTACCTAATTATGGCGTCCTTGATACCTCGCCTGCAAGAGCGCTGTCAGCTCGCTAGATTCATATGGACAAGAGGCAAAGGGAGTGCGTCTAGCGGCTGTACAGATGGGCTCCAAACAAATACGGTTAAGCCGCTGGGATAAAATTGCATGGGGGAGGTAGGTGAAAAAAAGGAAGGGAGAACAGGGGTAATAAATCAAACCGTGTAGCGGACTGGGGAGGAAGAATATTTCAGTCAAGCCATCCACAGCTCCCTGTCTCCAGGACAGCAGCCAAGATCTTATTCAGTTGCTTTGAGTGAGTTTTAGCATGAGGGGATTTACTGAAGACGAGTGGTGTGAAATCAATAGAAGCGTTGGCCTTGAGGTACGATTAACCCTGAGTATGGTATTTAAGTGACAGGTATCTTTCTGCTGGGGAGAAATGTAGGACACAGAGTATCTGCATTTGGAATTCCCAGGATGTTGGAATTTGAAGGATGACCTCCTGTGACCTCCTGCCAAGCATGTATGGGGATATTTGTACTACGCTTCAATTTTGACCTTTTAAATCTCTGTCTTTATTTTGATGGGTTACAGCCCGCTCTCATACGGAAATCACACACTTTAGCATGTGTTAGCTCAAGTTGTGGCAAAACAATCAAAATTTAGAAGGGAGAAATATACTGCTTATGATTAGTTTATAATGGTAAAAAGTCAATTTACATTTTTAGAATGAAATACCAGTGCTTGAGGCAACAGAATAAGATAGAAATGACATATTCAAGCCATGACAAATTAAATTTATTCCAGTCATATGCAATATATAGTAGAACAGTTCTCCAGTTCTGTAGTGCAACTTACTCTACAATGCAATAAATAAATAAGTACTCATAAGTAAATACCAGGGGTACACATAATACACATTACATTATAGCTGTAGTTAATTCTGGATTTATTATTAGACTTGATATTTCATATCAGAGCTGCTCTGCTGTTGTCATGACATATTTTATTTCTTTTGCATGGGAATCAGCACATAACATGGCCTCTGTGTTGCATGTATGGATGCCAGAAAGGCAAGACCATTTGCATAAAACTTTCAACACACAACATTTGTTGCATTACCAACAGTTCTCTCAAGGGACGTTCACACATTGGTTTGCAGCAACAAAGCAGCCATTCATTTTGAATGAGAGATTTACATTGTGTGCATTTTTTTTTTTTTTTTTTTACTGAATCCGTCTCTAGCAGTACATTGCATTTATGATCATATTTTCAAAAGCCGTTTACTCAGTCCACCAATGACATTATGGTAACCAGCAATAGTAATGCCCACTTTGACTAATACAGCCACACAGCAACCAACAGAAAACATTATCATTTTATCTTACACGGTAAAAAAAATATAAAAATTCTATAGTAAAAACATGTTAATTGTTGAAAAACTGTGCTAGCTCTAATGGGATATTTCATGTTATTTTACAGTGTAAAGAAAACAAACAAACAAAAAAAACAAAAAAAACAAACATAAATTGATATTCCCAAAATATTCTGTGATCTTTCAAGTTTTATTGTTTTCCATTTCTTCACAGTTTTTATTAACAGTTGTACATGGTGTTATGCTACAAATTATGTTGTTAAATTCACATTCACTTAATTATTTTAGTGTCATGTGTTACCATGATTTGTGTGCATGACACTATATTTTTTCACCTTCTATTATTTACCTCAGCAGCTTATGCAAAAGTTACTTGAAAAAAACACATGAAAAATTCAAGTTCATCACAGGTAAATTTAAGTTCTGTAAAAATTTATATGATGTTGCTACTATATTTTTTATGCTTCACAGCTGCCATTTTTTACTGTAATTTATTAAGTTGTTAATTTGTTTATTTATTTATTATTATTATTTTTTTAAATTATTATTATTGTATGATGCAATTCACTTAGTAGGGTTTCAGATGGGTAAAGTGCACAGTTTAAAGAGTCAAATGGAGTGTTTAATACTCACAGTTTAGCAGACTGATTAAGTAAATAAGGCAGCACAGGGTCTACTGTAAGCTGTTAGATTATCATGGGTGTCACTTTATGAAGTAAAATATAAGGAAGATATATGCTGGGAATGACAATGCTCAGCATAAACCATTAAATATAATTATGTCTGAAGTTTTGTAACGTTATTTCAGTCATGACAACTCTCTGAAAAATTAGCATGGTAATATACATGGCAATGTTAATGTGTTTGGTCTTGGTGGAATAGATCTGCTATGCTGCTGCAGCAGAGCAAGTACTGAGACTTGCTACTGCCAATACATCCACAGACATGCTGCTGCGAGCATGTAAGAAAACACTGCTGCTGTACATATAACATAAATGAATTTACTCTGCACATATACATGAAATTACCCGTAGCAGATCTATACAGGTGGAGCTGGGAAGGTAGAGGGTTTCTAAAATGGCGCTGTAAAATGCTATAGTGAACACTAAGTATTTGAATGTTTAGCAGCAAGTTCAATGGCTGTTGATGCAACAGAAATCAATCAGATAACAATGTGATTACTAACAGATGGAGTTAAGGACCTATCAGCCTGTGAAATCTAGACTTTCATAACAGAATTTTATATTTATGCCAACAGCCTGGTATTCATGCATAAATATACATACCTAAAGACATTAGTCAGACAGACATTTGACTTCATGCACTATAATTGATCCTTAAACCACAAACTGACAAACAGATATCAGAATTATTTCACAGCAAGACTGTGTTATCTATTCTGTGTCCAGATGCCAAATGTGAATGTCCAGTTTTGTTTTCTCCCAAAAGCTTTGGTTAAAAAAAGAAATGTAGCCAATCGCATTGCAGGTTTTAAAGGTCATCACTCTCTTAATCTGAGTGCTGTGCTTCCTCCACTTGCATTACTAGCTCTCATACAAAGCTAATTTTTATATCTCCAAGGCACAAACTTTGGCATATCGCTCAATACAAATAACCACTTGCATGGCAAGATGCTTTAATCATTCATTATCCAATTTAAATGCCATTTTCTATCGCCATTTTCAAAGAGCATGGATGTTAATTGAAGCTAAATGCTGTAGCTTTATTGCATTTGTGTTCCTCTAAAGCCCTGATTAGAGTTTAGTGAAAGCTGGGGCTGACATTTTAAACAGGATGTACGTGGGGAAAGCAATCAGACTTTTGCATGCGTGATATTTAACTGTTATTTTGTTGGTAGAGGGCCACTCCACTGGAGAGCACAGAGGAAGAAATGACACGATTAACATCCTAATCTGAACAAACGTCTGATATTATGGTAATAGAAACTGAAGTGGCAACATGGGTTTTGTCAAATAGCATTGCCCTTATTATATGATATCACTTGACATTAATATGCTATAAATGGTCAGCTAAGAACTGTATTCTCATGTTTAAATAATTGGTAAAGGTTATGAGAAATGCTAGCTTTTAGCCTTTAGCACGCACACACGCACACACACACACACACACACACACACACTTTTATAAGTAATATTTTACTACATAAATTATTCTAAAGAATATTATACACTTTCATAAAAGTTTAAGTACATTTACAAAATACAAACTGCAATAATGTCAAACTAAAAGTTTTACTGTAAATACATTTGAATTCATTGTTTTAATAAATGTTGTGTTTTTTGTATTTACAATTATTTTGATGTGTTGACTAACATACTAAATCATATGTAAAGTACTTGATTATGATTTATTTGATATTAAATTTAAAGTTAATATATTTTAAATGTACTACAAATTGACAGACAAACTTCAGTGGTAATGACATTAAACATTACATTTACATAAACATTACATTACATTTGATATACTTAAGTTCACACTTAAGTATATTATTTCTGTTTTTTAAAAATAGAAAAATATTTTAAAAATATGTTTTATATATATATGTATATTTAAATATTTAATATTAATATTAATAAAAACATTAATATATATATATATATATATATATATATACATATATATATATATATATATATATATATATATATATATATTTAAATATTTTAAAAATATGTTTTATATATATATATATATATATATATATATATATATATATATAGGATCAAAAAATAATATACATATGTTTCAGCAAGTAACATTGCACTTTTAACATGATGCTGATGTTAATATGCTCCAGTGGGATTACAGTATATCCACAGTGAAACCCCTTTATGTCATGGCCAATGAATACTTAATAAAAGTCCGAAAACAGAGGAGAATTCAAATAATAGTTTACAGTGATCTGTAAATAATTAAGCACAAGTAATAAATGATTAATGTTCCTCATAAAACAGTGCATGACATGTCTTGCTAGTCTCTCTGTAACAAGCGCAGTATGTTCCACATTACTTGAAGGCTGATAATTATAACAGGACTGAAAGAATGGCTTCTCAGCCAAGCAGGAGAATGCACACTGGTATTTTTAGCCAGGAGAGCAGTGTTTAATTATTTCTGAAGAAAGTGCTGTAAGAATGCTTTGTTTTACTGAGTGTTTTGGCATCCCCACAATGAAGCATGTAGGGAACAAACGATATCCTGCTGATGTATGAACGCGTGCTGAGAGGAGTACTCACTACAAAATGCCATGCACCATGAAGACAACAGGAAAAGGCTAGGGTTGTCAGTTAATTTAGCATGTTTTTGTATGGAAGTCCCGTTTCTGCCTCTGAAGACCCGTTCCCATTTCCGTCATTTCCGAGTGAAAAAATAAAAGACATAATTGTAAAATCAAATACAATAAAAAATAAAATCACATGGTGAGATTTAAAGTTAAGACTGGTGGAAAATAAGTTGTGATTATGAAAAATAAGGTTATTATTGTGAGATGTAATGTAGTAATTATCAGAAATAAAGTCGCAGTTGTGAAATTTAGGGTACATTTACACAACAATGTACTAAAAATGGAAAAGTTTTTCCTTAGCATTTTTGAAATTTTTGCATACAGACAACAGTGAAGTTAAAACAATCAGATCCACAAAAAAAAAAACTACAAATGCTGTATTATCCAAGCAAATAGTTGGTGATGTCACCATTTTCACGAATTCGTGTTTTCAGAGTTTACAGGGAGACAATAACAGTATCATTTGCAAAAATTTTCAAAGTTTGTTTTCAGGCCCCCAAAACACTATTGTCATGTTAAAGAATGGCCAAAACACATATAAAGATTTTAGTTGGTTGAAAACGGTGTTGTCATCACTCCCTAAGTCGCAACTGCAAGAAATGAAGTCTCTCTCTATATACATACAGATGCATCTCATAAAATTAGAATATCGTGAAAAGTTTTTATTTTTTGTAACATTTCAAAAAGTGAAACGTTCATATATTCTAGATTCATTACATGTAAAGTAAAACATTTCAAAAGTTTTTTTTTTTTTTTTTTTGTATTAATTTTGATGATTAGAGCTTACAGCTCATAAAAGTCAAAAATCCAGTATCTCAAAATATTAGAATATTTATATTTGAGTTTCATTAAATGACCATCCCTACAATATAGATTCTGGGTATCTCTTGTTCTTTGAAACCACAATAATGGGGAAGACTGCTGACTTGGCAATGCTCCAGAAGACAATCATTGACACCCTCCACATACTGTTCACAGAGTGCTTGAGAATACTGTCAAGCAAAGCCAATTCAAACACTTGGGAGAGCTTCACAAGGAGTAGACTAAAGCTGGAGTCAAGTGCATCAAGAGTCACCACGCTCAGATGTCTTCAGGAAAAGGGCTACCAAGCCACATCTGAAACAGAAACAATGTCAGAAGCATCTTACCTGGGCTAAGGAGAGAAAGAACTGGACTGTTGCTCAGTGGTCCAAAGTCCTCTTTTCAGATAAAAGTAAATTTTGTATTTCATTTGGAAATCAAGGTCTGGAGTCTGGAGGAAGACTGGAGAGGCACAGAATTCCAGTGTGAAGTTTCCGAAGTCAGTGATGATTTGGGATGCCATGACATCTGCTGGTGTTGGTCCATTGTGTTTTATCAAGTCCAAAGTCAATGCAGCCATCTACCAGGAGATTTTGGAGCACTTTATACTTCCATCTGCTGACAAGCTTTATGGAGATGCTGATTTCTTTTTCCAGCAGGACTTTAGCACCTGCCCACAGTGCCAAAACCACTTCCAAGTGGTTTGCTGGCCATGATATTACTGTGCTTGATTGGCCAGCCAGCATGCCTGACCTGAACCCCATTTGGAATCTATGGGATATTTTCAAGAGAAAGATGAGAAACAGTCGATCCAACAATACAGACGAGCTGAAGGCTCAATAGTGCCTCAGCAGGGTCACAGGCTGATCGCTTCCATGCCACACCTCACTGATGCTGGAATTTGTGCTAAAGGAGCCCCGACCAAGTATTGAATGCATAAATGAACATACTTTAAAGTACTTGAACTTTTCTGTTTTGCAAATCCTTTTTTTGATTGATCTTAGGAAATATTCTAATATTTTGAGATACTTGATTTTTGACTTTCATGAGCTGTAAGGTCTAATCATCAAAATTAAAACAAAAAAACTTTTGAAATGTTTTACTTTACATGTAATGAATCTAGAATATATGAAAGTTTCACTTTTTGAAATAAGTTACAGAAAAAAAAAAAAAAACTTTTTCACGATATTCTAACTTTTTGAGATGCACCTGTATAAAAATTTATATATACAGTGGGTACGGAAAGTATTCAGACCCCCTTAAATTTTTCACTCTTTGTTATATTACAGCCATTTGCTAAAATCATTTAAGTTCATTTTTTTTTCCTCATTAATGTACACACAGCACCCCATATTGACAGAAAAACACAGAATTGATGACATTTTTGCAAATTTATTAAAAAAGAAACACTGAAATATCACATGGTCCTAAGTATTCAGACCCTTTGCTGTGACACTCATATATTTAACTCAGGTGCTGTCCATTTCTTCTGATCATCCTTGAGATGGTTCTACACCTTCATTTGAGTCCAGCTGTGTTTGATTATACCGATTGGACTTGATTAGGAAAGCCACACACCTGTCTATATAAGACCTTACAGCTCACAGTGCATGTCAGAGCAAATGAGAATCATGAGGTCAAAGGAACTGCCTGAAGAGCTCAGAGACAGAATTGTGGCAAGGCACAGATCTGGCCAAGGTTACAAAAAAATTTCTGCTGCACTTAAGGTTCCTAAGAGCACAGTGGCCTCCATAATCCTTAAATGGAAGACGTTTGGGACGACCAGAACCCTTCCTAGAGCTGGCCGTCCGGCCAAACTGAGCTATCGGGGGAGAAGAGCCTTGGTGAGAGAGGTAAAGAAGAACCCAAAGATCACTGTGCCTGAGCTCCAGAGATGCAGTCGGGAGATGGGAAAAAGTTGTAGAAAGTTGTAGAAAGTCAACCATCACTGCAGCCCTCCACCAGTCGGGGCTTTATGGCAGAGTGGCCTGACGGAAGCCTCTCCTCAGTGCAAGACACATGAAAGCCCGCATGAAGGACTCCAAGATGGTGAGAAATAAGATTCTCTGGTCTGATGAGACCAAGATAGAACTTTTTGGCCTTAATTCTAAGCGGTATGTGTGGAGAAAACCAGGCACTGCTCATCACCTGTCCAATACAGTCCCAACAGTGAAGCATGGTGGTGGCAGCATCATGCTGTGGGGGTGTTTTTCAGCTGCAGGGACAGGACGACTGGTTGCAATCGAGGGAAAGATGAATGCGGCCAAGTACAGGGATATCCTGGACGAAAACCTTCTCCAGAGTGCTCAGGACCTCAGACTGGGCCGAAGGTTTACCTTCCAACAAGACAATGACCCTAAGCACACAGCTAAAATAACGAAGGAGTGGCTTCACAACAACTTCGTGACTGTTCTTGAATGGCCCAGCCAGAGCCCTGAGTTAAACCCAATTGAGCATCTCTGGAGAGACCTAAAAATGGCTGTCCACCAACGTTTACCATCCAACCTGACAGAACTGGAGAGGATCTGCAAGGAGGAATGGCAGAGGATCCCCAAATCCAGGTGTGAAAAACTTGTTGCATCTTTCCCAAAAAGACTCATGGCTGTATTAGATCAAAAGGGTGCTTCTACTAAATACTGAGCAAAGGGTCTGAATACTTAGGACCATGTGATATTTCAGTTTTTCTTTTTTAATAAATCTGCAAAAATGTCAACAATTCTGTGTTTTTCTATCAATATGGGGTGCTGTGTGTACATTAATGAGGAAAAAAAAAAAGAATTTAAATGATTTTAGCAAATGGCTATAATATAACAAAGAGTGAAAAATTTAAGGGGGTCTGAATACTTTCCGTACCCACTGTATATAACTGAGAAAAATAGCAAGTTATAGATTTCAACAATGTGCAATATGAATACAACTATAAGAAAATAGACTTGCAACAACAACTATTTCTAGTACTTGTAGTTTTAATTTAATATTATATTTTCTGTAGCTCAAACATTAAGCAACATCATAGTTTAGAATCACAGGAAATGCATTAAATTATAAAATGTACACCTTCAATGTAATGTAAAACGCTTTGGAGAAAAGTGTCTGTGAAATGCATAAGTGTAAATATCTTGCAAGCACAAGAAATTCACAATTAACCTTTACTTTCCTAGTACAGTTGGATTATAATAATGTGCTCTGTGTGAATTAAGTTGTAAAATGAATTACTGTGCATTGTAGGCCAGGAATGGTGAATGTTCATCAAAACTTAATATTTAGCCACTGTTTATAATGTCCATTTAATGCTTCACTCTTCTGCTATAATAAAAACACTCACTCACTTTCCATCGGCCGCCACAGTAAAGATTTCAGTTAAATGGTTAATAAATTGTTCTTTTTGCAGCAGCACCAGGCAGGATATTAAACAGTGATACTCCTGAGAATAACATATATGGACCCCCCATTTTCGTTGGACACATTGATATCATAAAAATTGTTTCACTCCAATCTTTGAATGCTGAATTTATAGTCCTTTTTTAAAGCAAAATAAATACATAAATAAATAAATAAACTACAAATGGTGTTTTGAAAAGGAAAAATTGAATCAACAAAACAAGACTGCCCAAGGATCAGAATCATAACATTTGTGATGCTCAACTGAATCACAGTGTGCAACCTCCAAATCAGGAGATAACAGATAGGTGGTTCACAAAAACATCATACATTTTTTGGTTTGTTTGTTTTTGATAATGATGACTTTTAGGTGACGTGATTTCTCTTTTTTTCTTCTTCTTTTTTTCCCCCCTCTGTTGTACGGGTTTGGTATCAGAAGTATTTAATGAGAAATGTTTGAGTTTATATTGAGATATCTTGGATTTTTATTGCAGAATTTGGTAACTTGGCAAATCTGAGTATATAATCTAACATTGCAACATAAACTCAAAAATAATTGTGGATCCAAATTCATTAAGCTTGCATTCAAAGTTCAGCTGAGAATTAATGCTACATAGTAGTGTTGTTGAACAAGTTTCTCTAACTTGTGTATGAGTTCGTTGAACAGACAGAAAAGGCTGTAAACAGTTACTTCTGTTCACAGAAACTGCTCACTGAAATGGGAAAAAAAACAAACAAAAAAAAAAACTTCACAGAAGAAAATCACTAATCATTCCAATGATGACTTTTTTAAACATAACAAAATAAAATATAATCAAAAACACTACATAAACCTAAAACATCTATTAATTCTGAATAACAAATATTTGTCATCACAAGTCCCAATGCAAAACTCAAATTATTGAAATGCATAATCAGTGATCAAACGGAGCATGATTGGCAGCCTCACCACCAAATTTGACATTACAATATTTTAACTTGCTCATACTAAATAGCCATTTCTTTATGAAATGTCAACCTTTTCTACATTTGATATTTAAATCAACCTTTAAAATAGAGTTTGTCTGACGAAATGTTGGATTGTTGGATTGTTAAAAAAAGTATTTTTAATTTATAAATATAAAGTTTTGTGGGGAGCACCACATTATATTTTACCACCTAAATTAACCTTATATTGACATTAAAAGGCCAATTTATCCGATATCTTAAAATACTTACTGACCTTGACAGAGTCATTTATTTATTTATTGTTTGTTTGTGAATATTGGTTGTGCCACATTACAGTGAATCTTATTAAAATATTTTTTTTCTAGAAATAATAATAAAAGTAATAAATTGCCTTAATTATACAAAACTACTTAAAAAGGGTTTCATTCTGATTAATTTCATCCTTTTAATGTGGTCTTTAGCTTCTTTGTATCTTCTTTATATTCTTTCATATCACGCCCTCTAAAAATATCAAAAGGAATTTTAATTCCAAAATCATGCTCATAGAAGTTGTATTCAAGACATTTTATGTATGAATTGCATATTAAGGTCATTTTAAATAAATGAATGGGACAAAAATGAGCACCACGTCATTTGTCCTTAATCAAAAGTCCTTAGTGCTCCATCTCAATGCTGTCTTGCAGACTCAATAGAGATAATAAAAAGATTTGTATTTGTGATTTTTCTTTCTTAGGAGAAGTCACTGTGAGTGGTAAAGCAGAAATAATCTCACAAAGAAGTGTAAAAATATACTATTCTGTGCAGTTCTTTCTTTGGAGCTGGAGAGTCTCAGGTCTCTCTTTGCCATGAGGCTTATAAAGATTACGGTCTGCTGTTGACACGTCATTTGAAAAACTTATCTGGGGGCATGTATTATTGACTTTTAGGCTGTTTGAGAAGGCTTGGCTGAATTACTAAAAGATTAAATCAGAGCATGTGGCCTCCGAGGGTTAGTCCCCTGAAATATTGACTGGGGAAAATTAGTTGAACTTGACATCATCTTTTAATGGAAGAAGCGTACCATCTTCCAGTCAAGCCTCAATTCTCCACCTCTCTATCTGTCTATCTCTGAGGCATTCATCTGAGCTTGGCAATCCAAGTGGTAGTGCAGGAAGCATATGTCTCAGACCTTCATCATGTGTAAGGTGGCCGTAGACGTGTGTGGGGGAGTTTAATTGCCTTATGTGCAGTGACTGTGAATTTGATATGTGGATTACACACTATAATCACTTTTATTTCAGGCTGTATTTTCATCTTAAGTCTGTGAGTGTAGACTACAGTTTGGATGCTCAAGTGAATAATCTGTTGTTGGCGTATTATTGGACATACTCTACATTGTGACATTCAGGATTTTTACATTTTCCATGAAAAAAAAATTGCCACCATTATGCTAGGGTATTGTGGGTGATTGTCAGGATGTTTCTATGCAGTTGTTAAACTGTTTCTGGGTGGTTACTTCCTGACCTAGATTTAAAATCGGTGAATGATATTCTGATCTCTAGGTATGGCTTGGGTTTATATAGGTTATTGTGCAACGATGTCAAGTCACATGACACTCAACCAATGAGTTTTTATGTATATATGTAGCCATATTTGATATGGGCGTTATACATGAGCTGATCAATGATTTGGTTTGATTTGAGACTGAATAACCACTTACTGCACTTAAAAATTTATCATTTTAAATTTGTTACAGACAAATGTACAACTTGGTCTCATGACGAAAATGTACCTTTTGGAACTTTTTTGCAAGACGCGAAATACGTACCACCATGTATATTTCGTGCAACCTAGGCTCATTGGAAATACGTGCCTCTATATACATTTCTGCAACACCCTAATTACGTATCTATATGTACGAATCACTGCAGTTTCCAGTTGAAATGAACACTAGAGGCAGTAAAACTCCAACAACTTTTATTCCTTTTCACATAAAGTATGATTTACAGGTACAGAGGAATTTAAAAGAGCACAGCTTCATCAACAAATGTGTTTTTATATGACTTTTTGCATTTTTAACACTATCGGGTAGGTTTAGGGTTGGGTTTGGTGTAGGGGAAATTTCCAACACGATAGAGCATTAATCTTTAGCGACACTCCCTAGATATTTTAATTCTGAACAGCCGCAATACGTACCTCAAGCAGCTTAATAAAAACGCAGCAATACGTGCCTGTGCCACCGTAATAAAAACATGCCACGGTCACGTACTGAACTTGTGTTTGAGTGCCACTCTCTGGACATTTCACTTTGAAACTACCGCAAAACATGCAGTAAGGCATGTAATTACGATGTTGCAGAAATGTATATAGAGGCACATATTTTCATGAACCTGGGTTGGTTTCGTGACATATTCGATGTGCAATGTCCACTGGGTGGCGCTAAAAGAGTGTTTTTTTTTCCCTCGAACAAATGAACATACATATGGTACGTTTTATGTGACATTGGTTTTGTACGTGTCACTGTAGTTCTGACTTGAAATGTCCGTTGAGTGGTGCTGTAAGTCTAACTGTGGGTTCACACTGCCGCCGGCGAGATCTTCAAAATTCGCTCTGACCGCCCTGCCAACGACGCTGTAGAAAGATTTGTTGACGCTCTGACGATCGAACGCTTGGTCTTGTATTTAAAGGAGCTGAAAAGGAAACAAGCATGTTGATCTTGTGCAGACTGACCACAAGTAGGGTATAAGTTAACCTCATGAAATATTTTAATTGTGAAAGTAAGAAATTGATCAATGGAAAAAAAACTTTATAGTTACAACAATTATAGTTATATGTTTGCTAACGAAATTATCCAGTAAATGCCATTTGTGTGGTGAGTTTTTTGTGTTTATGGTTAAGTGCTAGTCTAATTTCAACATGCAGTTTATAGGAGACATTTACTAGCCTAGGTCTTTAATTAACATTAACATTAATTTGTGCGCAGGCTACATTCCAAACTGTCCTGGTTGAAGTGTAGCCTAAATGCAATTGGTCAAATCTGTGTTGTTTTGAGCAAATGAATTGCATTCCTGCTGAAAAACAAGCGTTCGAATGTGAAAATGCTTGGGAACTAATGTGATCGGAACCAAAGTTTACAGGACTGCATTCTCTGGAATCCTCTCAAGCGGAGGACTTCTACATTCGGATTGGTTGCCGCCCAACCGCGTTATAGCTCATTACCATAAAGTTGACCTGACTTCAACTCTCCTCGACGCCCACACCATCCAAGACGTGCCGTGCCGCTCTCGCCGGACCTTGCCGGTGGCTCACATTGAAAATGAATGACTTCCGGACACTTTGACGCTCTCACCGGCGGCAGTGTGAGCGCACGGTAATGCTCCGTGACGTTTAAAATAACGTACCATCTGCACTACACCTAAACCTACCCGATAGTATGAACAAAAGTGAATACGACGTAAAAAACGCAATTGCAAGCATGCCGTTTAGCTTTTTTTTTTTCGATCTCTCATCTTTCAGTTCATTGTGAGTCATGTTTTCGATGGGATTTGTACCCAAGGATTCTGCATCCTAAGTCCAGTTCTAAGCTATACCGAGCAAGCTAGTTACTTCCGGAAAGCAAAACATATGGAGCTGTAATCATAACTGTGTACGAAAATGATTACAAGTGCTTACTGTTTACCCACCTCTAGTGTTCATTTCTGTTGGAAACTGCAGTGCACTCTTAAAAATAAAGGTGCTTCATGATGCCATAGAAGAACCTTTTTGTCTAAATGGTTCCATAAAGAACCTTTAACATCTGTTTCACAAAAGGTTCTTTGTGGCAAAAGAAGGTTTTTCAGATTATAAAAAGGTAAGAAAGAGGTGGTTCTTTAATGGACCTTTGACTGAATGGTTCTTTGTGGAACCAAAAATGGTTTGTCTATGGCATCACTGTGAAGAACCATCTAAGCACCTTTATTTTTAAAGGTGTGTGATATGTACTTATTGGTACGTATTTCGCGTCTTGTCAAAAAGTTCCCAGAGGTACATTTTCGTCATGAGACAAGGTAGCAAATGTATTAGTTTTTCTCAAAGTATATTTATGGTTTTGTTCAAACTTTAAATTTAGACCCCCCCCCCATATTGATTATGGCCTTTATAAGAACCGGGCCTACTTCTTATAAAGGCCATAATCAATATATTTTCTTTGACCATAAGGCAAAATTTTATTTATTTATTTATTTAGGCTTTTTACAACTTAATTATGCCATAAACAAAAGCCAAATTAACGAACAAAAACACCATAAACAAAAGCCAAATTAGCTAGAGTATAATATGAAAGTAGAATTCTCACTTTTGATAAAACTGAAAACTTAAAATCTTGTTAGGTTTAGTTTGTTTACTATGAATAAAGACAACTTCGAAAGATCTTAATGTTTATTGTAATGCCTTTTTAAAATATCATCATATTAAAATATCAAAATCATATTTTCTGTTATGTTCTAACAACATCAACAAATCAACAGAGAGTAATGTGACAGGGGTGTCTTCTGCACATCAACATTATTATTTTTTTTTTGTAGACAAAATTAACGAACATAACAAACCGGAAACCATGACAGACTCAATTCACTTTTTTTTCAGTGTGTGTAAACAAAAGAAAAAAGAAAGAAAGAAAAAAAAATTAATAAAAGAAAAAAAAAGAAGAGAAAATCCGCAAAAAAATTTATCTTTAGAGTTGTAACAGCTTGTCACTGTGGCAGTACCCTCAAAGGGACACCTTTGTACCTTCTTTACCCCTAAAGGGTGTATATTAGAACCTTACAATAGTAATATGGGTAGTAAAGGTATTACAGTTTTTTAAGATAACTATGACATTTTTATTCTATACTTTTAACAACTCTAACTCTTAACGCACCAACACACTTGCAACACACAACTGACAAAACAGTTAATTTCATGCTCAAAATCATTCATTGCAAACTAAACTCCAACACTAATTTTCAAATTACAATAATACACTAACACAACACACTACATCAACCAAAAACACTGCAAACATGTCTCAAAATCAAATTTTTATTCCAAAACAATAACACGTTTTCTTCCAACAGGAACATTTAGTCAATCATAGCACAATCTCATAAAAATACTAACATCAAATGGAATTACAGAAATTGCATTATTTTTGGTGTCAGGTCTGACCTTTTACAATAGACAGTATATCAGAATCAGAATCAAAGTCAGAATGAGCTTTATTGCCAGGTATGCTTTCACATACTAGGAATTTGTTTTAGTGACAGAAGCTCCACAGTGCAACAGAATGACAGCGACAGAACAGGACAGATAATAAAAAGAACAATATACAAATATGCAAAATAGACAGTGTACAAAATAGCAAAAACTCAATATATAAAAAGACAATTATGTATGTACAGGTATGATATGTGCAAATTTGAAATGTATATAAGTATGTGTGTTAAATAAATAATGTATTATAGTGTTGTGTGTTCATGAGATGGATTGCCTGAGGGAAGAAACTGTTCCTGTGTCTGGTCGTTCTGGTGCTCAGAGCTCTGTAGCGTCGACCAGACGGGAAGAGTTCAAAGAGAGAGTGTGCTGGATGTGAGGGGTCCAGAGTGATTTTGCCAGCCCTTTTTCTCACTCTGGATGAGTACAGTTCTTGGAGAGTGGGGAGGGTTGTACCAATGATTCGCTCAGCAGTCCAGACTACCCTCTGTAGTCTTCTGAGGTCAGATTTGGTAGCTGAGCTGAACCATACAGTTATTGAAGTGCAGAGGACGGATTCAATGATGGCAGAGTAGAACTGTTTCAGCAGCTCTTGTGGCAGGTTGAACTTCCTCAGCTGGCGAAGGAAGTGCAGCCTTTGCTGGGCCTTTTTAACAGTAGAGTCCATGTGATTGTCCCACTTCAGGTCCTGAGAGATGGTGCTGCCCAGGAATCTGAATGACTCCACTGCAGTCACAGTGCTGTTCATGATGGTGAGTGGAGGGAGAGCAGGGGGGTTTCTCCTGAAGTCCACGATCATCTCCACAGTTTTGAGCGTGTTAAGCTCCAGGTTGTTGTGACTGCACCAGACAGCCAGCTCTTCAACCTCCTGTCTGTAAGCAGACTCGTCACTGTCCTGAATGAGGCCGATGACTGTGGTGTCGTCTGCAAACTTCAGGAGTTTGACAGAGGGGTCTTTATATTGCATTGTTCATAGATTGTGTTTTACACTAGTTTCTTTTTCTTTTTGGGTTTAGTAAATGCACATATTTTGTTTATTTTGCTGCAGAAATTCAATACAAAATTTGAATGATTTTTTTATATAGAAAACAAGTAGATAGAATAGAAAAAAAAAAGAAAGCTAGTGTTAGAGGGTCAGATAGATAGGTCAAAGAAGACTAATAGATACAAAGAAGACAGATAAAATAGATTTAGAATAGAGAGTGCTAGAGAGGGTCAAATAAAGATGGAAGAGATGTGTTTTTAGCCGATTCTTGAAGATGGCTAAGGATTCAGCTGCTCAGATTGAGTTGGGCAGGTCATTTTACCAGGAGGGAACAGTTAATGAAAAAGTCTGTGAAAGTGATTTTGTGCCTCTTTTGGATGGCACAATAATGCGTCGTTCACTTGCAGAATGCAAGCTTCTAGAGGGCACATAGGTCTGAAGTACTGAATTTAGGTAAAGGGGTGCAGAGCCAGAGGTGGTTTTGTAGGCAAACATTAACGCCTTGAATTTTATGCGAGCAGCTATTGGTAGCCAGTGCAAATTGATGGTGTGACGTGCGTTCTTTTCGGCTCATTAAAGATTAATCTTGCAGCGGTATTTTGGATTAATTGTAGAGGTTTGATGGAACTGGCTGGAATACCTGCCAAGAGAGCATTGCAATAGTTCAGTCTGGACAGAACAAGAGTTTCATTTATTATTATTATTGTTACTTGTAATTTATATATTTGTATAACTTCAATCAGCTGTTTCTCATTAGCAATGGAATAAAATACAGGGGACATATTTGTTTCATTTCACAATATATATATACAGCTGTTCACTTTGATTTTAGCCTTTAAGTTAGTTTTAGAACATGATGTTATCTGTTCTGACATACAGTGTGAAAGCATTTGAAAATCTGGCAGTGAAATTACATTGTTTTGGTCTTGGTTGAGCTTGTGTGTAAATGAAGTTCAAGCATTTTAAATTTGTGTTAACTGTATGCAGTTTGTGTGAAAGCAACCAGAAATGTCTTAATTGTATAGTCTACACAGATGGATGTTGTGCTAACTGTGTTAAGAGTTTAGGAAAATTGTTAAAAGTATTGAAAAAAATGTCATAGCGATCGTAAAAAACTGTAATATGTACTCTTATGGTACTATTATGGACCCTTAGGGGTAAAACAAAGGTGTCCATTTGAGGGTACTGTAACAGCTGTTGTACCCCTAAAGGTACAATTTTTTGCACCTTTTTTCATTCATCTTCATTAAAAAATGAATGACATTAGGGTGAGTAACATATTCCTTTAATATGTAGTGTTATGGGGTTTTGTTCCTAATAATAATAATGTGATACTTGCCTTAGCAAACACCACTAGCAAGAAACAAATAAAAGAGAGACTTCATCCTCCTTCAAAAGAACTTTGAAAAAATACTTGAAAATTGACACTTCATATGCAAATTAAACCCTTCTGTCTTAGCTTTGACTCTTTTGATTCAATGATTAAATTGATCAGAGATTTGAAAATACACATTGTTGATCCCAATGTCCTAAAGTTGTCAATAATCAGTGAGAATAATCAGTGACTGAAAGCAATTTTAGTTTCAAGGCCTCCACTGTAATTAGCTTCAATCCATCACTGAAGCGAGTGTGAACTTTTAGATGGTGGGCCGTAATTACGAGCTGTTTCGGTGACTTGCTGCATCTCACGATCTAATCATAGCTGAGCTTCCGAAACCCCCACCGGCCCTCGTACAAGGCTCTGTGACCACACTCACATTTATACGGCACATTCATCTATAATTATAACCCAGCTTTTTTTAATCAATAAGGTTCTGATTGTAATTATGGTGATTTAAAAAATTAAAAATTGACAAAAAACAAGCATTTTGAAGCAGCCTACATGATCCAATGTGCATTTCCAAAAGATGCCCTGAATTCGCCGGGTTAATAAAAGGCTTTCTGCCACTATGTTTGCAGATTACCCAGAATGCCAGTTGCTTTTCATCCCCACTCTCTGTCAAACATTGACCTTTTCTTGCATTAGCCTTATTTTAAAGTAATGTCACACCATTTAAGAGCCAGCATATGATCAATGTACAACAGATTGCCCCTTCAAACTTTATTAGAAGCCTATTAATACCCACTCCTACGAATAACACTTATTTCCTTTGACTTAAATATCAATGTAGCAGATGTGTAGCAGGCTTTTTCGACACAAAAAGATCACTGTTCACAATGACTGACATGTATTTTTATTCATTCAATATTTACACTGCTATTACAAAATATCTGACATACCATAAACTTACATTTACTTACTATGTAAAAGGTGTCCATTGCATGTTGCTAGGACTTGATGTACAAGGACTGGACCATGTTGAAAAACACATACAGCAGGAGTTATTGTGATTAAAAACTGTACAGCATTTACATTCCATTATATTTGCATGAGCACATACAGATAAAAGTACTGATTAATTCCTGCTCAGAAACAGGTCGTTCTTAAAAAAAAAAAAAGCCATAAATCAACATACTGTGATTCTTGGGTTGGAAATGTATATCATGAAATAAATGGGGATTGTTAATTACTTGATCAACAGCAAATGACTGAAATAAAAGAACAATTGAAGCACCAAATAAAATAAATATAAACTAAGCAAGTAAATCAGGGGTCAGCAATCTATAGATACTGTACTATTAAAGTCTAAGATTTTAACCCACGCTAGTCAAAAGAAGCACACAGCTCCGACAAACCACTTAGCAACTGCTTCACACATACAAGCTGTATTCATTCTATGAAGAAGAACAAAGACTTCAGAAATGTATAAGATTCTGTGATATTTGTATGATACTCATCAAATAAGTCTAAGCTTAATCATGTTATGTTAGGGTAACATGGATCATCAGGTTTATGAAATCTGTTTTCCATTTTTCCCCATTCAATTGAAATAAACTGTGGATGTATGGCACAATGATTAACTTAATGACAATAGCACTTCATGACAAAAAGGTTGCTGACCCCTGAAATAAATAAATAGTTGAATGGTTTTGCACAAACAGTGCTAAATTGCACCTATTTCATCTTGAGAGTCTGACATTAGTTACATAAAACACCTTACTGTAGGCACACTTTTATTCTCATTGAAATGTCTTCTAAAGGATCTGCATGTTTAGTGATGATCAAATTGCAATAATAAGCAAGTAAGGGAGCAGCTGAAGTGTGTAATCTTTGTGTCATTGAACGGAATTGCAAAAATAACAACTGTTTCAAACAAGTTTCCCTCTTTGTCTTCTATTGGTTAAAGAAAAAAAAAAAAAAAACATAGTTATGGCTCAAACTCTCAATAATTGTTGACCCAGTGTCTGGCTGGTTGTTGTGGTGATGCTTTTATAGCACCACATCATTTATAAATATAACTTACTTTTAGTTTGCATAAGCTGTGCCTGCATAAGCTGTGATAGGATAAAGTATTTTGACACTGAAAAAACTACACACTTCAGCATTAAAATGATTTACGTCCATGGCTATTTTTTGAATCATATCCTTTTATTTTTGCTGACTGCTTCTCAAATGATTACTGAGAAAGAAAATGGGTTAAGCTGGATAAAATATTATAAATCACACCAGTAATGACATCTTTCTCAACAGAAAGAAAAAAGGAAACTCAATTATAGTGCAATTATAACCTTTACCTGCAACATAGTTAATGGTCATTATCAAGCTGTATAATAAAGCACTCTGTACCGAAACTTGTGATTTTACTGGAGATTATTTTTTTTCCACAAATGAATTGTGCTTTATTTTTTTTTCCAACCACAAAAATTATCTGTCACATGTCAAATTAAACACCTACTTCAGTGAACATACTAGACAGAAAAACATAGACACAACTTTATATAGCTCAGATAAGTTTGTGTACCGGTGATGTACACAAAAAATACTATAGACATACATTGGCTGCAATGTCATGTAAAGTACCAATGTAACATGCATGATCATTTTTGTCATGGGCTTCAATAAAACAATTTAATTCGTATTTACATTGTCCTTCATAGTCGGTAAGTTAAAGGCATTCATTCCTGTTTCCTTAAAGGTGCACTCAGTTTTTAAAAATAAATAAATAAATAAATAAATGTTTTAATTTCCTAAAAGCGTTTTACACATAAAGTAATAATTGAAAAAATGATGTACTATAAGCTCTGATAAAAGCGGTTTTATTTTACAGAGTGGAGTGGGACGCCTAATGGGGCCGACATGTTGAAATCACATGACCAGACCAATACTACTTTATTTTGACTGTTATCATCATATCATTTATGAGTTTGTTACTTCATCAGGACAGAATTGGAAAAATTTAGTACTACATCACTTGCTTACCAGTGGATCCTCTGCAGTGAATGGGTGCCATCAGAATGAGAATCCAAACAGCTGATAAAAACATCACAATAATCCACAAGTAATTCATACAACTCCAGTCAATCAGTTAATATCTTGTGAGGTGAAAAGCTGTGTGCTTCTAAGAAACAAACAAACAGATAATTAAGATGTTATAACCGTTGCTTCTGGCTAAAATACAAGTTATCTATCCATAATATACTGTAGCTTTCTCCAGAGTTTTCTCATCTGAATCAGGAGAGAAATATGCACAAATCAAGCAAAAACAGTCCAAAACAGGCAGTGGATTTTGATGTGAGAGGACAACAGGGGACAGACTTTTTTAATGGAACAAAGCTTTATTATGGTATTTTGGCCAGAAGCGACAATTTAAAGTTAAAATGCCTTTTCACTTCACAAGACATTAATTGATGAACTGGAGTTGTGTTTTGGATTATCATCATGATGTTTTTATCAGCTGTTTATACTCTCATTCTAATGGCATCCATTCACTGCAGAGCATCCACTGATGAGCAAGTGATGTAATTCTAATCAATTTCTCCAAATCTGTTCCGAGGAAGAAACAAATTAAAAATACATCTTGGATGGCCTGAGGGTGAGTAAATTTTCAGCAAATGTTCATTTTTGTGTGAACTGTTTCTTTTAAATTGCATAATTCTGCACTCCAGGCCCCCGGGTGTCAGTATATGTTTAAAATGACCAGTGCAACATAAACAAAACATTACTGAGTGCACCTTTAGTATCTTTGTGTTTTCTGGCTTTATAAAACCGTGAATGGCATTTTCACCTTATTTATTTGTCTTTACAATAGCTATCTCTTTATTAACAAGTTCTCAAACAAATAAATAGATTGGTGATTAAATAAATACTTGAACAAACAGAGCTGTAAGCATTTTGTAACCAGTTGCTTACCACTAAATTGATATAATGATGTAATTATGACATTCAGGTCCCTGCTTGCATAATAGTCTCTGTGGTAAGATCCAATTATCGATCATCTCAAATTTGCTTTAATTCTACAATTAATCACATTCACACTCCAGTTCCAAAGAGAATAAACACACGTTCGCACGTGCACTCCACTGTCAGAAATAATGGAAACACACAAATAAAACTCTACTTTTACATTCATTTGAACCTCCATTTTCTGTAATGAGTTCTTTTGCTCTGCTCTAAAAGCATGGCTTTGTAAATCCCTCATTTCACATGGCGGTGAAAGATGGCACTAACCTCTTGTGAAATCCTCCATCTCTCCTCCTCTATGCATGCAGTGAATGTCCTCAGCAGTGCAATATCTTTATGAAAGCCTTTCTGAACTCCACATTGAAAGTGGTATATATAATGGGGTTGACGGCGCTGTTCACATATCCCAGCCAAGTGAAGGCATTGTACATTTCCAGTGGCACCACGCAGCTTGTGCAGTGAGTTTTCAAAATGTGAGTAATAAAAAAGGGCAGCCAGCAAATAATGAAAACACCTGCAACAGAGAAAATAAAGCTGAGGTATTCTGAGGACAAGACCTCAATCTAGGACTTTTATGTAACTCGTGCTCGGCATACGGCTGAGGAATACTTGTATAAAATGACAACATCGTGACCTCACCTAGAACAATAGCCAGCATCTGAGTAGCCTTCTTTTCTTTATGCTGGGACATCTTTCTCTTGCTCATGGTTTTGGTCACTGTAGTTTGGGTTTTGCCATTGGGCAGTGCCTGAGTTTCAACAGGTTTGGCTTCTTTAGGGGTCTGGACCTCCTTGGCATGCCCATTTTTCTCATCTCCATTTGATTGACATTCACCGTGGGAGGGAGAGCCATGGTTGGGGCTTGGGTTGGCCAGCAGGTTGACGACTAGAGTGGATGCCAGTTTCTTTTTCTCTGGAGGGCTGGTGCCTGGCGCAGTGTCCACCCCCATATCACCACCCTGGTGCAGGACCTCCTTTATTAGTTGCTGTTGAAGACATGTTTATCATTAGTTGTATGATGACACTTTGAACGTCATGAACTAGGTCTTTTTATTATTATTATTATTATTTTTATTTTTTTTAGTTTTATATTTGGTAACACTTTATTTAAGGTCCAGATCTCACTATTAAGTAGCTGCTTATTAGCATGCACATCGCTAGCATATTGGCTGTTTATTAATACTTATAAAGCACATATTAATGCCTTATTCTGTATGACCTTATTTTAGATCCCTTAACCGTATCCCATACCTAAACTTAACAACTACCTTACTAACTATTAATAAGCAGCAAATTAGGAGTTTATTGAGGTAAAACTCTTAGTTAATAGTGAATGTGTTCCCTGTTCTAAAGTGTTACCATATATTTAGTTTTAGTTTATATCTGCTCAATATATATGCACAAAGTATATATGATAAAAAGCAAAGAAATACAAATCATCTACAATGTAGGGAGAAGCAAAAATCTTATTTAAAGCCTCTACCTAAACAAAGAATTTATGAAGATAAAAAAAGATCTAATTAACATACAAAAATATATAAATGTATATCGCTGTATCAAATGAATAACAGCATCAAAAAGCAAAGATACTATAAACCAGAAACAAACACAATAAGATACATGAAATACATAATCAAAAAATAAGTAAACGACATCATAAGGCAACAATAAAATTGTCTTTTAAACATCTTTTACAACATATTAAAGAAGAACATATTGTAACACTTTAGGGACCAATTCTCACTATTAGCTAGCTGCTTATTAGCATGCATATTACTAGCATATTAGCTGTTTATTAGTACTTATAAATCTCATATTAATGCCTAAAATATGAAAATTGACAAGTCATATAATAATGAACCTGAGTGTTTGCTTTAAAATAAGTCAAAATAAATGGCTCTGGAATATTCCGTTTACTCAAATGTATCTTATAAATGAAAACACATATTCGAAAGATATTGATACCATATATAATAATAATCTGAAGTTTCTGAAATAAAGGAAAAGATGAAATATATGAATTTGATCGTGTTGCAATCTTAACAAAAACGTTTTTAAAGGACAATTTTTTGAGTAGTATGAAAAAATGCTTGTCCAAACTATATTGCAATATGAAAGATATACTGTAGATAAATTCAACTGTAATAAAAATTAAGAAAACTGTCTACGGTAACAAGATGTCCAATCCTTCTTATTATACTAGTAGATTTATATATTTTACGTCTAACCCAATCAGTTTGTTCTCTCCAACTCAAACTCTTGTCAACAAACAAGAATTTTGTTGCTGACACTTGAGGCAACCACAACAGACTTAATTGTAGTTTTAGATAAAGCCTAGAATACTAGTAGACCAGCATGGGAAAAATGTACACAGTACAGTACACACAAAGCAATACTGAAAATGATGGTACGTGTGAAAATAAAAAGGGCATTCAAGCTTATTTGCACTAACCTGACAGTTCCTGACAGCATTAATTGGTGACCTTATGCCCTCTCATTAACTATTCACATTTAAAGTAGTTGCTAAGTCAACACTTGTTTAACACAGGCAGGCTGTCAGCACAGATGTATGACTCACAGTAATCCAGCTATAATCCATCTGATGTGATATATGACTCACAGTAACCCAACTGTAATAAACATGCAGTTCGTGAAAGAGAACAATCCACAGAGTTTTCCTGTTATATTTAATCACTTACATTTATTAATCTTTTTTAACCATTATAAATAGTTAAAGAATGAACAAGCAAAATATATTTAATAAAATTATAAAGGAAAAAGAAAACATCAATGTCACATTAACTTAAATACTACCTTGACTCAACTGTTATCTTTTGGGTGTGTTTCCCAAAACCATCATTAGCTGATATGGTCGTTAGTTCCATTGAACTCTATTGGTAAAGACAGAACTTGCGACCATAGTTGCTTTTGGGAAACTCTACCCTGAGTGATCTTACTTATAAGTATTCAAACATAAAGTGTCCACATACATTTTTTTTACTTTAGCATGGAGTCCCTAAGGGAACATGGTGATAGAAAAAATATGAGTTGGGAGAAAAAAAAAAAAATTTTAATGCTTTTGCACTCATTCAAAAAAGTTTTACTTTCCCCTGAGAAACTCGAATAAAACTTCTAAGCAAATGTATTGAAATATAATTTTTCTTCCATCTCATATTTTTTTCCCCATCACCATGCCCCCTTAGGGGCTCTATATATACAAGATCAGCAGAATCTAAAATATAAATCTAGTTATGTCAAATTAAGACTCTCATTTATGAGTAAATTACGGAGAAATAAAGTGCAATTTAATGCATTAAATACAGGCGAGACTAATAAAAGTAAAATCATTTTAGTTATCATGAAATTATTCAGTAAGTATGAAATAAGTGCAACATCATAGTGTGTAATATTAATCAGTTTCACTCATGTTCAAATTCCATGCATGCGTTGACTGTCACATGCATGCGAATTAGTACTGTTGTTCCAGTATTTAGTAATAAGTAATGGGTTTGTTAAATAAATGTGATACTGTTAACAATTTATTTTATGAGTGCAATAAAATCAACCTATGACTCAAATACACTCAAATATCTTTTTATATAGAGTTTAGGCTATGTTTATTAACCATCTGTTTTCATTTAGAAGTAACAGCAAATGGAAATTGTGCACCTTTTGTGAATGAAGTGCAGTCTATAATTTACATAAAACATAGGTGTGTTTGCAATTTTAGCACTACAAAATGCACTGCAGCTAGTTAGTGAATAACTAGGTATAGTTAGTAAATAATATGCTAGTTAGCGAGTAACAGGTATTTGCATTGATATACCAGGTGTAAAAGTGGCATAATTGCTTGTTTATTCATTTATTTTTTTTTTCATGGAAATCAAATGGCTGCTTTACAACTCAGGCTCATTACTTTTTAAGCAAATTATGATTACAGGGCAGATGATCAATTAATAAAGACTCACTTCCGCATGGTTCCTTGCACAATACCATGTTATCACCTCAAAACAAATTTACCATTGTGCACAATTTGTAAACTAATACATTTTAATGTTTGTATCACATAACCAACTCTACTGTACATGTGTGGCTTTTCCGACATAGTAAGCTTGCGCAGTAGCTCACCTGGTACAGCATTACAGAAGCAACTTATATATAATTTTTGCCAAAAGGTCGCCATAGGCACATATTTTTCATGAGCCTGGGTTGCTTATTTAGTTGTCTTGGTATATTAAGATGGGATATATATATATTTTTAATGTTATAAATAAACTGTTCTTTTAAATGGAAGAATTCATAAACAAAAGCTATGTGGTATGTATTTAGACTTTCAAACGGCCAGCTCCTTTTTCAGTACAGATTTTGTTTTATAACTGCACTTCTCTCCCCATAATGAGATATATTGGGTGTAATAGTGTAAATGCAGAGGCAGCTACATACATATACTGAATCTACAGAACAACGTTATTTTACATCATTTTTATGACTAGTTTTATAAGTAAAGCACACTTACTGATTTCTTGTTTTTGGCAGGTAACCCCCCGTTGGTCTTAATGATAACTGTGCACAGTTTCACATCTTCAGGATGAGTGCACTTTTCCTGTGGCAAAGGTAATACGAATTTGATTCAGCATGTGGTCGACATTAGATTCCAAAGACAGCATGGAGCCTTGAAAATCATTCATAGGTATATTTGGTGCCTCTTGATGCACACAATGCAAATAAATCCACCGAACACAAAAGAGCCTTTCTAGCACTAAAAGCCGAATGAAAAAGAGATTGCTTCAGTAATTTGTAAGTACCACAAAAAGTCCTTGGGACCCTTTAAAACTAGACGGCTGAACCCATTGATCCAAAGTGGCCATTAAAAACAGCTGGTGCAAGAAATCAATGATGAAAGAGCACAAAGGTCAGAAGAAAGAAATAATTTGTAGCTCTTCTGTATTGCGATGAAAATAGAATATGAATAAAGGGTAACCGGTATATCATATTTGCAATCTGCTCTGACACATAAATTGCACAGGGAATTATGTTTAAAAACCTTACAGCTTAGGAAAAAAATTACAATGGATTCTTTTGCTTTAAAGGCTTTACTTTCACAGTGTCCAGCGGGTAATGCATATTCAACAAAGGCTAAGGCAATGCCCCCATAACCAGATACCAAATACACAGTGGAGATGCTGATATCAGACTGTCTAAAGATAAAACCACCATTAATTTTCACCAGTATCCTTATTAAGATATCTGTCTTCCAGAAGCCACAATCAAGCATTAAATGAATCTAACAACACTGTAACATAATACCGATTCCAGGGGCAAAGTAAAGATCTAAGTAAATCCAAGTAAAGATTTTGGGGTCAGTGTATTTCCGGCGGTGTACTGCAGGTCCTGACATTACCTCAGGAATTCTATAATTAACACTGAAAGCTGCTCCCCATATTTTCTAGAAAGAGGGCAACTCCTTTTGTAAAACAACACTGACACCATGTCTTGTCCAGTGGGGAGTGCTGGGTATTTTCCCTGAGGCTACTGTCTCACATGGTGCATATCACCTTGAGAGGGGGCTGAGCATCAGCGTCTGTCTTCTGGCAGCTCCGTTTAGTGTTGACCCGTTTTCGACGCTTACGAAGAACCACGTAGATCTGCACGTACACGAGAAGGGTGATGATGAAGGGCACGTAGAATGACATGATGGAGGAGTAGACAACAAAAGCAGGGTTGGCGATTTCACATATGGAATCGTCCCGTGTAGCTAAGAGAGAGAGAGAGAGTAAAATATGGTTACACAATTAATTATGGCTGCAAAACATATTAGTTCACTGAGGCACTGGCAAGTGCCTGTATGGCAATTTTCCCCTAACAATTGCAAATTAGCTCTAGATTCTAATTAGATTAGAAGCATACTGGAAAATGTTGAGTGAACTCAAAACTTAATACACATGCTGTACTGGAAAACGGAGTATATAGAAATATATTTATATACATAAGATTTAAAAATTTTGATAAAATTTTTATATTCGGCCATGCTGTTGATACAGTGTAATTACACAAAGTACTTGAAAATATTAACTAAAACATGTACTTACTATAGATTTAGAGTTAAGTTTAGACTTAATTGCAAGCAATTATGCTTATACTGCAGGGCTTTTAAATGCTTGATTCTGACTGGCTGATGAATGAATGTGTGCAATTATTATTTAGGGAACACACAGCTAAAGTAGTTTCAGGCAGGTCTTGACAGCATTACAGTTCTACTTCGCCAAATGATTTCGGTTAATTCAAAGGTCCTTTCAATCTACAACAGCAAAAGTACCAAAACTGAATAAGTTGCAACACCGCAATGTGATAAAAGGTATATTTTCCATGTTTTTGTCCTGAGACATCACAGCTAGAGCAACAGTATACAAATTATTACAACAACAATCTCAAGTGCTGATTATGTTTTATTTCATGTTGAAAATGTATGTGTGAGTTTGAAAATCATTTAGCTTGACATTTTTAGCTATACTGACAGCAACAATTTAATTTATTAATTAATTTACCTCAGATCTTGGGAAAAAAATAAACACATAAACATTAAAACAATGAACTCAATGTGAACCAACAAGTTTTTTTCATGACAAAGATCAGTCAATCAGTATGTATGTTCATCATATTTAAATGGTTTAATATTCATGAATTAGATTATGTACTTATCCAGTACACTTGCAGAAAGAACCTGCCCATACATTCTTCTGATTGGCTGTGATTTTTGATTGATTTTGTTGCGTCACATAGCCATGTAGCATCTGGTGTGGATGGACAATTTGGTTGTTGCTGGAATCGTATTGCATCGTGTTTGACTAAGACATGGTGTATCAATAGAATTATTGAGTTTGGGCCATTGAAATATTGCAAAAAATGATGCTAATAATACAATGGTCCATCCTCTACTTTAATTTGATATATTTTTTAACAAATTGATGGCAAAGCTCAATTTTCAGTGAATCTTTCAGTTATTTTATTGTGCAATACATGTGACAAGTTCATAATGACATCATGAATGCCATAAAATATGATTGTCATTGTACTTGCAGTGTTTTTGTCTCTTTTGTTTATTCTTTAAGAATTCCTAGTTGGCTATTTTTGAAAACAAAAACAAAACAGAACAAAACATAAAACAGCATATTGGTTTGGAATACTATGATGGTAAGTAAATAACCACCTAATGTTAATTTTTGTGTGAACTGTTCTTTTATGAATATTAGAAAAAAAAAAAAAAAAACCCTCAGACATTTACCTGTGTTATTTAATCCAAACAACAGGGGGCAGGAAATAGCGAACGAAAGCACCCAAACCACCGAGATCATTACTGTGACTCGTCTCTTGGAGCTGTAGCGTGTGTTGTACAACATCGGCATGGCAACAGCCGTGTACCTGCACGAGAAGCCCAGAGGGAAGGAGATGAAGAGGGGGTGGATGGGTTGGGGTGGATTTGCATTCAGGGAGACAAACAGAGAAGGAAACGATGGTCACACCTGAGCAGCTGCCTCTGATACCAGCTGCCATTATTGTGCCATCATCTCTCTTGCTTTTGTAACTGTAATAAACCTAAACATCATCATGATCATCATCATCATCATCATCATTTCCAAAGCTTTCAGGGGTCTTCCTACTCTAACAACAAGCTTTTACATTCTGGAGGAGTTCACTAAGCATGAACTGTACTGTTCTGAAAGTGTTGTTTGTTAGTGATGTCTGTGTAGTTTTAGCACTGAATTCAGCAATGAATGGAATCTGGATATAACGTTCTTCTTCATCAAATGGTCATCATTTGATGAACTTGTGCTGCCATGATCAGTAAAAATGTAGACAAACATCTCTTTTTAACTATATTCAGTATACCACCTGCTGTCTGTGGATGGGAATAGTATGGCTTTAATTGCGGAAGGCAATTTAGCACCTAATTAAACTGAATTACATGTGGTTAGTGAATAAGACGCAGGTCTTTGCCCTGAAATACTGTTTAGTGAATTCATTCATCTGTACATATTACCCAATTCACCAAAAATGAATGTTCTGTCATCATTTACTTGCCCTCATGATGTTCCAAACCTGTACTTTCTTCTGCAGAACACAAAAGATGACATTTTGAAGAATGCTGGTAAACAGTTTTGGTGACCTTTGACTTCCATTATATGGACAAAATATAGTATCTTTCTTTCTGTTCCACAGAAGCAATTAAGTCAAACAGGTTTGGAACAACATGAGGCCGAATCTTCATTTTTTGGGTGTTCACTTTTACTGTCTTTCATTTTCCCTCACTATTTCTAACAAGTGACTCAAACAATGGGTTTAATTGACATTTGGAGGCTAGCACAGCTGTATAAATAACAAGATGCCAAGTTCCACTGCCCACAAAAATATTTGATTGATCTGTGATATTCTTGCCCTTTAAGAGAATCATTGCACTTTTCCTGAACTGATAGCAGAACCTACCTGTCAATACTAATGGCACACAGATTAAGAATGCTGGCTGTACACATCATGACGTCCAGGGTGACGAACACGTCACAATGGATTTTACTGAAACGCCACTCCCCCACCACCTGCAACACATGAACATACACACAATCAGACTTCAAAAGACAAGTTCAATTATTTACTGTGGATAACAACAAGAAGACTTTACTGGCAGATAAAACAAAAAACAAAAAAAACAAAACAAAAAAAAACAATTAATTAATAATGAGGGACATAGAAATAGAATGCACTGGAAAAAAACTCAAAACTGAATACAAAAGTAGTTCTGGAAAATGAAGTATCATATAAAAAAGGTAACACTTTATATTAAGGTTTTGTTTGTTATTCTATGTTCTATCTGTCTGCTTGTATACTGCCTGTATAAAATTGAGCATAGCTACACTGTTTTAGATAAATAGTGCTGCATATTGAGGAACCTTTTCTCTGTATCATATAAAAACAACAGTATTTTAAAAAGCTTTTCAAATAAAATTACTCATGATTGAAAAATACTGTTGTCTTTTTTATATTATGTAAGGAATATCCAGTTGTTTTTCCACAAAATCTTTCATTTGGAACCTGCATGTGCTTTTGTATGGAAAGATTTTTAATACCCCACAGAGCAATACTGCTGAGAAGCCATTAATACACACAAATCAGTGTGACGACAAACAGCAGCATTTCTATGAAATATTCAAGTTAGCAGTTTTACGAAGCAAGAGATGAAACGATAGCTCACAGAAATGTAAAAGGGCTAACAGCACTTGAGGTGGGAGATATATTCATGCCTTATTAATGCATGAAAGGCTATTTTCTCAATCATATGTTCAGTGATTTGATTAAAAAAAAAAAAAAAAGAAAGAAAGAAAAAAAAGAAGAAAAAAAAAACATTCTGTGGTTGCTTAGCTTTGGCTGTACAATTTCTCTCTTAATATATCCTTTAAAGTCCACAACATTTCCATTCATGTGCATTCAACAAGCTTTTAGTTGAGCTCTTAAGCTCTTTGTATGAATAAGTAAAGAGGTACTTAACTGCATTTGAAGTATGTATACTTAGAATTATAAGTATAGGATAATACACTAATTACTGTATGTGTATTTTTCTGGTTCATTGTGCATGACATATTTCTTTAATCATTTCTGGCCTTTCACTTTCAACTTTCCATTTGTGACCCTGGACCACAAAACCTTAAAATAGTCTTAAGTAGCATGGGTATATTTGTAGCAATAGCCAAAAATACATTGTATGGGTCAAAATTATCGAATTTTTTTTAATGCCAAAAATCATTAGGATAGTAAGTAAAGATCATGTTCCATGAAGATATTTTATAAATTTCCTACCATAAATATATCAAAACTTAATTTTTGATTAGTAATCTGCACTGCTAAGAACTTCATTTGGACAACTTTAAAGGCGATTTTCTCAATATTTAGTATAATATAATAATATAATATAATAATAGTTTTTTTTTTTTTTTCACCCTCAGATTGCAGATTTTCAAACTTTTACATCAATGGAAAGCTTATTTATTCAGCTTTCAGATTACATATAAATCTCAATTAAAAAAAAAAAAAAAGACCCTTATGACTGGTTTTGAGGTCCAGGGTCACATTTTATTTTAACTATAGTCAAAGAATCCCTACAGAGTAATCATTTTCTGAAGGTGTTGTTATTCATTAGAAATATAAAAAGAAGAGTAATACTAAGTTCCCTTTCGAAGTGTCTCTCGACATTGCGTACAGCTTTGCTGAAGCATTGGGGAAACACCTTTCTCCTTAGAATACTGAAGCCTGATTATCTTAATGCCATTGCATCGCAATGGCCAATAGCGCTCAAGCGCGTGAAAATTGGGGGGCGTGGCGCCCCTTACAACACAGTGCTTGGCGCCATTTTCCTCAGAATCTTTCTCCTTCACCTCAATTATTTGGAAGCCTCTCCTTCGTCGTCGAGTCATCGCAAAAGTGGATATATTAGTCCTCTTCAGCATTCCGGTGAAGTTGCGATATGTCCTTTAAACTGTGTTCATCATGCTCGGGACCTCTAGAGCTCCCTGACGATCATGACAGGTGCATCTTTTGGCTGGCCCGCGCCCAAGCGGAAGCCGCCATTGAGGAGCCCAACTGCCCTCACTGCGACGCCATGAGTGTCAGGACTCTCCGTAGAAGGATAGCCCTCGTGCTCGGCGACGCATCTTCCCCACATCCACCGTCTTTCTCCTCTGCCGCCCCCCCGGAGCCACAGAGAAAGAAGCAATGGCCACTGGTCGTGGAAACAAGCACTGCTAGCAGCGAGCTCACGTGGGCGCAACGCCCACGTGTCTCCTGCTCTCCAGACCAACTTTCTCCGGTAGACTGTCCGGGACCTCACTTCTGCCCCCCAGCGAGTGCGGGTGACTTCATCTCTTTCGGTGCGCCCGAGACAGCAAACCGAAGCGACGATGCAATGTCCACCGCAGCGTCAGAGTCGGAGGATTGGACCAGCCGCGTGGAGGAATCTGAGTCTCAGCACAGCGAGATTCACAAGCCTGGTCACGTGGATCAGGAGCTGCTCTGCATAATTTCCAAGGTGGTGGAAGAGCTCAATCTGGACTGGAATCCCACGGAACCCGAGCGGAACAGGCTGGACGAATGGTTCCTTCAGCCCAGTCGACGCCGTGGGGCCGGCCTGCAAAGGCCCACCCCATTCTTTCCCTAAGTCCACAATGAGGTATCCAAGATGTGGCACGCCCCGTATTCGGCTCGTGCCCACATCTCTGGCTCCGCACTTTTGACATCAGTGGATGGTGCTAATTTACGCGGCTATTCAAAGCTCCCGCCGATTGAGGAGGCCATCGCCGCGCATCTCTGTCCCTCCGCGTCGCTGAGAGTGAAGTCTACAGCCGTGCACCCCAACAAGCCCTGCCGCACGACCGCGAATATCGTGGGAAAAGCGTACGCAGGCTGCGTCAGCCCTCCTCTCTATGGCTGTCCTCCAAGTTTTCCAGGCAAAGATGCTTAAACGCCTGGACGAGCAAGGTCCGGATCCGGAAATCTTTAAAGAGCTGCACAGCACCACTGTTTTTGCCCTGCGAGCCACTAAGATGACGGCAAGTCAAGTCAAGTCAAGTCACCTTTATTTATATAGCACTTTTAACAATACAGATTGTGTCAAAGCACTTAACAGTATCAAATTGGAGGATAGAGTGTCAGTAATGTATAATAATAAGATTAAACACTCAATTTTCAGTTAAAGGCATTTCATTATTGAATTCAGAGATGTCATTGTCTAGCTCAGTTTAGTTTAAATAGTATATATGAAATCAAATTGACGATAATAGTTAGAAATTAAGTGTCCCCACGGCACAGTCGATCGGCCGCGCAATGGGGAGCCTCGTCGTGCTGGACAGACATCTGTGGTTGACGCTAACAGATATGAAGGATGCTGAGAAGGCCGTTCTTTTGAACGCCCCAGTCAGTCCTTCAGGGCTTTTTGGTGGCTCGGTAGAATCCCTTGCGGAGCGATTCTCAGAGGCTCAAAAGCAATCTAGGACGATGAAACATTTCATGCCGAAACGCACCAGTCAACCAACATCTGTGTGTTCGTGCTCCTCATCCGCTCAGCGCTCCTCATCTGGACCGCGAGCCAATAATGCACCAAAGCCCTGCCCACATCCAGAGCCTTCGGTGTGTCCCAAGGACTCGTGGCATCGGCAATTCCCACCTCCCAAGCACCACGGACCCCGCGCGTCAGGGAAACCGGCCAAGGATGCCCAGTCGCGTTCCTGACGGGCTTCGGGGGAAGAGGAGTCTGAAGCTCGAAGACAGCGACAGCGAAAAGAAGCTGTGTTCCACATGTTCCCCTCGCCTCCCTGCCAGTTGCGGTCAGCGAGAACAAAGAATGTTGTTCTGTGTCTGTTCCACATGTTTGTGCAATAAAAACCAAACAACTTCACAAAAAGAGCTTTTTTCCTCTTCCCGCTGTCACTCACACTCACATACTTCACAGTCCCCTGTCACTCAGCAGCGAGCTGTCAGTTCCTGCCACTCTAAAGCCTCTCTCACAGTTCGAGGAAGCGTGGAGAATGCTACCAGGTATTTCAGAGTGGGTGTTGAACACGATAGTAAACGGTTACACACTTCAGTTCGCACGCAGACCACCCAAGTTCAACGGCGTGGTGACGTCGGAAGTCAAAGCCGCAAACGCTCTAGTTCTAAGAGCGGAAATACACAATCTCCTCGCCAAAGGAGCCGTGGAGATTGTGCCTCCAGAGGAACGCGAAACAAGTTTTTACAGCCGCTATTTCTTAGTTCCCAAAAAGGACGGCGGTCTTCGTCCTATCCTAGATTTGCGTCATTTGCGTCATTTATCCTAGATTTGCGTCATCGCGTTCTAGCAAAACGCTCATTCAAAATGATCACTCTGAAATGAATCCTATCGCTTGTTCAGCCCCGGGACTGTTTCATTTCAGTGAATCTGAAGGATGCTTATTTCTATATTCAGATAACCCCTCGTCACAGGCGTTTTCTGAGATTTGCTTTCGAAGGGGTGGCTTATCAATTTTCGGTCCTCCTGTTTGGCCTCTCCCTGGTTCCACGCACTTTTTCCAAGTGCATGAACGCAGCCCTCTCCCCTCTTCGACTGATGGGAATACGAGTAGCAAACTACCTGGACGACTGGTTAATTATGGCCCACTCAGTGAGGGAGCTCTGCAGTCACAGAAAATTTCTCATCAGCCACCTCCAGTGTCTGGGGCTCACAATCAATATGCAAAAAAGCCAGCTGCAACCCACGCAAGATATTTCTTTCCTGGGTGTGAGTCTGGATTCTATCTCTATGCGAGCCCACCTGCTACCGGAGCGCTCGAGAGCCATCATAAACTCCCTAGCGAGGTTCAAAGAGGGAAAGTCACACCCCCTAAAGTGCTTTCAGAGAGCTATGGGACTGATGGCAGACACCTCAGCCGTGTGCCGCTTGGGACTGCTTCAGATGCGACCTTTTCAACTGTAGCTGAAAACACCCTGTGTCAGCCTGGCACGCGGGTTCGATGCGTATATCAGTAACGCGCAGATCTTTAGAGACCCTAGCCCCTTGGAGGGACCCAGTTCTCTATGCGCGAGGTGTCCCACTCGGTCAGATTTGCGAGTCAGGTTGGGGAGCTCTCTGCGACAGCCGTCCAGCATCCAGCATTTGGAGAGCCGAGGAGAAAAAATGGCACATAAACTGCCTGGAGCTCAGGGCAGTTCACCTGGCACTCGAGAGTTTTTACGCTTAAGTTCATCACACGCATGTTCTCATCCGCACAGACAATATGTCAGTGGTAGCATACATAAATCGCCAGGGAGGCATTGTTCTCTTCTCTCGCTTGCGACGAGCCTGTTACTGTGGGCGGATCAACATCTCTTATCGATTCGCGCCGTCCATGTCCCCGACCACCTGAACCGCGGGGCAGACATGTTATCAAGACAAAGAGTGACTCAGGGGGAGTGGAGACTTCACCCCCAGACCGTGAGCATGATTTGGAATGTATTCTGACGAGCGGAGGTAGACCTCTTCACATCGGCGGAGAACACTCATTGTCCGAAGTTTTTTTCCATAAGCGAGTCCTCCACTCTGGGAGTGGACGCGCTCGCCCACCCTTGGCCGAGAGCTCGCAAGTACGCTTTTCCTCCGGTGAACATCTTGCATCAGGTGCTGTGCAGAATCAGACAGGGGAAGGAACCGGTTCTGCTAGTTGCGCCGAAATGGCCCACTCAACCCTGGTTTCCGGACCTTCTCGAGATATTATCGAGCCCTCCCTGGCCTATTCCCCTGAGGAGGGACCTCCTCTCTCAAGCGAACGGCTTAATCTGGCACCACAACCCGGTGCTGTGGGACCTGCATGTCTGCCCCCTCAACGGAGCATCGTTAACTCAGCAAGTAATGAGAACCATTTCTGAAGCAAGGGCCCCGTCCACCAGGCGCCCGTACGCTCATAAATGGAAAGTTTTCACGAATTGGCGCAGCTCAAAGAACATGGATCCAGCAACCTGCTCGATCGCATTCATTCTGTCATTCTTACAAGAGCGCTTGGATGCCGGCCGCACGCTCTCCGCGCTCAAAGTATACGTAGCTGCGATCTCAGCCTTTCATAATGGTATTGACAAACAGTTGGCAAGAACGATTTAGTGGTTAAATTTCTCCGCGGTGCGAGGCGGCTCAACCCTCCCGTGCGAACACAATCCCCGCCTGGGACTTGTCTTTGGTCCTGGATGCCCTGACACGCCCCCCCCCTTCGAACCGCTGCAGTCAGCCTCGCTCAAGGTTCTCTCTCTCAAGACAACGCTTCTGCTGGCGCTTGCATCTGTCAAGCGGATCAGGGATTTGCATGCTCTCTCAGTCAACGAATCTTGCTTGAGCTTTGGTGTTAATGACTGTAAAGTCATTCTTAAGCCGAGAAAAGGCTACGTGCCTAAAGTGCTTTCAACACCATTCAGAAACCAAGTGATAACACTCTCAGCTTTCACAGAGGGTGAGCCCCCCCTCCACGGCCACTTTGCCACGTGCGCACTCTCCGCGTCTATGTCGAACGCACCAAGAATTTCAGACTCTCAGAACAGCTTTTTGTGTGTTACGGCGGTCGTACTAGAGGTTTGCCGGTATCGAAACAGAGGCTATCTCATTGGGTGGTGGACGCGATAGCCCTGGCTTATGACACACAGAATACAGACTGCCCCATCGGGGTGCGCACCCATGCCACGAGAAGCATCGCTTCTTCCTGGGCGTGGGAAAGGGGTATTTCTATGGCGGAAACACCTTTGCCAGATTTTATAATTTGGACGTTTCCTCGCTGGCCTTTCGGGTCCTTTCAGTGAAACAGGACAGCTAAGCGAGGTAAGGTCTATTATTACCACTACTATTGCTTGGCTGTTGTGGTTAACATTCTACAACAGCAAGGGGGAGCCCCGCCCCCTCGCTCATGGTGCGTGGTTTCCACTAGGTCCGATAGTCTCTTACGTCAGAGTATGACGGCGCCGGCACCGCCCGCGCTTTTCATCTCTATAATTCCCATGGTTATTGCTGTTGAACCACATATATCCTCTGAAGCATCAAGTCGGTTGCTCACTGCATTAACGCAATGTGTCGTATATCACCGGCTCTATAGCCCTTGAAATCACACTGCTTTGTCCCAAGGCATGATCAGAATTATTATTAATTGTGTGTGTTTGCTTTCGGTAAGGTTCGTAATGCACTGTGCCACTAGTATATTATCTCAGTGTGTTTCTCTTGTTAGTAAGCGCTGACTACCACCACTTCTAACATTCCAGCAAAAATCATTATCACTTAGTGACTGCCTGGGCCCCGCCCTCCCTTCTAGAGCACGGGGTTTCAACCAGGTCCGCTGACATGCAAATATAGACACCCTTTTTCACTTGATTCTGATTGGCTCTAGTGAAACTAGGTCAAGGGATATCCCGCTTTCACAGCATGTGCCTTTTTTTTCTACTTCAAACTGCATTGTCTCCGCTTTTAGCTGAAAGACCTTCGCAGTAGACACGGCGTGACTGTATACATTCCCCAATGCGTCAGCAAAGCTGTACGCAACGTCGAGAGACACTTCGAAAGAGAACGTCCCCGGTTACTGAACGTAACCTCGGTTCCCTGAGAAGGGAACGAGAAGTTGCGTTCGTGCCGTGTCAACTTTGCTCAGGTCTTATTGTATTCCGTCAAAAGATTCTGAGGAAAATGGCGCCAAGCACTGCGTTATAAGGGGTGCCACGCCCCCCAATTTTTGCGCGCTTGAGCGCCATTGGCCATTGCGATGCAATGGCGTTAAGCGAATCAGGCTTCAGTATTCTAAGGAGAAAGGTGTTTCCCCAATGCGTCAGCAAAGCTGTACGCAACGTCTCGTTCCCTTCTCAGGGAACCGAGGTTACCTATATTCTTCAATTCCAGTACCTAGTGCTGTAAATTACATTAGCATTAGCTTCCCTCTTGTCAACTAAAACATTTGTATTTACCCCAAAATCTGGCCATACAAATCAAATTGTTTAGGTTATTCTAAAAATGTAATTTTTCTTATATTAAATAATGATCCTCCTCAGAAAGTGTTTTCTTAATAGAGTTAGATGCCCTTTACAACTGAGAACTTATTAGTACTCATGTGACACCACATTAGCCAGCAGCAGCTGGTGCCAGGGGAACAAGACTGAGTGAACTAATAGAAAGAGCAAGAGTAACAATTAGAGTCCTCTAAGTCGGTCTGCTTTCTTCTTTATCTCAGGAGACATAAAGAATAATTCTCCATCTCTTATCACTGCAGCCTGTCATATCTGATCTACCTGTCATTTCCACCGACAACAGATTGCAAAAATGAAATCTTTGGAATTGACAGTTGACTTCATTATAGTCCTCGTGTACCCTTTGTCCGCAAACTTTTGTACTATTAGAGACATGCATATGAATCAAAAGAGTATAATCACCCATGCAAAGCTCTTTAGGGTGAATTCAGCAGACTACCTAAATCTGTGCACCATGCAAAACTGAACTGAGAATTCATTTTAAATTTGGGTAGTAATCAGGATGTTGAAATGGAATTGGAATTTTAATGTAAGGAATTAAAATAAATGTAAATTCAAAGACAATGCAAAATTTGAATGTTGACTTGACAGCTTTGTTTTATTGGCCATGGATGGATGGATAGCCTTAGAAATGTGATAGAAATGTGTATTTATTTTATATATTTCATCATATTTAACAAAATAACTTTTGTATACCAGGTTGGAAGAACATCCCAGAATGTGTTGATTTTCTTTTAATTTAATAGGAGCCAATTCTGACTTTTAAAAATGCATACAGCTCATGGTTCGTGTGGATAGTGAATACATTTCTTTTTTCTACCATACATGCAGTAGTGACACAACTTCTTGTAAATTAGTCCTAGTATTGTCTTCCAAAACTGTAGCAGCAGAAAACGTGGACCTTTTTTCTTTGGCACTGCAATGAATATTCTTATATTGTCCTATATTATGAACACTATATTTACTCATTCCTCAAGACCTTCATAAACTCTCTAGAGAAATATCTGTTATGGATGTCCCTTTCCGCATGAAGGAAATGATGAAGGTTTCCACTTGGGAGTAGTCATTGATTTGGTGTTATCTCACTGCTTCAACCTAGCCACTTACAAATCCCTACTATGAAAACACACTTCCAACAATGAACACTTTGTGCAATATCATCAGTCTATTTTCAAATCCCACTAAATCATGTCCTGTCAGCTGGAACTGTCAACATAACTCAGCATAAATGCACTCAATGTTCATTTGGTCATTACTATATCTTCTCAACACCGATCCTATTAACTTGACTTAGTTTTATAAATCAGTGCTGGCATAATTCATCAGCCTTCCCTTTCTCTGTCCTCTTCATCATTAGATGCAGAAATCACAGTGAGAGCATGTCTGCCTGAGCACATCTTTATAAAGCTATTCATTATTTACAGGTAAACGGTGACAAGACGACAACTCTTTTACATGGCCAGACTCTCTATCTCGGTCGACAGCTCAATACAGTGTGTCTGCAACACTGTCAGGAAACTCTAGAGTGATTGAAGATTTTTATCTGATCTGTCTACCTTTAAGATTTAAAGTAGCTGCTGCAGTAACCACATACATTGTACGTTAAGGGCCTAATTCAGGCTCTTCAACAGGGGGTCCATGGTGGTACTACAGGGGGCCCGCCAATTATATTTTGATTTCAAACTATTTTTTTTTAAAAGAATGCAAAAATATGAAATAGAAAAAAATATAACATTAAGTTAACTTCAAGCAAAGCTAAAAGTTAAGAAGCTAAAGTCTAAGTTTCATTGGTACTTTATTGAAATGTAGTTAGTAAAATTAAAATGTCAAGTACAATTCTACGACTGTGTACGTCAATTATGTAAGGATCATAAAGTAAGTAAATATATTAATATGCATATGCAATACTAAACACATGTACTCACACAGTGTTGGTTGTGTAGATGTTAATTACTTCAGGAATTCTGTGGTAATTTGCAATATTTTGAGTGGTGCTTTGAGATTCTTTTGTTCACTGTGTGTGGGTCTTTGTTTTTCATTTATTCATTTATTTGAGTAATTAATGGATTCATTTCTTTACCACATCTTTGGCCTGGGATGTATGTGGATTGGAGTGGAGTGGAGGTGGAATGATTAACCTCCCCTCAGATGGACGCCTAACTATATTACAATTAAATCCTAATCTAATCATGACAAACTATATATCGTTGGAAGGTGTAAGACTCCTAAAATAGATATTTTACCACTGTTTTTTTTGTTACAAATTATGTAGGAACAGTAATAGAGTGCAGATCATTTCCATAATGACCAGCGCAATCTACCAAGAGCAGCACAAATTAAAGCCTGCTTTAAGAAATGCTTTTTTTGGGCGTTAAATAATGGCACAAATACCAGTAATTTGACGAGTGCAAATGTTAGTAAATCACGTTGCGTGATTCATTTTAATACTCTCCTCCCATAAATGTTGCGTTTGAAAGGGAAACTCCTACAAATGCATATTCAATAAGGTCAGGTGCAAAAATAACGCCTATTTAGCGCTAATTCTTCACTGCGCGTTTTTTGTAAATCCTGACAGTACTATTTTAATGCCAAAAGATGGTTTGTGCTGGCGCAAGTTGTTAGTAACTCTGGCCCTCTGTTTGGATAGTGCACTTTCACAACTATGTTCAAAAATGGGGGTGACAGTTAAGAGGTTAATTTATTTAATGTTTATTATATACTATGTCTACCTGCATCCTTACACTATATCATATTTGAATGTATTAGAAACAATACTATTTACAATTTTGCCATGGCATCTTCTGAAAATGCCATTACAAACTCATTTTGTGGCAGTGTTATAATGCCATCAGATAGTAGCCTAATACCATGGTATTTTTACCATGATACTGAATGATTAATATATTCATTCTTGTCTGAAAAAGACAAGGAAGTATCATGGTGCTTTTTGGTATAGTGTGTAGTTGCTGTCTGGTTTAATTATTACAAAACATTACAGCAGCCAAAATCATCAACATACTTCAAGATACAATGGCGCTATTCCCAGCTACCATTCAAAAAGTGTTTGCTAGTTCAATAATTTCTGTTGGGCCAAAAGTCTGGGCATTTCAAGTGGTTTTATAATTAAATTGGCTCTCTTAAGACAACTGAAGACAATGAACAAGTTGACACGTATAGAATGTTACAGTCCTTTCTAGTCCTCTTTGTGTATTATAATATAAATAGCTCTTTTTATATAAGCAAATAGAGTTTTCTGTTCAAGAATGGTGGATAACATCATTCATGTTTCTGTTTATAGTTGTGAGCTACTTTATGGTAACAGAATTCATTGCATAAACCCATCTAATCATTCACCGTGAACAATACGGTGGCCACCTTTTCTCAAGGAGGTTGAAAGAGCATCTGAGCTGACCCTGCGAAGTGCAGCCAAAGGCAAGTTCCACAGACTGATGAGGAGTGAGATGGACATTGGTAAGCGACATGGCAATGATGCCAAGTGGGTCTCTCCTTTTCTCCTGACCTGCCGTACATGAAAAGCCAATTGTGTAGAGCCATAGAATTTCAAAGTTACCACAGGATGAAAATGTCAGCATGCTTTCATTTTAACCATGATAAGGCTTCTCATGTATCTTTAATAATGCTGCGCTACCAATGAGGTTTTTGCACATCTGAGGTTAGCCTGAAACATGATATGGATGATATTTCTTGGCCCCATGAAAATTTCTGTGGAGAGTTTGTAAGGTTTGAAGCTTGATGGCACATGGTTTATTATTATTCAATGTGGGGGTTTTATTGTCATGAATCTAAACATTTAAACTTTTTTTTTTGGTCTTTTCTGTAGAGCAGAATGCCTGTCGCGTTTGTTTTTATTGACATCTCAATAATATTGAATTGACTCAAAGACAGAACATTAAAATTCTCCATTTGAGCTACAAAAAGCACACATTCCTTACATTCCCAGCACTATTATCATTATTTCTGGTTAATGGTGCAACTGAAGAGCAATTCAACAGAGAATGCCTGTTGCGCTTTAGCAGGGGAATTGTAGGCTTTTGAGATAATACTGCCCTGAGCACAAACTGAATTTGAATAAATCCAACAGTTGGCTTCAGCTACAATCATCAAGAGTAACTGGGTCTCTGCCAACCAGGGTTATTATAGTTAACTAAAACTAAAACCATAAAAAAATGTGTTTGTCGAAATAAAATATACTTAATAGAATAAATCGAAATAATAATAATAATAATAATAATAATAATAATAATAATAATAATAATAATAATAATAATTTCAGCTACTTGCCAGGGCAACATTTCTTTCTTCATTTAGTTTAACCTGATGTACTAAAACTAAAATTGAAATAAAAATGTATAAAAGCTACACAGACATATTAAATAAATAAATAATTAAAATAAAAAAAAATTCTAAATTATGAAAAATAACTAAAATTAAAATGGAAACGGAAAAAAATATGAAAATAAAAACATTTAAATAAAAACAGTATTGCTATGATTCCAAAATCACTGCTAACCTGATCAAAGCAAATGATAATGGGATTCTCGAACAACAACAACAACAACAACATAATGACATAAGTTTAGTCAATTTGTTGTAATTCTATGCCACTGAAAGTCAATCGATGAATCTATCAATGAAGGTTAATATATTATTATCAAATGACCTGCACCATTATCAAACGACCTGCAGCAGCAATCCATCTGGGAAGGGAGGGACTTCAACTGCTGTTCAGCCTGCAAGATTAGACTATTTAGACTTACAAACATTTCAAATACATACACATCAGGGAGCTTCATATTTGAAACCATGGCAGAGATTGTAATTTCGTGTCAAAGAGGAAAACTGAATGATATCGCAAATATACAAATGCATGGTAGTCTAACAATAATAGTTTAATTGATGTTGGCTCGACTTGTCTAATTTTTATATTGAACAATGCTGCTGATTTGTTGTTGGTTAAGTTCCCAGCATGCACTGAGGCATGAATAAATTATTTTTAGGTTTATTTGTAAGGTGATTTGTAAATCACTAAAAACATTTTATGTCACAACAGTTAAATCTGTGTCTGTATTGCATTTTCAAACCTTAATTTCCTAAAGTTTTCCCCAGAAGTATTATTATAGTATATAGTATTATTAACTATACCTGTTAGATTTTAGTTGACTACTGTATATTTAATCGACTAAAAGTAGACTAAAACTAAACAATTCAAATGACTACAACTACATGGTATTTTAGTCAAAAGACTATGACAAAAACTAAATCAAAATTTGCTGTCAAAATTAACACTGGATTTCTGTGTCTTTTTATAGAAAACCTTAAAAGCGATAAACTGTACTTATGTTGCAAAATGTCAAGCAAGAAACTGAAAGATCTTGTGTTTAGTTTAGGGACCAATTCTCACTAGTTGCTTATTAGCATGCATTAGCATGCATGCATATTGGCTGTTTATTAGCACTTAAAAAGCACATACAGTATTAATGCCTTATTCTGCACGACCATATTCTACATCCTTAATCCCACCTCATACCTAAACTTAATTATCTTACTAACTATTAATAAGCAGCAAATTAGGAGTTTACTAAGGCAAAATTCATAGTTAATAGTTAATAGTGCAAATTGGTCCCCAAACTGAATAATTTTAGCTGTGTGGTGCTTGGATCAAACGTCAAAATATCTTGCATCAAAATACCAAAATAGCATTTGCAGGGTTCTATCTGTGGCCCTATACGGACTGTAACACCTAAGATCATAAGGAGAAGAAGTGAAATTACCCTACTGATGCATTGCTGCAGCTCAATTAGTCCTCTAGTTCCTTTGGAACCTTTGTGGGGCTACAAATTATAGTCTGAGGTGCAATATGTTTCAAGGACAAAGGACAGATCAATTGGCTATCTGGGAGTTAGAAATCACACAGCCGACACAGAAGCCATGTGGTGCCGAGTACACTGTAAGCCGAAAGCTGTAAGGCAGCAGCTTACAGAAGCCCCTGGGACATGTCCCGAAGGTGTTGTTAGCTGATTATTCAATTAAATTAATTCAACAGCACATATTTAAACAATAGCGAGGCACTTTGAATCATGCCTCATATCCTTAAAGTGTTTAAAAGTCAAGGTTGAGGCTCATTTTTTTGACATACAGTCTTATTATTTTCAACTTTCAGCAACCCAGAAATGTGGCTCCATATGACACAATTAATGTTTCTTACCTCAAGGTACACCACCCAGGGCATAACTAATGTGGCCACGAGAAGATCTGCCACCGCCAGGCTGACAATGAGGTAATTAGTGGTGGTCTGCAGCGCTTTCTCTCGGGAGACTGCCATACACACCAACACATTGCCGAAGACAATGACAAAGATGAGGAGAGTCAGGAGCATGGCATAGTAGTTATACTGATGCTTGGCCTCACAGCTTGTGCTGTTGAGGGCCCCGGTCCCGTTGTCATAATAAGTGTCATTGTAGGGATACTCCGTGAGGAAATCCATGAGCTGTGGCCAGGGAAGAAGCCTGAAACTGAGAGACATAATTCACTGTCAGTGAAGCTGCAAACATGGAATGAAACCAAACAGTAGTACACCAACACAAAGGAAAATGTTATTGATCAGAAGTTGCTCTATCATATCTCAGTAGAGTTTTTGGTTATGTTTCATTTATAGCAGATGTGTGTAATTTATAGCCAATGTTCATCACCAAATGGAACGAAAATTAAGAATGTTTTCAAACAGCTTTCCCAAACACTCCTGAAGTCATAAGTGTGAGATACTGAACTGAAAAATCTTACTTTTTTTCTTGCAATTCTGAGTTTATATCTTACAATTCTGACTTTTTTTTTTTCCTCAGAATTCTGAACTTACATCTCACAATTCTGATTTCTCTCTGAATTCTGAATGTACATCTCATAATTCTTACTTTTTTCTCTAAATTCTGAGTTTACATCTTGCAATTCTGCTTTTTGGTTTCTGCCATGTAATAAAAATTGTAATTGCAACATTTTATCTCACAATTCTCACTTTTTCCCGTGCAATTCTGAGTTTATATATTACAATTCTGATTTTTTTTTTTCTCAGAATTATGAATTACATCTCACAATTCCCACTTTTTTTACACCTTGCAATTCTGCTTCTTTTCGGTTTCTGCCACAGAATAAAAAATGGCAATTGCACCTTTTTATCTCACAATTTAGAATTTATTTTTTCACAATTCTGAGTTTTTAAAGCTGCAATTAACTTTCTTAATTTATGAAAGATTTGAGTTTATATATACATCTCAGACATTTAATAGCATCCATAATAGCATCATAGCATTTAAAGTTTGTGATGTTGTCAAAAACCCTGAAAAAAGGAGACATGAGATTTCTGAAGTCTTTTTCTCAGGACAAAAATGAGAAACAAAAGTCTTCATTTGCATTTAACCTCACTGCTGTCTAGGAGCAGTAATTGAGATATTAAAAAGATCTCATTTATGTTTTTTCCTTTTCTTTAGAAGCTCTGTTTAAACCGTGGAATGGGAACAGAACTAAACTAAACTTAACAGAATTAATGGATTAAACAGTCGTTTAATGAGAGGTAATTTATATTAAAAAAAAAATGTTTTGGGACTGTATGAGGACAGATTCAATTTGATACAGTTACAAAAGTGGCGAGATGCGGAGGAAGAAAAAAATAATGAGAACAGGGAATCATGAGCACCCTTGCACACTATGGGTGACAATGACCATTGTAAATGAACAATCAGCATAATCACAGCATTCACCTTACACTCACACAATCACACCCATCTTCATTTCCTCTGTATAATATTTGAAACACACACATTACAGAAAATATCTTCTATCCTTCCTCCAATTTCTCCTCTAAGCTCCATAACAATGGACAGCTACTGAAACATGATTGATTTTTCTGTGTGAATAGTGGCATAATAGCTGTCTTGTATTGATTTGGAATTTACACAGCAAGATCTATTCCCGCTCCAAAATCAACATCTCAAACCGACAGGAAATAGCAGCGAGGATGAGGATACAAGCTACTAAAGCTTAGGGACAATTTTCATATACAGTGCCCTCCAAACGTATTGGAACAGTAAAGCCAAAATTGCTCTGTTGGCTGTGGAGTCAAGACATTTACAAATATGATTAAAAGATGAATATGAGACAAAACTACAGAATGTCACATTTTATTATTGGGGGATTCAACACAGATGTTTTACCAGCTAAGAAGTTCAGCACTTTTAGGGTTTCATCCCCCTATCTGATGTGAGCATAAGTATTGGAACAGTTGCCTCACAGGTCTTTCTAAGAGATCAGCTGTGTCCTGTTGCATTAATTCTTCAGATATTAAAAGCAGGGAATGTGTCGCATCAGTTATATCCATTACTTCTGTATTCTGAATCTTGCATTCGATGATGACACACACAAACCAGGATGAAAATGAGGGAGCTGACTTTGAGAGAAAAGCAAGCAATTTGGATGCTAAAAGAAAAGAGGAAGTCAATTAGAGCTATAGCAAAAACAAAGGGCATGGAGAAATCAAGAGTTTGAAAACCACCAGCGACACCAGCAACCCACAACTACCTGATCAGCTGAGAAAACAACAGTAGTTGATGACAGACAAATCATAAAAGCTGTGAAAATGAACCCTAAAAGACGTGTCTGTAAAATCACCAACAACTTCCAGAAAGCTGGGGTGATGCTCTGACAATCTACTGTCCTCAGGAGACTTTGACACAGAATTACAGATGCTACACAGCAAGATGCAAACCTCTGACCAGCACCAAAAATAGAAAGGCAAGATTAGAGTTTGCAAAAAAGCACAAAGGTGAGCCAGAAGAGTTTGGAACTGTGTTAATGGACCGATGAGACAAAGATGAACCTTTATCTAAGTGATGGGAAAGCAAAAATGTGGAGAAAAGGGAACTGCAAAAGATCCCAAGCATACAGCCTCATTTGTAAAGCATGGTGGAGGTGGTGTCATGGCATGGGCATGTATGGCTGTCTCTGGAACAGGCCCTCTCAACTTTACTAATGACTTAATGTATGACGACAGTAGCAGAATGAATTTGGAAGGGTACAAAACCATCTTGCCTACCAATATTCAAGAAAATGCCACCAGATTCATTGGGAAGTGCTTCATATTGCATCAGGACAATGACCCCAAACACCCTGCAATTTCAGTTAAGGAATTTATAAGGGCAAAGAAATGGAGAGTCTTAGATTGCCCAAGTATTTCAAAGGATGAGACCAAGAGTCTGGTGATGTCTGTGGGTCACAGACTCACTGCTGTGATTGTGCGCAAGGGATCTGCAACTAAATAATAGCTTTTAATCTTTTATATCTTCCTTATGTTCAACTGTCCCAATACTTATGCTCACATCAATAAGTGGGATGAACTCTAAAAGTGCTGTTCTTTTTATTTGGTAAAACATGTATGTGTTGAAACGGCTAATAATAAAATGTGACATTCTGTAGTTTTGTCTCATATTCATTTTTTAATCATATTTGCAAATGTCTTGACTCCACAGCCAACAGAGCAATTTTGTCTTTACTGTTCCAATACTTATGGAGGGGACTGTATATTACAAATATTTAATATTTATTTAAATAATGTTTGAATTCCTCATTAAAATTAAAATATTTTCTTAGTATACCTGGGGCAAATTGTCAAAAGGGAAATCACGGTTGTCATAAGTATTTATATGTCAATATTTATAAAGTCAGAAATCCAATTAAACAAATTCTTGCTTTCTCTAGCAGTTTTGTATGTTGGTTTCAAAAATCTAGTTCTTAAACTAGGAAATTTTCTGTAAATTCAGTGCTCAAATCTAAAATTACAGTATCATCTTATTTTGCTATTGAATTAAGTAACATATGAACACAATAAAACACTATACTATATAATAAAGAATTCTAAGTGTAAAGGACAATTTTCACTAATATCAGGAAAAATTAATCCATTATGATTTCTGTTGATCAAAACAAAGGTTTGGTATTTTTGTAAATTGCCTTTTACTTTTTTTTTTTTTTTTTGCTGTTTTGTGAATTGTTTTGTGTTTTATAACTGTATATTTTGCTGAAAAGTCTATAGCAGACTATTAATATGCAGAACCATACATCATATAGAGGGACAAAACTATTGTGAATGTGTCAGTGAATGTTTAATGAACTTTTTCTTTCTTGCATTTAAAAAATAGACACATGATGAGAAATATTCGTTGGAATATAAAAAGTGTGAAACTATACTGCTGGTTATGGTGTAAACCAACACACACCACTCTTCTGAATCTCCTGAATTAGACATGCATTTTGGTGTGGAAATTCAGTCTGATCTGTGTTCATCCTCAATCAAATGCTTTGAACTTGTGAATGACAGTTTATCTAATCTAGCATGTCACCGCCTCCTCGCACTTATCCACTCTGTTACACAGGTTTTCTAGCATTTGCCATCTTTAAGTCTAAAGCCTATTGCTGTTGATCTTTAGAATATTTGGCTTCTGATTAAAGCACTGAATCCTCAAGAGAGTCATCTCATCATTTTATCTCTTGTTAAACTCAGTCGAATCAATAATTAAATGCTTTCTTGTGATGTCAAGTCAGTGCACAGATGAACCATCTTCTGTACTATAAGACAAATGATAATAGCAAAGTCTAACGAACCAAGAAAAACACAAATGTTCAAGCATCAAGGCAAAAAAAAAATAAAATAAATAAAATAAAAAAAAAAAATTAAATTAAATTAAAAATCAGTATATAGTCCTTCATCCTTTTTATTCCCATAGAAAGAAAAAAAAAAACAAAACTACAAACAACGAACAGAGAATAAAACAAATGGCCTTTTACAGAAACAATCTCCCTGGTCCTTTTATAGCAACGATCTATATTCATTGCCCTCCACCCTTACCCAGCATCACCTCTGTGAATGTGTGTGTGACGCTGGCGCCACAGACTCAATGGAGCAAGTGAGGGCCGCTGATTGATGCAAACTGCCTGACAAAATGATGTCTGTGTCAAACACAGCAGAGAGGATCCTCCATCCAGCTATGACCCAACAAGAATCGATGAATCACTTCGAACCACTGAGCCTCTTCTTTTTGCTGAGAATTGCTCATCTGAATTGCTTGTCTCACTTATTTCAAATCCTAAATGACTAGGATGCAATTTGAAATTGTAATTTTAATAATGTCTGTTATTAGAAGAAATTTATTAAGTTATTCAGTCATTTTCAGTCAGTGATGCTTATGGAGTAGTTCCTTCTTGTTGTGGCAGTTTAAAACATACTTAACGTTAATATTCCTCAGATTACGTTATTGACATGAAAAAAAATATTGGTTACACTTTATTTTAAGGTTCAATTCGCACTATTAACAAACCATTAATGATGACTTTTGCTTTAATAAACTCCTAATTTGCTACTTATTAATAGTTAGTAAGGCAGTTTAGGTTAAGTTTAGGTATTGGGTTGGGGTTAGGGATGTATGGTTATGCAGAATATATGCTTTAAAAGTATTAATAAACAGCCAATATAACACAAAACACAAAGGATGGTCACTCCAAATGTTGATTTAATTTAGTTAATAGAAGTTAATTGATAAAGAAAATCTATTTATGACATTATTTTTGACTGCATCCTCATTTTACAGCATTTTTACACAAGTGCCTAAAACTTTTAACAGTACTGTAGTTTGGGTTCTGTAAGATTTTTGTCATTTTTGTGGGAAAGAGTTGTTTTACCAAAGTTGAATTTATTTGATAAGACATAAATTGAAACCGTAATATTGTGAAATATTATTACAATTTAAAAGAACTGTTTCTATTTTTATATATTTTAAAATGTAATTTATTCCTGTGATGGGCAGGCTGAATTTTCACCAGCCATTGCTACAGTCTTTAGTGTCACATGACCCTTCAAAAATCATTCTAATATGCTGTTTTGGTGATAAAAATACATTTTATTAGTATTATTATTACCAATGTTGAAAACAGCTGTATTGCTTAATATTTTTGTGGAAACCATGATAGATTTTACAGGATTTTTTGATGACTTGAAAGTTCAAAAGAACAGTATTTATTTGAAATAGAAATACAGATTTTTTTTTTTTAAGTAACTATGTAATGTATACAGTAAAAAATGGACACATTATTGATGTAACAATTGTTTATATCAATAACACATATATATGCTAATCCATGCGTGTCCTTGATCTAAAGAATGACTGACAGGCCTGTGTATTTTAGTGCTCTGGGCCTAAAGTACATCTGTTATCAGCAGGGCCAGCGCTAGCTATAGGCAGAGCAGGTGATTGCCTAGGGCCTCGGGCTTTAAGGAGGGGCCTCCATAACCTATATGCTAGTCCACCAGTCAAGACGAGCAGCAAACACTAGCCTCATTATTCATTGGATATAGTTGAATTGTCACTCATCAGCAATTAAACCAATTAATGTTGCAGTTTCAAAGCAGGTCCTGCCTTCTGAATGTTTGCGTAACGAACGCATCTTTCAGGTGCTGCGAACTATGCAATACAAACGGCTAAATAGGCACACAAATAAGTACAGCTCCTAATGCAGGTGTGTGAGTTGTTGTTATCTATTTTGGAGTGATTGCTATGTATTTTAATTATAAACTTGTTCTGTCAACCAGCGTCATAAATAAATAAAAGCAATTATGTTCATCTACTGAAGTGGTATTCTGGAACTGTGAATAAATTGAATAAAACAGCAAAATAACAAAAATAACATCATCAAACAACAAAGAGATTACCTTAGATTAAGTTTGATTAATATGTACATGCAATACCGGTCAAAAGTTTGGACCCATTACTATTTTTAATGTTTTTGAAAGAAATGTCTTATGCTCATCAAGCCTGCATTTATTTGATCAAAAATACAGAAAAATAATATTCAGCAAGGATGTGTTAAATAGATAAAAAGTGATAGTAAAAACAAATATTGTTATAAAAGATTTATATTTTTTTATCTTTCAAAAAATCCTGAAAAAAAAAAATGTCACAGGTTATAAAATAAACATTAAGCAGTGTTTCTAACATTGATAATACATCAGCATTTTAGAATGATTATAGGATCTTGTGACACTGAAGACTGGAGTAATAGCTGATGAAAATTCAGCTTTGTGATCTGGCTCCGCGGCAGCTAAAGCGCGAAAGCAGATTTGAATTCAGCAGTTGATGACGTGACACACTGAACGTTCTAATCGGTGTGATCGTATGCTTCAGGGACCAACCAAGACTGATCACATCGGTGTGATCGTATGCTTCAGGGACCAGCCAAGACTGATCACATCGGTGTGATCGTACGCTTCAGGGACCAGCCAAGACTGATCACATCGGTGTGATCGTACGCTTCAGGGACCAGCCAAGACTGATCACACCGGTGTGATCGTACGCTTCAGGGACCAATCAAGACTGATCACACCGGCGTGATCATACACGTTAAAGGGCTAGGTGCCGACAGAAATGGATTAAGCTTTTGAATCAAAATTAATGCTGGGGAGGAACAAAGTGATTTCTGCTTCTGCTAGGTAACAATTAGCCTCAAACATCTTTCACCAATCAATAGCATGTGACACTTTGATCTGACTGAATGAAGGCTGGTTTCCCGCAGCAGAGGATCTCTGATATTCCGTTGCTCCTTGATTAGCTGTCCAATACATCTCAGTCTAGTTGGATACAGTATTTGACATGTTTTTCATGGCTAGAGATTCCTGTTTCTGACAGTGTATGATTGTGATCGCATAAATGAGAACTGACCCCCCAGACAAACCAGTGGCTGGTAAGATATCACAAAACACAGTGGGACTAAATCCGGCAATAGGACAGTGTGGAAACTACAGAGAAAGAAAAAGCAATTTCAGTGTCATTTTCTTCATATCCGCGCCCCACCCACAGTAAAAGTGGTCTTTTCGTGATACGCACTTGAACATATGATGGGGGGAAAAGATTGTATTGCAATTTCTGCAGGCAAAGCATCATTCAACTGTATCTCACAGCAACCAATATGTGCAGTCTGTGGCATTGGGAGGAGGAACGATATCGTACTGCAGGAGTGATGTAGCGAATGGAGATATATTGGGTTGGGAAATTAATCGAGAAAGTTTCTTTTCAAAGCCCCATAGTGAAGATCTTTTGAGCGTTGATACAATTTAGTCCCTTAACAGCACAAATGTATATATATATATATATATATATATATATATATATATATATGTGACCCGTGCTGACAAAATGAATCGGAATGTGTACGGTCTAATTTTGAGCTACAGCCAAAAGAAGTGAAAAATGTCAGGTTTTCACAAAAATGAGTTCATTAAGCCCTCTTCTAGCGATCCCAATGCTCCAAATAGTAATTAAACATCTAAAATGATCTTTATTTGTACGTTTTCTGAGAGGAGTACCTTTTTCTCTGCTCACTTCTGGACGACTGCTGCTGCTTCTCATCACAAGTTGTACTGTTGCAAAGCGCAGCATTCCAGCTTTGTGAATATTCATACTGAATTCTTGATGACATGAGTCCAAACCAGTGAAATATGATTTGTAAACTCATGCTGATGAAAACAAAACGATCGCGCTGACTGACATTTGCAAAGCACGTGCATAAGACGTGAGACGTGCATAAGACGTGATTTCCGCGAGCGCGCAATCTCCCTTATAAAGTACATTATTGTGAAATATGTATTGGCGAGATTCACACATCATCTGTTGATCATAATCTGTTATGTCTTACATAAACATTTAGTTAATGGTTGGGGGAAAATCTGATGTGTAACATTATATTTGATCCATGCATTACAGTAGGTCCTAATATAGATCTGTCTCAATGGTAATCATACATTAAAAGAAAAGACAAAATCACTAATATAAAAAATAGCTATATTGTGATTAATAATATAGTAATTATTATTAAGAAAAGAACAGGAGGAAAATATGCAACGTTGCTTGGTGATTTTGCCTTGGAATCTTTAACTCGATTTTTCTGGAAATCAGATCTGCTGCCTGTGTTGCCTTCAAACGGCTGTAGCTCAGTCATTTTTTGTCCGATTCCAAAAAAAGTCATATATCATTTTGAAGGTATTTTAATGGAGAATGTGAAAAGAAAAATAACTAATTTTTGAAAATTTGCACATTCCGACTCGTTTTGCCAGCAAGGGTCACACACACACACACACACACACACATATATTTATTATATATGCATTATAATTAGCAGACATTTAAGGTGCTAACACAGAAGTTTGTTCCTACAGTACATGTTACTTAGATCAAGGGTTTTCAAACTGTTTGATGCCAAGGGCATCAAAGATATGATGAACCCTCTTTAATGCAATAGAGTGCAACAGTCAGATTCGGGAAGTAAAATACCATTCATTTTCTCTATAGGGGAATTTATTTTTTAACAATAACATAAATCTTGGAAGACATTCCTACTGTGAGCTGCAAGGCTGTTAATAGATGGTATACCCTATTGTTAAAGCCATCAGCAGACATTATTTCAATTTTTTTTTTTTTTTATAAAAATACTCAACAACAACATCCCTGTTGAAAAACTACTTCACTCATGATTTTGCAAAAAAAAAAAAAAAAAAAAAGATAAAAAAATAAATAATAATAATAATAATAATAATAATAATAATAATAATAATAATAATAATAATAATAATAATAATAATAATCTATCTATATACAATATTAGATATTTTAGGTGACACAGAAATCCTGGACAGTTATCAAATGCTAATTAACAAATCTAAAAATATGATTCTTTGTTTTTTGAAAGCTGCATTCAAAAGTCCCCTCTCTCTGAATGGGCATGACGTCTCTAATATTTACCTTTCACATTCGGTCAACAGTCTTTTCTATCCAATATAAGCATTACTAAGCAGCTTTTAAGCAGAAAACACTGCAGCAAGGGAAATGGGTGTTTTACTCATGATATTACCTGTCAAGCTTCTGTGATAATTAAACTATACCATATAAATTGAATGTGAATGAATTACTATTCTTAAAATCACATCTGGAATATAAATTTACTTTTAAGAAAATCTTTCTCCATCATTTATGCTGCCTTCACATGCTATCGGAATTATTATAAATACGAGTTTCCTAATCGGAAATTAGATGTGAACGCCTCTCAAGTCGTATTTACTACTGGGAAATTCGGAAATAATTTTGATACCAGAGTATCAATGTCACTGCTATTCTCACAACAACTACATCACATTGTCTTGTCGTTAAAGTAGTGTATTTGTAGGCTATATATGAATGATCATTTGAAGCATATTGTATGTTTTATAAACAGTGAAATAAGCATGTATTTGACTGAAATTAGCGCGGCGAATTATATGATTGTCAAACAATGGGATGCTACATTTTATTCTTTCCAACAACAAAACACTTGAATGCGATAAGCTCTTAATCACGACTTCATAAGTGGCAAATAGGAAATTTCCGATAGCACGTGAAGGCAGCATTAATGATAATCAGAAAGCAAACTGGGGAACTGTTGCATGTGTGTCTGTGTGTGTGTGTGATTACTGAACGTGATTTCGACTGGTCTGTAGAGATCAGAATTAAACAGTAAAAATAACACCCCTAAACTAAATACTTTTTAGTGAACATATAGTTTTAGTGACCCTCCTTACAGATCCCAGTTTGAAAACCCCTGTCCCACATGGTGCACTTCATGTGTACAGACTTGTGATGGATACTGTCTGTGTGCGTCTATGCCACAAGACCATAGGGCATCCCACTGTCATGCTTTCTGGTTTCGGAATGGTGCTCAAAATCTCTTTTGCGACTGCTGGCATCCTTGATACATCCTTTGCCAAACCTGCACAAATGCAGACTCCACAGTGGACTACTATTTGACAGTCTGTGCAGAACTTCACAATAAATTATGCTGCTTAAAGTGTAGATTTTGAAGAGGACTATAAGGATTTAGGGTAGTTTTTGATACTCCAAATTTAAATTGGATTGAATGCAATAAGCTAAACAAAAAAACTTCCTAAATTCATTATACAGTACACGAAAAAATAAAATAAAGCAAAATAAAATAAAATAATGATACATATAAAATCATTATAAAATAAAAGAAGAATTCTGATTTAAGATAAAAATAAAAAACATTTTGTTAGTCAGCGTTGAATTTATTTGACTTAGACTAGACTCCAAAAGGCCTTCATGTTTACTGTGATGTCTTTATTATAGACATCATATTTCCTGTTATGTACTAAAAAATAGAGGAAAAAAAATAACGAAAAATGATCAAAACCCATAATAATTCCTGCAGTCAGTACAGCTAGCCAGTATGTGTTCTGCACATCACCTCCCAAGAGAAAATACTATTTAAAAATTTTTGTATTGGGAGTGTTAATTGCATTTAGAAAAACTAAACTAAACCGCTTTTAACCGGAAACCATGGTTAGACCAACATAAAAATGCACTTAAATGAAGCAGTTGGTTCTTTTCAGTGTATATCCCACAAGCTTTCCCACCAGCAGTCCTACAAGCTTTCCTGTAGCTCAAATAGTAGAGCATGGCGCTAGCAACGCCAAGATCATGGGTTTGATTCCCAGGGAAAGCAAGAGCTGATCAAAATGTAAAACAAACAAACAAAAAAAAAAACTGTACCTTGAATGCAATGTAAGTCGCTTTGGATAAAAGTGTCTGCTAAATGTATATGACTTTCCTGTGAAGTCAATTACACCGAAAAATAAGAAATGGTCTAGCATACTTATTTTGTGCTCTGTTTACACGTGGGAATATAGAGAGAGACCTCAGTTGAACTTGAAAGTTGAAAAACATGTTCAAGAAAATTAGTCATTGTATAAATACTATAAAAATGTTATTACAAGTTTCTTTTAAATGGTAAACCAAGCTCACAGCACAATTTGTTAAGTGCTGTACTTGCTGTTTAAAGGGCAAATCTGTATAATGATGCAGTGACCTTTGCTTATCTTAGGTCCTATAGTGTGCCAGAAGTATATGAAGATGTGCAATCTGCAGTGGAGAGCAGTTTTTATATTTCTCTCAGAACCGTTAAGGTCAACATAGAGAAGGAAAGCTGATCTTAGATAACTACAAAAGGGCACTTAGACCTGGAGAATGTAGTCCCACATTTGAATCTTATCTCATCTGCCATATTATGAGGGGAAAATCACACTTAATACTTGAGGGAATCAGCTGACAGCTTCCCAGGGTCTGTTTGCAGAAATGACACTCAGTGTATCACTCAATGTGTCACGTAAACATGCCAATTTGTTGGGTCATGGTGACGTGCAGAGATGTTGTGAGTTGCTAGGCTTGTTAAGGCTGGGTAAAGTCAGAAAAGTAATAGCACACCACTTCTCAACAAGTTACATGATTTGAGGTATCAATCATATCGATAGCGGGATAAGTTTAGGGGCTGTTCACACAAAACATGTTTTTTGGTTTTAAAAAGAGTAGCCTATTCAAATGGAAAACCACAGTGCAAATGAATGGAAAAGAAGGCAGGGTCTTCTTGACATGCCATCTTAAACACATGGCAGTCATGCACAAGATGATAAAAGGCAGGGAGATGCAGCACAACATCTAGCGCATGTTTACATAGAAAATCAATGAAAAAGCAGAGTAGTGGAACACAAAAGCACATTTTGTGTGAACCAGTAATTAGGGGGTTGTTCAAACCCCTTAAATATTCTTATCAAACCGCCAAAGCATGAGCAATAATTTTCAAACTGAGTAATTTGAAAACTGAAATAAAGACTAAATTTTCACTGAGACTGCAAGATGGCGAGCTGCTCTAAGGTGTATGTCTCCCTTATCAGACACACCTGATTCAACTCATCAGCTCGTTAGTAGAGACTGCAAGACCTGAATTGGGTGTGTCTGACAAGGGAGACATACAAAATGTGCAGGGCAGGGGTGATTGCAGGACAGGTTTGAAAACCACTGCTCTAAGGTGATTGAAACCTTGCACCAGGAGGCAGTTCAGATGAAAGCCAAAGGGGTGACCCTGTCAGCCATTGCAAGAGAAGCTGGTCATTCCAAATCTGTGATTAAAAATCACTAATTCATAACACTAATAAAGATACTAATTCATTCAATTCCTCCAAAAAGGCAGGTCATCCACCTAAGACAAATGCACGAGAGGACAGGACAATGCCGAAACTCTCAATGGGGAATCGGTTCAACACTGCAGCTGGAATTGCTCGCCAGTTCAGTGCTGAACAAGGTATGGATCTGTCTCGGCATGTTAAAGAGAAGTTGGACCGAAAGTGCACTCTGCAGTGACGAAGACTTTCATCAGCAAAAATAATCAAAAGTGTTGTGTGGACAGAGGAGAACTGGACCAAAGTTCATTTTAGTGATGAGAGCAAGTTTAAGTTATTGGGTCAGATGGGAAACATTATGTTTGGCATCAAAATGGAGAAAGACTGAACCCCGAGTGCATAAAGAAGTCAGTGCAAGGTGGAGGAGGAGGTGTATGGCTTGGGGGATGTTTTCTACAGCAGGAGTTGGGGCTCTTATACAGCTACATGGCAGGGTGAATGTAAATGTTAATCAGGAATAATCATATTCCAATATGTTTTTTCCTCAGCTTAGACGAGTTGATACGTACCTCTCCTGTCTCAGTGCATGCACTTAATCGCTCTAGCGCGCGGTGCCACTATGCTAGCGTTTAGCTTAGCACCATTCATTCCTTAGGATCCAAACAGAGATGAATTTAGAAGCTACCAAACAATTCCATGTTTTCCCTATTTAAAGACGGTTACATGAGTAGTTACACGAGTAAGTATGGTGACACAAAATAAAACGGGGCAATTTTCTAAGCAGATAAAAAATGATAACTATAATGTATGGCGGAAGAGCACTTCGCAGCAGTTCGACCTCGGCACAGTAATATTGGTTCTATTGATGGACGTTAGAGGGAGAGGGAGAGGGGGAGGGGGAGTTTTCAGGAGTGATGATATTACTGCGCTGAGGTCGAAGTGCTGCAAAGTACTCTTCCGCCATACATTATAGTTATCATTTTTTATCCGCTTAGAAAATCGCCACTGTTTATTTTGTGTCACCATACTTACTCGTGTAACTACTCATGTAACCGTCTTTAAATAGGGAAAACACGGAAGTGTTTGGTAGCTTCTAAATGCATCTCTGTTTGGATCCTAAGGAATGAATGGTGCTAAGCTAAACGCTAGCATAGTGGCGCGCGCTAGAGCGATTAAGTGCATGCACTGAGATGGGAGAGGTACGTATCAACTCGTCTAAGCTGAGGGAAAAACATATTGGAATATGGAAAAATGGTGGCGTTTTCCTTTAAGAGCAGGGTCTAAAATAGTTCTATAGGAACTATCAGTGACGTAAGTGTATGCTGATTGGCCAAATGCATACGAAACTACCCGGCTACCCGAGGGAGAAATTGGTTCTCTAGGAACCACCATGCTGGCTAGTTCCTTGAACTAGGTTCCTAGAACTAAGCTCCTAGAACGATGCAAAAGCGCCTATAGCGCCTATATAAGTCCTGAAGCTGCAGATGTGCTGAAGTCATTCAAAGCAAGGGCCTCTACATTTTCTACAAATTTTTGTTAATTAAATGGAATGAAAGATTTGGAATGTAATGTTAGCTTATTTATTCTATCCAAGAGCATGATCTGTTGATGAAACTGCTTCCAAGTACAGGTCAAGAGCTGTAGTTCCAATCACACAGATGTGTGATGCTGTTTGCGAATGTTCACTAAAACGTTGGTTTCAGGAAACACCAATTTGTTAAAGTATGTTAGTAACAACAGAACTTGTGACCATAGTTGCTTAATGATGCTTCTAGGAAACACAATTTGGACAGATATAATTGTGCGCTGACTGCCTGTATTAATGTACTCACCAAAAGATACCAATAGATAAAGCTGAAAAAGCTATAAGGGTCACACTTTATTCTAATGAGTCCTTGATACAGTGTAATTACACAAATAAGCAATCTTCTTCTTTCGGCTTCTCCCGATTAGGGGTCACCACAGCGGATTATCCGTCTCCATTTTGCTCTGTCCTCTGCTTCTTCCTCTGTCACACCAACCACTCGCATGTCCTCCATCACCACATCCATGAACCTCCTTTTTGGTCTTCCTCTTCTCCTCCTGCCCGGTGGCTCCATCCTCATCACTCTTCTCTCAACGTACCCTGCATCCCTTCTCTGCACATGCCCAAACCATCTTAGTCTTGCCTCTCTCACTTTGTCTACAAACTGTCCTACCTGCGCTGTCCCTCTAATATGCTCATTTCTGATTCTGTCCATCCTCGTCACTCCCAAAGAAAATCGCAGCATCATTAACTTTGCCACCTCCAGCTCCTTCTCCTGTCTTTTTGTCAGTGCCACCACCTCCAAACCATACAACATAGCTGGTCGTACTACCGTCTTGTAAACTTTACCTTTCACTCTTGCAGGTACCCTTCTATCACAAATCACTCCTGACACTCTTCTCCACCCACTCCACCCTGCCTGCACTCTCTTCTTTACTACACTCTCCATTACTTTGGACAACTGACCCCAAGTATTTAAACTCATCCACCTTCACCACATCTGTTCCTTGTAACTGTATCATTCTGCTTTCTTTTCTCCCATTTATGCACATGTACTCTGTCTTGCTCCTACTGACTTTCATTCCACTTCTCTCCAGTGCATACCTCCACTTCTCCAAACTCACCTCCACCTGTTCCCTACTCTCAATACACATCACAATATCATCTGCAAATAAATAAGCAATGAGTAACGTTAATTAACAACATGTATTTTCTTTAGGTTTAGTTTTAGGGTTTAGGTTTAGTTGCTTGTACACAATTATTATATAGTAAATACATGTAGCATGTGTAACAAGGACACATTAATATAAACCTATTTAGATATCACTTGACTACTTAAGGCTAGTTGCTTAAAATCTGATCTATTCTCCAGATTTTAGGCAGGTGCAGTCGACAGCACTTCATAATAATTATTACTAGACAGGAAAAGTTTCCTATAGTCATATATGATCCCTCTGCATATAATTTATACTGTAATTAAACACAATGTCCTCGCCTTATGTGATGTATGATCATGCAAATGTGCTGTACAATCTTGATGATTTCAAAATGTACGTTTTACAGAAACCTAAATATACAATATTGAGCAGCACAGAGTATGTTTGAGTGCTCATGTCTTGCTGTGTGTTGGCTCCAAAACAACCCATCTGAGACCTCATGGCAGGCATCCTGCATCCAAACATGATAATGCACCTCATCTAAGTTCTGTGTGCTTGTTCTGTGTCTGGGGTCACATCACAGAGTCTAGCTGTGGAATCGCTCACTGTCTCTCTCTGTCTGTCTGAGCAGTATGTTGGAATATGCTAGTGCCCCGGGCCACTGGAGCTCTGGCTTTGCCCCACTGACGCCCCTGCTCTGTCTCATCTCATTAGTTAGCTGGGGTGCATACAAAATGAAGGAAAGAGGGAGAGGAGGACAGGAGAGAATGAGAGGAGAAGAGAGGAGCAATGATGATGGGAAAAGAAAGAAAAGGGTAGATCAATATCTTTCACACAGACTCTGATTCAAATGAAATTTAAAACAATTAAAAACTTTTAACAAATTTAAAACATGCAATTCCTCATCAAACATAATACTTCCTGTAAACACCAATTTTCTTAAAAAGTTTTCCGATCTTTGCAATTCAAAACAAATGTTGCAATTCTGCTATGCGGGGTCCACTCCACACCTCCACACACCAGAGAAGAGAAGAGAAGAGAAGAGAAGAGAAGAGAAGAGAAGAGAAGAGAAGAGAAGAGAAGAGATCTTCTTTCTTGGTTCATGTCGAGGGATTTCTTGTGTTATCCAGGCCTTATGCTTGGCTGCTCAACACCAAACTCACCCTTTGAGGTGTTTTTTTTTTCTGTACGACTAAGGCCAGTTTGAACATAAGTGGTATCAATGAGAGTTTGCTGCCTTCTTGATGGATGATTCACAAGACACATCCTCAAGAGGCCTTATTAATTACTTTTATAAAGCCTGGATTCAAAAGGCCAGGGGAGACTGGTCTTACATGAACTTAAAGTAATGAAGCACCATCAAGCATCACACTTTATATGTTTAACCAAGAGGCAATTTTCCCTTCAAAAGCTAGCCAGGTAATTTAGCACAAATATATTCAGGCAGGCAATTCACTGACAATGCCTGTTTCACAGGAGGTGCACTAAAATGTTCAGACCCAGATGAGAAATACTCAAGGGAAGCATAAACAACTAATCTTCAGTTGTAAATTGGGTTGAGATTGACATGCTGGAAATCACAACCATCCAATAATATAACAACTCCACTCAACCGATCTCTGCAGACTGTTTAATTTTCTCTCTAACAGCCAGAAAAACTGTTACTCAGAACAAGGTGGGAAGCTGTCAGCAAAAGATGTATCAGTAAAGTGAAACCTGCTGTGAATCATGTAAACTAATCTCAGACTACTGCACTTTTTCCAACATAATCTCTTGAGAAAATATGACAATGTATAAGTTTTTGCAAAACCTGAAATATTTGGCCATTAAAAAATGCTGCAGTTTCCAGGTGAGTTTTATTTTTTGCAATACAGATAAGGATTTAATAAGGTTAAAAAGCTGAACCTGTCTCCAAATAATGTTCTATCAACTTTTAAATCAACCAACAGAAATGCATTTTTATCTAGGTCTGGCCCCCTAACCCTAAACCTATCCCTACCTGGATTCAAATCTAATTTTAGATCTAAAATTCAACCTCAGAGGAGAGCACAGCATTTTCTGATGCATTTAAGCCACTTACAGAGCATTCGAGGTTCGTTCTGTGATCTGGGAGTCAAAGTCATGGCCTTGTTGTTGGTAGTGCTATGCTCCATTAGTACAGCTACAGGATGCCCTTAAAAAAGGTTCACAACAACATATGTATACGGGGATAGTTCACACTATCATCCGCTCACCCTCAGGCTGCTCTTTTTTATATGACTTGCACACTATTTCCAGGTCTTATGAATCCATATGATAGCTTTGTGTTTAATACTTCCTCTGTCTTTTTCTATTATTATTATACAAAGTCATCATTAACTAAAAATCTACCCCTAATCTCGATCATCTCAATCAGAGTATATCTCAGTTTTCAGCACCACTAGTTGTCATTTCATATGAAAACTGCAGCAATTTGTACCTGGAGCAATGTATTTTATGTATTTCCCCCATAACAATAAAAAGCAATCTGTAGTATGTATCACCTTGTCCGACACACAACCTTTTACCTCAACAAGAAGGTATCCTTATATAGAAGGTTACCAAACAGATTAACCTTGACTCTGGACATTTCATTGTGCCTTAAGTTATATCAGTGTTGACATTGTCAGGTTCTATATTACTGATATCTAGTAATCTGCACTGAGCCTACCTCAGATACACTATTTAATGTTATAGTCTCAAAGTATATGTTAACAAAGCTCTAAATTATTCACTGTCTTTAGTTTTATACAATCTGAATACCAATTTCAGTAAAATTCCACTGTTCTCGATACCAATTTACAATTGCAAAAACTACTATAACTATTTTATTTTAATATTTTTGTTTAAATATTTAAATATAAAAATATTAAATAATAAAATGCTAATTATTAATTAAAATGTAGCCTTCAAATATTGTCAAATTATGTAAACATTCCATTAAAAAGATCAAATGAAAGTAATAAAACAACAAAGCCCAAGGTCACTAACTGAGTGAAAAATCTGCCTACAATCAACAACCAATCAACAACTGGTGTATAGAACTAAGTACTCACGCTACATTTCTTCCTATTTTTTTTTTTTTTTTTTGATAATCCCTTGCACTCGGATGTATGTCACAATACATAAGAAAAGATCTTTCGCTGCATCTGTTTTGCCGCGACTTTAAAGCTACTAAAAAAAGGTTTTCCTAATTGTTATTAATTTTAACAACAAATTATACCAAAATCATATACACCTTGCTAGTACCGGGTTGGACCCCCTTCTGCCTTCAGAACTGCCTTAATTCTTCGTGACATAGATTCAACAAGGTGTTGGAAACATTCCTCAGAGATTTTGGTCCATATTGACATGATAGCATCACGCAGTTGCTGCAGATTTGTCGGCTGAATCTCCCGTTCCACCACATCCCAAAGGTGCTCTGTTGGATTGAGATCTGGTGACTGTGGAGGCCATTTGAGTAAAGTGAACTCATTGTCATGTCCAAGAAACCAGTCTGAGATGATTTGAGCTTTGTGACATTGTGCATTATCCTGCTGGAAGTAGCCATCAGAAGATGGGTACACTGTAGTCATAAAGGGATGGACATGGTCAGCAACAATACTCAGGTAGGCTGTGGCGTTTAAACGATGCTCAATTGGTATTAAGGGGCCCAAAGTGTGCCGAGAAAATATCCCCGACACCATTACACCACCACCACCAGCCTGAACTGTTGAAACAAGGCAGGAAGGATCCATGCTTTCATGTTCTTTACGCCAAATTCTGACCCAACCATCTGAATGTCGCAGCAGAAATCGAGACTCATCAGAGCAGGCAACATTTTTCCAGTCTTCTATTGTCCAATTGTGGTGAGCCTGTGCGAATTGTAGAAGACACTGTTTCCTGTTCTTAGCTGACAGGAGCAGCACCCGGTGTGGTCTTCTGCTGCTGTAGCCCATCTGCTTCAGTGTTCGACGTGTTGTGTGTTCAGAGATGGTATTCTGCATACCTTGGTTGTAACGAGTGGTTATTTGAGTTACTGTAGCCTTTCTATCATCTCCAACCAGTCTGCCCATTCTCCTCTGACCTCTGACATCAACAAGGTATTTTCGTCCACGCAACTGCCGCTCACTGGATATTTTCTCTTTTTCGGACCATTCTCTGTAAACCCTAGAGATGGTTGTGAGTGAAAATCCCTGTAGATCAGCAGTTTTTGAAATACTCAGACCAGCCCGTCTAGCACCAACAACCATTCCACGTTCAAAGTCACTTAAATCCCCTTTCTTCCCCATTCTGATGCTCGGTTTGAACTTCAGCAAGTCGTCTTCACCACATCTAGATGCCTAAATGCATTGAGTTGCTGCCATGTGATTGGCTGATTAGCAATTTGTGTTACCAAGCAATTGAACAGGTGTACCTAGTAAAGTGGCCGGTGAGTGTATGTATTTGTAATGCAACATCCTCAGGTAAATACAATTAATTACTTTTTATATGCTTCCTTTAATTTTACCCTGATATTGCTGCAGGTTTTCTGTACTTGTATGTTTTAAGATTCTTATTTTGAAGGTTTTTTTTTGGTTCCGTTGTATCTGTTTTTAAGTGTTTTCAATTAATAATCAGATGCTAGTTATTAAAGCAGCAGACATTTAGATTAATATAACAGAATAATAATGGAATAATGGGATATTAACTATTACAAGCTTGACAGCCCCTGTTCACCATCTTTATATGGAAAAGAGCAGCGTTAACATTCTGCTAAACTTCACCTTTTGTGTTTTTGGATAAAAGAAAGCTATTTACACTCTCACAAAATTACTTCAGTCTGCAGTGCATTTCAGTTTTCTATAAAGCTAGTTATGAATGGGAGCTATCAGTACTATAAAATCAATAAGCAATTTTCTTAATCTTTGAGTATAAAAACATCTTTATAAATTGTGTATGGTAGGCAGAGAGTTTCTGAAAAACAACTGACAGCACCATTTTCCCCTGTATGTCCTATGGTGGATTAAGTTACCAGTCCATTCAATATTTAAGGCTCTAGACTAACAGTCTTGCCATTGAAATGACAAGGCTTTGCAAAATTCACCGTATCGAGATACGCGGATAAATCTGCAGGTGCTAAACCTTGATGAGGGATCGGGAGTGATAGGTTTTCCTGCGTTTAACTGATACACTTTGTACCTCAAACACAAACACACAGGGATATATGAAAAAGTCTGTACACAGATACATGAATTCGCTCCAAATCTCTGGATACAAAAAATAAACATACGTATGGATGTGGTACAGCTCCATAAAAGCATACAGACTTCAAAAATAACCTAGAAAATGAGAAAAAGCAGGAGGAGGTCTTACATTTCAAGAAATAGATCAAATATATTGTACCCTTACCGCTAGCAATATATGATGAGACACACTACAACAGAAAAGGATATTGAAAATGGCTCCTTTCAACCTATTGATATTGAAATTAAATTTGAAAAATCACCTGCACCTCTGACATCAGATCATACTTATGGGCATCTGTATAAGTATGGCTGTGTTGAAGCTGCTGGATAGCTAAATTATCGAATTTATCCTATAGACATATTCCAAATGTCTCTTTCACTGCTACTGTTGAACAAGGAGCTGCACCTGAATCTACAACGAAGCACAGTGACCTGTGTGAAAAGGTGGAAATCTCTTAACATTTAACCACAACCAGTCAGTTTGATTCAATATAAGAGATGTCACCTCTGCTGACCCTGCACGTTACACTGAGACATAATGACTCTCTAGTTCTCTGCTTTCATGGGATCTTGAGGTGAATTGTTTTCTGAAATGGTTGAGAAATTGTCAGATACACCCCAGCAACCTCGACACAGAAGGTTAATGTAAATGGCTTTTTCATTTAACAAGCTGTTGGAAGTATGAGATTATAATAATGGGCATTGTGCCATGGTATTTATATGCATTTTCACAAAAATAAATAAATAAATAAATAAAACATCAGTGAGGCACCATCAATTGTTAGATACTGTACACCTAGGGTTTTAATAATACTTATTTATACACTTATTTATAATTATTTATACTTATTTATAGTAACACATATTTTGTCCAACTAAACTACGCTGTAAAAAGTACTAACTTGTAATTGTTACATTAAAAATCATAAAACGCATAAAAATTTTTTTACTGGTATATATTGATGTATATAGGTTGGCTCAGTAATTTTAAATATTATTTGGAATCAAATTTAGATATTGCCATTTTATCTTATTATTTTTCAATCTAAAGAATAATTCAATTTCGACCTAATCTCTCTTTTAACAACCTTGCTAAGTCAAATACCAAACTACATTTCTATAACTGTATAACTGACCTTTTAAACTTCATGTTGTCAGTTTATCTTAAAAAAGCATATAAGCTAGATAAACGTGCACGTATAAGTAATGAAAAAATAAAACTCAATAAGCAATTTTCTTAATCTCTGAGTTTAAAAATGTCCATATAAATACTGTATGGGCAGCAGAGTGTTTCTGAGAAAGAAAGGAAAAAAACACTGACCACACCATTTCCCCTGTATGACCTAGCTGGATTAAGTTACTAGCACAGAAAATACAGTGCTTTTCCAGATTCACTCCAGCAACCTTGATATAGAGGTTAAAATAAATGGCTTTTCACTGAACAGGCTGTTGGAAGCATGAGATTTTGATAATGGTCATTGTACAGTAATATTATCACTCATTTTTTAAAATACTTTAGCAGGGCACCATCAATTAATTTTTGATCTAATATATTGACATGAAAAGATCTTTAGATGACACTTTGATGATAATTAATGCGTAAGGTACAGGCAGATTGTAGATTAGGATAAAATACATAAGTTTATCCATAGTGAAAGACCCATTTATATTTCAGGATATCACCTATAAATGGAAATTATAAACAAACATCTCAAACATAGGGTCATATACTGTAAATTTTCCCAAAAAAATGCTGGGCTACTTTCTTTACAGAAATGCACTATGGTAACCATAATGTCTGTAAAAACTAATACAGTTATTACAGATAAAAACAAAATGTAAAAATATAATTAGAATGTACATTTTTAGTAAAAAGAAAAAAAAAACAAAAAACAAAAAAACGGGATGCATTTTTAATTACATTGCAATTGCTATGTTCTATTTGTGAATCTTGTAGATTTCCATCATAAAACTGTACTTAACTCCAATATAGATGACAAATGACATATCATAAACAGTTGTGAAACAGTATTAAATGTTTAGCAACTTTCATCTTACCTCACACTTTTTCACTGTTAAAACTGAAACACCATGCTGGAGTTTGTTTTTAAAATTGTCAAGTATCAAATATTGGGGGATAAAATGTTTATTTCTAATTATAGGGAGGGGTGGGGGATTTGTCCCTTTCATTGTCAATGGTGGTTAATTCAATTAGGCTCAATTTGACATTGAATTAACTTTATAGTGTGTCAAGAGATTTGACAAATGTGGAAAGTCTAAAAATAGATTTCCAGGGGGAAAAAAAAACAAAAAACAGGTAACACTTTATTTTAAGGTGTCCTTGTTACACAAGTTACATAAACTTACTATTATAATAAAAATAAATTATGCATAATTACATGCAAGTAACACTAAGCCAAACTGTAATCCTAACCCTAACCATATTAGTAAATTCATGTAGTTAACTAATATTACTCTATCAGTATGTATAATTACACTGTAACAAGGACATCTTAAAATAAAGTGTAACCAAATATTATATAAATTACTTTAATCTTTAAGGAATCATATTTAAAGAAACATTTGCAGTTTACAGTGACAAAAAATCATCAATAAAAATATTCAGAGCTTTTGTAAAAAGCAATAAAATGCAATTAAAAATTCATTATCTTTGGACATAATTGAAAATTAACTTTCATGGTTTTGTGATTTAATTTTTATGCTTTGGTCTACAATTACTACTTTGGCATTTCATGATGAAAAAAATCAATTTATCCCAAAGGCCACAGTGTCTGCACCACCCTTAGGTAATCAAAGGTTTAATGGAACGAAGGAGGCACTTCTCCACATAATATGAATTAAATAAACACACAGGGCAATGCTGTGTTTGTTAGATAACATCGATGTGTGTCAAACCCACATTATTCCAGTGTTCCAGTTCTGTCTGTTCCAGCACTCACTCATTCTGAAGCAACCATTAGGGAAACTGTAGATACGTCTGCTTCTTGGAGAGCAGCAGCGGAGAAGCACTATAACAAGCCTCAGATGAGCTCATTAGGACTGTGTGCCCATGCTGTATCCTAACAACCATGTCTCGAGCAGCCCCTGCCTGTTTCCTATATAGGAGGGTGTCTTCTAGCCTCAAGGGTCAAGCAAGACCTCTCCTGCTACAGGAGTATGGGAAACAGCAAGAAACGAATGATGATGTGGGGCTGGAAGACCCCTGACGACTTCCTGGCTGGTGTTTTCCTGGCTGGTGAGATTTTTTTTTTTTTTTTTCCACGGGTAAAGCAACTTGATCTATTTATAAAAACATTTTTTGTACAGCATGTTAAATTATCAAGGCCAAAGGCAGCGTTTGTTCATCCAGGGCAGGCAGTGTATAAAGTTCATCCATATTAAAAGCATGAAGACATGATGATGGATGCGTCCTAAGGTAATTAGCTACATGCCATTAACATGTAACAGATGTGATGCATTAATCAAGTATTTAATGGACAGATATGTATGAAGCATTTTTCTTCTGTGTCAAGTTTGTTAGTTAAAGGTCATTCAAATCTGATCAGTGCTTTCCCTAACGACTTACCAAAAGACCAAACAACTTGTTTATTTGCACCCACTTCCTGATGGATAAATCCAGATTACACAGTAAAAAGTGGAATAAATGCAGTTTGCACTCAACATGAGGGTGAATAATAACGATAACAGAATTTTTTTGACCTTTAAATACAGAGTTCACCCAAAAATGAAAAATTCTGTCATCATTTTCTCACCCTCATGTCTTTCCGAAGACTTTCGTTTCGTCAAAACCAGAGAGGTTTGTTCTTGCATGTTACGCCTACAGGTGCATCTCAATAAATTAGAATGTCGGGGAAAAGTTCATTTATTTCAGTAATTCAACTCAAATTGTGCAACTCGTGTATTAAATAAATTCAATGCACACAGACCGAAGTAGTTTAAGTCTTTGGTTCTTTTAATTGTGATGATTTTGGCTCACATTTAACAAAAACCCACCAATTCACTATCTCAACAAATTAGAATACTTCATAAGACCAATAAAAAAAAAATTAAAAAAAAAACATTTTTAGTGAATTGTTGGCCTTCTGGAAAGTATGTTCATTTACTGTATATGTACTCAGTACTTGGTAGGGGCTCCTTTTGCTTTAATTACTGTCTCAATTCGGCGTGGCATGGAGGTGATCAGTTTGTGGCACTGCTGAGGTGGTATGGAAGCCCAGGTTTCTTTGACAGTGGCCTTCAGCTCATCTGCATTTTTTGGTCTCTTGTTTCTCATTTTCCTCTTGACAATACCACATAGATTCTCTATGGGGTTCAGGTCTGGTGAGTTTGCTGGCCAGTCAAGCACACCAACACCATGGTCATTTAACTAACTTTTGGTGCTTTTGGCAGTGTGGGCAGGTGCCAAATCCTGCTGGAAAATGAAATCAGCATCTTTAAAAAGCTGATCAGCAGAAGGAAGCATGAAATGCTCCACAATTTCTTGGTAAACGGGTGCAGTGACTTTGGTTTTCAAAAAACACAATGGACCAAGACCAGCAGATGACATTTCACCCCAAATCATCACAGACTAGGGCTGCACGATATATCGTTTCAGCATCGATATCGCGATGTGCGCATCCGCGATAGTCACATCGCAGGATGTGCGATGTTTAGTAGGCCTGATCGTTATATTTATACTGATCGTTTTCTTTGCTCACACACAGACACCGTGTCTACTCCGGACGCGACAGCTGCACAGAGATACCCATTTTTAAATAAATTTAGTAGCAGAGCTACTGCAAGCGATTTTCAGTGCTGGAAATCCATTTATCCTTTGTTGAAACTTCCGCGTCGTCGAGGAGAGCACATCGCGGATGTTTAGCAACGGCAGGCGCCAGGAAAGCGCAAGCTCCCGAGCGCTTTGGAAAGGAGGAGGAAGTGGCGCGGCGGGAGTTTTCCACGCGTTTGCAGATGCACCATGTGAACGGCCCCAAAGTCTTTCTACACTGGATGCGACAAAGCGACCGTTGCCAATCGTGTCAACTTTGTGTCAGTACGTCATAGATAGAGCGAGGCATATCAGTTTACTGGCGGGGATTCGTCGTGTCGCGCCGCATCCAGTGTAGTACGACACATATGCGCGAAACCGTGTCAAAATGCATGTCTCCAAGTATCCTTGTAAAAAAAAAAAAAAAAAAACAGTTGCTTATGTCTTAGGTAAACAATTGAGAAAGAAAGAGGATAACAATAACAGCAGTTTAATGTCTCTGTTGCTTTCTGTGTCATAATCAAACAACAAAACAGAGAAAAATCACTTTTGTAGCTTTAACACAGATTTATTAGATTTAATTTATACAATGAAGACTGTGTTATGCAGTGTTATTTTACATTTTATTATTAAATTTCTGCACCTGAATACTGTTGGACTTGCCTTAAAAATACAAAGCACTGTTTATTTCATTTGTATCTTTGTTCTATTATATTTATCTATCCTTGTAAATTGTTTATTTCCTATGCTGATTTACTCACCTACAAAATCAATATTTTTTTTCTCTCCAAATAGAGCTATTCAAGTCATTTGGTGATTTTTTTTTTTTTCATATCGCAATATATATCGCAGAAAAACAAAATATCGCAATGTGAGTTTTTTCCAATATCGTGCAGCCCTATCACAGACTGTGGAAACTTAACACTGGACTTCAAGCAACTTGGGCTATGAGCTTCTCCACCCTTCCTCCAGACTCTAGGACCTTGGTTTCCAAATGAAATACAAAACTTGCTCTCATCTGAAAAGAGGACTTTGGAACACTGGGCAACAGTCCAGTTCTTCTTCTCCTTAGCCCAGGTAAGACACCACTGACGTTGTCTGTGGTTCAGGAGTGGCTTAACAAGAGGAATACGACAACTGTAGCCAAATTCCTTGACACGTCTGTGTGTGGTGGCTCTTGATGCCTTGACCCCAGCCTCAGTCCATTCCTTGTGAAGTTCACCCAAATTCTTGAATCGATTTTGCTTGACAATCCTCATAAGGCTGCGGTTCTCTCGGTTGGTTGTGCATCTTTTTCTTCCACACTTTATCCTTCCACTCAATTTTCTGTTAACATGCTTAGATACAGCACTCTGTGAACAGCCAGCTTCTTTGGCAATGAATGTTTGTGGCTTACCCTCCTTGTGAAGGGTGTCAATGATTGTCTTCTGGACAACTGTCAGATCAGCAGTCTTCCCCATGATTGTGGAGCCTAGTGAACCAAACTGAGAGACCATTTTGAAGGCTCAGGAAACCTTTGCAGGTGTTTTGAGTTGATTAGCTGATTGGCATGTCACCATATTCTAATTTGTAGAGATAGTGAATTGGTGGGTTTTTGTTATGTGAGCCAAAATCATCACAATTAAAAGAACCAAAGACTTAAACTACTTCAGTCTGTGTGCATTGAATTTATTTAATACATGAGTTTCACAATTTGAGTTGAATTACTGAAATAAATGAATTTTTCCACGACATTCTAATTTATTAAGATGCACCTGTATTTGTGCTTCTGTTTACCATATGTGCTCTATGCGTGTTGATCAGTGTTTATGTGAACAAAATCCTAAATTAAATCTTTTAAATTATATAAAGTGATCATGTTTCTTCAGTACTATAAAACTGCTCAATGGATCAATTTTATGATGCCTTTGTGTACATTTGGAAGTTTGAAAATGTTGATTGCACACAGTAGAGGGGATGAGAGAATATTATCTTAAAATATCTTAATTTGTATTACCAAGATGAATGAAGTCTTGTGGGTTTGGAATAACATGAGAGTGAATAAATGCTGATAGAGTTTTCATTTTTGAGTGAGCTAACCCAATAAGGAATAAGGAATAGTTACCCAAAATACCCATTTAATATGAATCCTCAAAGATTAATTAAGGAAATTGTTTGTTTTTTTTTTCTTTAGATTTTTCCACATTTGTAGAATCGCTCGACACACTCCATGAAATTAGTTCAAAGTCAAATTCAACCAAAAGTTAAGTACAGTTGCACAATGGAAATCTTTTCTCTATTCAGGAGATAGAACATAGCAGTTGTAATGTACAATGTCAGAAATATGAAATCCCAGTGCATACAGTAAATGCATGTTTAAATGCTGCAAGACATTTGCAAACTTTTGAATTTGATCTTTTCTAAAAATGTACTGTTAACCTACCACCAAAAATTTACTACTGTAAAATAATAAATTAATATGTAATCTTTTCAAACAGTGTAAAAGTGTTTATATATATATATATATATATATATATATATATATATATATATATATATATATATATATATATATATATATATATATATATATTATTTTCTGTAGTATTATCTTACAGTGACTGTACGTCAAGCTCTGAAAAGAACAAAAAAAGCATCATTAAAGTAGTCAATATGACTTGTACACTGCATTTTGAGTCATCATATTGGGTCATATGATAGCTTTTTGTAAGAAACAGCATGAAATTTCAGTAGCTATTCACTGAAAAGCTGCACTGATGTCAAATGTCACTGACGTAAATTACATATTCGATTTTTCTTAAATTACAAATATTTGTTAGGCTATTAAATACTTTTAATAATTATAGTTTTAACTGAAATAATAATTATACTTCAAAATTTCCACCAGTGCAACTTGACCTAGACCTGAATTGTGGAGAAGTTTCTTCCAGAAATCTGCATCTTAGTTTTGAGTTTAACCCTCTGGGGTCTGAGGGTGTTTTGGAGTTACAAGAAAGAATGTGAGGACAAAATAAGAGTAAACCTAGGGCAAGCGTGGGTCTTCGATCGGCGAACGTAATCCAGGGAGCAAAACAAGAGAGATAATCCATAATCACGAGCAAAGGTTCAGGCAGGAGCAAACAGAGTCCAAACGGCAAGACGAAAGAGCAATCCAAAATTAACAGGCAATAATCAAAACACAAGAAATCCAGGCAAGGAACTAGACTGAGACTAGAAAATAAGCAAAGGTGAACAGTAGGGCTGTGACGGTGGCAGATTTTTACCACCGTGGTGGTAATAGACCAACTACCGCCGGTGGTGCGGTGGTATAATATTAATTAGCCTATATTTATATATAAAAATTATATATATAATATTCAAATTCAAAATTATATATATATATATATATATATATATATATATATATATAATTTTGAAATGCAACAAATAAATGAGGCTATTAACAAGTGTGCGTGTTTATTTTAGCACTTATTTTAGCATAAATTTGCTGAATGCAGAATAAACTGTATTTTCCTGTGCTCAAAGCTTCCAATCTAAAGGAAACGCCGTGTATGGGGTTTGAGGTAATTTGTGAATTAGCATAGACTTATAGTCTAAATAAAACAATTGGCTGCTGTTATATTAATATATTTGTATACAAAACTTTGTATTATGCTTGTTATAGAGTGTGTGACGTCATGTGCACTACCGCCGGTGGCAATAGACAACCGCGGTGACACGGTTGTCACGGCGACTGTCACAGCCCTAGCGAACAGGCTCCGTAGAGTAGCTGCGCGAAGACAGCGATAATGCTAACAATACTCGGCAGTGAGGTAGAGGAAGTCCATAGCTTATGTAGAATGTTTAATTGAAATCAGCTGTGTGTGTGTAATCAGTGCATTCAGCTGTATGTGTGTCATCAGTGCAATGGATGATGGGAACTGTAGTCCGGGGTGAAGTGCAACAGTTAGTGTAGTGCAAGAGTCCATGTGGTGAGCGGGTGACCTCTGGTGGTGAGTGAACGGAAGTTCATAGACCGGAATCGTGACAACATTAGTCATGGTCTAAAGCCCCTTATGTCTCTGCCCTGTCCTCTAAATTAAACAAAATCACATAGTGGACAGCAAGGTAAACAGAAAACTAGAAATGTCATGAAAGATTTTGTCTGAGTCAAAAATGACTTATTAAAATGGGGTTTCCTATGAGTTAGACGTCATACTCAGAGGTATAAAGGTGTATAGTCTTACATACTGCGAACCCTTGTTCATTTTAGTTCTCAAATTGCAATCTACTGTGAACTGTACAGTTATAACCAAAGCACAGCGGTGACATTTCCGAGACACCAATTTTCTGAGATGCCTTGTGTTCAGCATTACTAATGTCTACTCCACCATCTGCTACCAAATATATTTAGACCATAATGTGTTGAAATTAAAATCTGCTTCTTTTTTTTTTCACAATAGGCTGTCTGAGTTCACTACTTCCAAAGAAAGAACATAAAATGAGAGACTTTTATTTGCTTGCTTCTCATAAAATCTGAGAAATCCATGGGTGTATTTGCACTAAAACCCAATACTAAATGTTGCTGTCAGAGCCCAGAATCTGGCATGGAGATACACAACACAGCCAACAGCCTCTGCTATCTGTTGCCATATCTTTAATTCTAGCTGAACCTTGCATCAATGCCAGGAACATTTTTGATCAATATAACTAATTGTCAGATTAATACGGTTCATTACCTGTGTTTCTTGTTCTCAGTGGTTTAAAATGATCTTGTTTAAAGCTGTTGTGAAACACTGCCCCCTGTTCTACAAGCCCCTAAAAACAGGCTCTGTCAAATAACAAAAGGGCAGTCTGTGGTGTCTGCCTCTTCCTCCATGGAAATGTCAAGAAAATGCTCTCAGGGCCACGCCTCTCCACGCAAGAAGCCCCAGGGAGAGATAGTCTCTCATAGACATTTTCGTTCACTTTCATTTTCCACATAAAATTATTTCTCATGTACTGTATGCTTCTTTTGAATTCTTCAATGCATGGCTGTTCTAACCAAGAGATCTTTTTTCTTTTTTTTCTTTTTTTTTAGCAGAGGCAGACCATTCCATTCATCATATTTTCTTCCTCATGTCATGTTTCGCTGACTGAATATTACAGAAAATCAGCAGGTACTACAGAATACTATTACAATCTGTACACAGAACAGCACTCCATAAACATATGACCACCATCTCTCCTACTGACTGGATGTAAATTATTTAGCACAGATTATTCTGGGCAGCCAATAGACTCACTTTGCCAACTGTCTAAGATTAGGCGACTTGGTAGATTAGTAAAAGAAGGATATCAAGACACATAGACACATTGATTGTTTTTCCACATACTCTAGTAAAGGGTCCAAAATGTGAAAAAGCACAAACTGAAATGGTGCCAGAGCATGTTTGTGGCTAATATAGAGAGATAATTAACAAGTGATTATGTAATTGAATAAATCAATAAACAGCAGATTAAGAATGTGATTTTTCCCTCTAGAAAACCTCTTGGAATAATGCCTGGGTTCACAAAAACTGCTTTTCACCTCTCTGTTTATTAAACAACGTTTAATCTATGCTCCACTCACACATCCATTTACTCAATACCTCAGTCATCCTACTATGTGCTTAATACATGGATAAATACAAAACTGTTAGATTTAAACATTAAATTTAAAGAAAATAAATTGAATTTTACTGTAAAATATAATAAAGAATTGTGTTTTTTAGAAGTATGAAGTGTGAACTATGTAATTTACTGTGAAAATCTATGCTACATTCAAAAAGGTAATACTTGTAGTTTTATTTTAAAAAAAACATTAAAATTGCATTTTGTTTAGCAAAAATAAGTAGTCTTATAATTTAGTGTAATGCAGAATGATTCTGGTTATATTTTATTACATGTTAATATTTATGCTTGTTGTTTTCTTGCATATTGGGGTGTTTAAGTTACATTTTATGAGGTTTAGTTGGTCTTTATTACATTAATGCTGTTATGGTATAATACTACTGTGTTTAGCAATATATTTTAAAATACAGATTTTTGTAGTTCGAGTAGGTTGGAATATAAACATTATATGTTATATATGGTTGTGAACTTTAAAATATACAGGCACCAAATGCCAAACAATAATATCTGAATTTCTGGCAACCACAGCTGTTTTTTCCAGTAAATTTGACATTAGTGCATTCGCACAGTTTAGCAGTTGCTTAAGTAGTCAGAAAACGCATTTTTATGTATTACAACCAAAAGTTACTTTATACTAACTTATTTTTGTACACACAGAATCAAGCACCTGCCTAAAAAGGTAATTCATCTCTCAGATCATTTTAATCAAGCACTATTTTTTTTAAAGAAAAACAACTGAATAGTGTTTTGTTTAAAACATGCACCTCACCTTCAAGCCATAGGATATTAGGAATGAGCTCTGTTCTTTTGTCCGTTTATATCCACAACTTCTTGACGTTTAGCATCTTTTCCCCGCACAGTCTGAAACTGTCCATACTTATTTGTGCCAGAGCGCTCGGTCTCGAACTAATGAATTCACGATGCTAAAGAATTTCACTTGACTGAATCAAACGTGAGTGTCTCTCTTATACTGGCCAAAGTGTATTAGATTTGTAGTCTTACGTCTAACTTTAAAAGCCAGTTTTAAATAGTTACATTAAGTGGGTGCTGTCAGCAGAAGAGCGCGAATGCCGGGCGCAGCGCCGCTCTCAGATCCAGCAGTAACTGTGAGCGCATGGCAGGTAGGAGGCGGAGTTGACTGATCTCAACAAGAGCGCGTGCTGAAATAGCCAGAGGATCCAATGGCAGGCGAACACAAAGTACAACACAAATCCAGTTCCGGAGAAAAACAAAAAACAAAAAAAACAAAAAAAAAAAAAAACAACCTGTCAAATGTACAGTGTCCCTTCAAAATTGTTCGGACACCTAAAATACGCATAAAATGCATTAATGTCATTAGGTAAAATCAAACCAAGTGACAGCAGTTGTACTAGTAAACACACTTTTCTACACTCTCAGAAATAAAGGTATAAAAGCTGTCTCTGGGGCTAAAATATAGGCTACCATTTATGCAAATAAGGTACACACACACACACACACACGCGATTACTTAGCCTACCACAAAAAGAGAGAGAAAGAAACCAAATACAATTCTATTTTGTATTTTTACATGTGATTATGTTATTAATGTTCTATTTATCTTCTAGTTAGCATTTTTAGACATTTTAAGCATTTTATATTCACTCCAAAATAATAACTCAAGGCAGCAACAATTTAGACTATATTTTTATTTATGAACTAATGTTCATCTGTCTTATTTTCGGATCATAGCCTAATCACTGTCACATTTAATTTCTCCAAGATGATTGCTCACTAAAAAATAAAAATAAAAAATAAAACAGATCATGTTTTCAAGCTATTTCAAGTTTTATTTTAAAGTGACAAAGTTGTGATTTATAAATTATAAAACGTACTTTTTAATTAGTCTTCCCATTAATGCCATCATTTTGTTAATTCGGGGGCGTTCACATGACACTGTTTTCCATACAAAAAAAAATAAATAAATTAATAAATTAAAAAAACGGAAAACGACTGTTTGAAAACGATAGGCTACTGTTACCGTCTCCGTGTACACTCTTAAAAATAAAGGTGCTTAAAAGGTTCTTCACAGCGATGCCATAAAATAACCATTTTTGGTTCCGCAAAGAACCATTCAGTCAAAGGTTCTTTAAAGAAGCATCTCTTTCTTAACTTTTTATAATCTGAAGAACCTTCAATCGCCACAAAGAACCTTTTATGAAACAGAAAGGTTCTTCAGAGGTTAAAGGTTCTTTATGGAACCATTCAGACAAAAAAGGTTCTTCTATGGCATCGTGAAGCACCTTTATTTTTAAGAGTGTAGAAATGTGTAGCCAACATGTGCGTAAAAAGGAAAAGAGAGGAAAGGGAAGTGGTGTGTGGCCAAGTATGGTGACCCATACTCGGAATTTGTGCTCTGCATTTAACCCATCCAAGTGCATACACACAGTAGTGGACATACACCTGGAGCAGTGGGCAGCCAATGCTGCGGCGCCCGGGGAGCAGTTGGGGGTTTGGTGCCTTGCTCAAGGGTCTCACCTCAGTCGTGGTATTCCCTGCCGGACCCGAGACTCGAACCCACGACCTTCGGGTTACAAGCCCGACTCTCTATCCATTAGGCCACGACTGCCCCTGCCACGACTGTAGTGTTTCTTTACAAAGTGACATCGCAAACAACTAGGTTCCGAAAAATTAACCTGACTACATTAGATCAGACTAATTTAAAATAATTGTTACGGGTTAGATCAAGCACAAAGGATCATTAAGGAACCGACTGCATATTAGAATTTTGTACTTAAAGCTGCAGTCCGTAACTTTTTTTTTTTTTTTTTTTTTGGTTAAAAATGATCCGAAATCAATATTTGAGAAAGTACATAACCAGCCAGTGTTCAAAACTATTGCCTTACTTTAGCCCGATTCACAACGGTTAGCTTATAATAATGTTTTCTAATTTGAGTTAGGTTAGGTTTCCGCGGGAAATTCGAGCATGGGACTGCGTCATTAGTCACGTCTGTAAACATAAAGAAGTTGTCCCGGCTAGTAGGCTATGACACGTGAGGATCCTGCAGGTGGTGGATCATTTATAGCCTTTTCTCACATCAACTAGAATAATTAAATTTATCATTTTGGTGGCGGATTGTAATCCAGAAAGGATTATGTGTTTAAACTCATGTGAATGAAATTAAATTATATTCCAATTTTAAATGTGGTTCTGATTACAGATAGCCAACGTGGGATTACACAAGTTTTTGTATTTTAAATAGAACCAGTTTGAAGGAAGATTAATTTGCTTTTTTGGATTAAAAGAATTTCTTAATATGAAATTTGAATGGTAAAACAATTAGATATTAGACTGTACAAAAATTGAAATCTACACGCTAATACTATACTCGTAGTCACGCAATGCTGATGTTGTTAACATTAATAATTTGAGAACAAAGTATAATAATGATAATACTTTGCACAGTTAGATGTGAAATGAGCTAACTGATCTTTAGATTTAATCACTGTTGGTAGCGCGATTTATTGTAATGCTTTTTTCCTCAGTTGGGCAGAACAAACGTGGCAGACTTGTTCAGATGGCAATATACAGTGAAAATTCTGATTTGGGTCATATATTACAAGACATAGGCAGTAAATATCCACACCGGTGCAGTGACTGACAACTACACATTCACCTCAAAACATTAGATTCATCCGCGCTGGAGCCGTGCCGGTGTTCCGGTGAATTCAGTTCCCCTGTTTCCCCTTCGGCGCGCATGCGTTAAATCACGACGTCATGATTTCGAGGCGAAAAAATGTGTGCTTTATCTCACGCGTAAGTTTATGATGTTATTTCCTACTTCCATCAACATAAGGCATATTTCACGTTGTTTGTCAAATACATAAGTATAATGCTGAATACTAAAGCATAGAATGTATTGTTTTTGGAGGTTTTATAGCTCAGTCGTTCGTGGCTTACTGCTAACTTTACCTTTGACAAACTGTATAACAGCTAATACGTTAATAAACGAATTTCGACGGTCGTGTACATTATTATATTATAGTTATGTTGTTGTTGATGTGTGTCGGTTTTGTCACACAACCGTATGTTTTTCATAAATAAACCATATTGCACCGTACAAGACTGTCTTGTTGTTGTTGTTATTATAAAGCTACTCAATAAAAAATGATGAGAAAAATGGTTCCCCTCCTATATATTCCCTTCTGAGGCTTTATAAAGCACTGCAGTGATGCTGGTGATGTATTTAAGTGTCATCATTATGTGTAACAACTTTCATCTACAGAACAGTCCCATACACCGAAAACACAGGGGGGACGGATTTTCCCGAAGGCCTCAGAAAAATGGTTCCCCTCCTATATATTCCCTTCTGAGGCTTTATAAAGCACTGCAGTGATGCTGGTCATGTATTTAAGTGTCAACATTATGTGTAACAACTTTCATCTACAGAACAGTCCCATACACCGAAAACACAGGGGGAACGGATTTTCCCGAAGGCCTCAGAAAAATGGTTTCCCCCCCTATATATTCCCTTCTGAGGCTTTATAAAGCACTGCAGTGATGCTGGTGATGTATTTAAGTGTCATTCATTATGTGTAACAACTTTCATCTACAGAACAGTCCCATAAAGTGCTTTATAAAGCCTCAGAAGGGAATATATAGGAGGGGAACCATTTTTCTGAGGCCTTCGGGAAAATCCGTCCCCCCTGTGTTTTCGGTGTATGGGACTGTTCTGTAGATGAAAGTTGTTACACATAATGATGACACTTAAATACATCACCAGCATCACTGCAGTGCTTTATAAAGCCTCAGAAGGGAATATATAGGAGGGGAAACCATTTTTCTCATTTTTTATTGAGTAGCTTTATAATAACAACAACAACAACAAGACAGTCTTGTACAGTGCAATATGGTTTATTTATGAAAAACATACGGTTGTGTGACAAAACCGACACACATCAACAACAACATAACTATAATATAATAATGTACACGACCGTCGAAATTCGTTTATTAACCTTGACGTATTAGCTGTTATACAGAGTTTGTCAAAGGTAAAGTTAGCAGTAAGCCACGAACGACTGAGCTATAAAACCTACAAAAACAATACATTCTGTGCTTTAGTATTTAGCATTATACTTATGAATTTGACAAACAACGTGAAATATGCCTTATGTTGATGGAAGTAGGAAATAACATCATAAACTTACGCGTGAGATAAAGCACACATTTTTTCGCCTCGAAATCATGACGTCGTGATTTAACGCATGCGCGCAGAAGGGGAAACAGGGGAACTGAATTCACCGGAACACATCCTGCGGCGCGATTCGCGCGAATGAGGCGGCACGAATGATATGGATACCCGGAGCTGTACGATACATCTTCGTACTTTTATAGAAACAGGAATAAAAAAGATCTTGCTTGGAAGAAAGTGAGTGAGGAGGTCGACAATCTGGTAAATTGTAAAAAACGCTCTTTACTCAATTTGAGCTATATATATACATATTGAGTTGCTGTGTTTATTCAGAGGAAGTGTGCAGAAAGAAGTGGAAGAGTCAACAGTACAGTATACAGTCTCTTGTATTATTATTTTTTTTCTGTTAAAATGAATGAAGCTTCACTCTAACTCTTTTTCAGTGACTTTCAAGTTGAAAAAAAAATCACTATGGGTATCTTTGCAGATTATTGAATTATGATGGCACTTTATTGCTATCATCGCTCTTTTTGCAAAACTGCCTACCTTTAGAACAATTTCCTCCTCTTGACCCACATAATTGCTTTGCCTTAAGGGGCTGTGAATCAGTTCTCACAGTCAGCAGTACGCCCCCATGTGATGTGTCAATACCTTCCATAACATGCAAAAAAAAAAAAAAAAAAAAAAAAAAAAACCTGTGATTCATCATATTGTGGTCTAGCTATCAACAAACAGGGGGAGGTACAGTACCTTGAGGGGGGTGTTAGAGACAACACCATAAACACAGCCCTGTGTCTCTTTTGACAAAAGTGCACTGGTGCTATATCACATCTAGAGAGCACACTTTGCATTCATGGAATGTGGTATTGTGTAGGATGATTGCTGAATACATTTTGATTGTATTCATCCACAGCATGTCCGGAATGCAATCAGGGATCATGCGGTGTTCTCATCCATCATGCAAAATTCATAGTATGCGCATATTGTGTATCCAAGCCATATAGCTACCCCTGAAAACCTCTATGGATCACTGAAATCGTTATTCTTTGCTCTTGCTATATCTGATAACCTTTTATCAGAAAAATTACCATTCAGTATCACATACTACATTACTGTCAGAAGGTATTATTTAATTAAAAAAAAATAAATAAATAATAATAATATATATATATATATATATTTTTTTTTTTTTAACTCTAAATAGACTGCTTAATTGTCTCGGAACCCCCATGTTTCTTGCTCATCTACTTAACATCTCAGAAAGTGTTTTTTTTTTTTTTTCCTTTTCTATTATCACTTTTAGCTTGCTAACTGGGAAGCTGGAAAGCACCATTCTTTGTAAAGCTGCTTTGGAACAATATGTATTTTGAAAACCACTGTGCAAATATTGGATTGAACTGAATTAATTATACAATTTTAATCCTTACTTACATTTTAAGCAGGCTACTTTATTTTAAAAGAGATTATACTGATACTCCAGCATATATACCAAAAGTACAAAGAAATTTTTGATTTATTCATTAAGCCAGCTGAGAATAGATCACTATAATAAGATTCACAGCATGACACCCATGATATTCATGTCACAAAACACAGGCTTCAGGGTCAAACTTTTCTACTATAGTAACAGTTTGCCGCAGCCACAATATTGGCTTGAGTGGACATCCTTTCACCATTTCCTCTTTGTCTAGCACTCAGAAATCCCCAGAGTGCAATTTTGTGTGGAGAAAAATAGCTTCAAAATTAACCTTGTATTGTATCAAATTAAAAGATGAATGAGACTCCTGTCAGATGCTAAAACTGTTCAAGGTTGTTCGGTATCAAGAGAGGAAAACAAGTTCATGGTAATTTTGGATGAGTCAATGTCATTTAATGTGTCACTCTAAATTAGAGACTGTTAATGCATCTCATGGGACACCATGTTCTGCATCTTCACATCTGGACTTGTCCTTGCTTAGGACTGTCCTAAGGAGGTTAAAACATATGAGAATGATAGAGATAAATAATTTTTTTTATATACTTTAATTTCTTATAGAAGTCACTTTTAAATGTTAAATTCCTTCATTCAAAATATCATCAGTGGTTCAACCATAACCGTTCTTCGCCGCGTTCACGAGAGTATCATGATGCATGCGTGTGATGCTGCTGTTCTGACGGAGAAGCCGGCATTCTGACGTAGAACCCGGATGCGCTGCGCCTTGTTTACAAGCAGAGGAATGCACATGTATGCACCGTGACGCTGTTGTGACGCTGTTGTGAAAGCGCGTCGAAGACTGATATGGAAGAGAAGAAATTGTGGAATAAAGTCATTATTTTTATACCTTTTTGGGCCTTGAGCATGGTAGCTGTGTTGCTGTCTATAGATCAGGGGTGGGGAATGTTGATCCTGGAGGGCCACTCTCCTGCAGAGTTTATCTCCAACCCTGAAAAACCCTGGAAAAAAATACCTAACTGCATCCTGAAGACCTTGATTAGCTGGTTCAGGCGTGCTTGATTAGGGTTGGAGCTAAACTCTGTAGGGACACCGGCACTCCAGGATCAACGTTCCCCACCCCTGCTATAGATGGTCAGAAAGCTCTCGTATTTCATCAAAAATATCTTCATTTGTCTTCCGAAGATGAACAAAGGTCTTACGGGTTTTTTTCCTGTGCTTTTTGGAGCTCAAAATTCACTTTCATTTCACGAGTTCACACTTACATACAGGTGCATCTCAATAAATTAGAATGTCGTGGAAAAGTTCGTTTATTTCAGTAATTCAACTCAAATTGTGAAACTTGTGTATTAAATAAATTCAATGCACACAGACTGAAGTAGTTTAAGTCTTTGGTTCTTTTAATTGTGATGATTTTGGCTCACATCAACAAAAACCCACCAATTCACTATCTCAACAAATTAGAATATGGTGACATGCCAATCAGCTAATCAACTCAAAACACCTGCAAAGGTTTCCTGAGCCTTCAAAATGGTCTCTCAGTTTGGTTCACTAGGCTACACAATCATAGGGAAGACTGCTGATCTGACAGTTGTCCAGAAGACAATCATTGACACCCTTCACAAGGAGGGTAAGCCACAAACATTCATTGCCAAAGAAGCTGGCTGTTCACAGAGTGCTGTATCCAAGCATGTTAACAGAAAGTTAAGTGGAAGGAAAAAGTGTGGAAGAAAAAGATGCACAACCAACCGAGAGAACCGCAGCCTTATGAGGATTGTCAAGCAAAATCGATTCAAGAATTTGGGAGAACTTCACAAGAAATGGACTGAGGCTGGGGTCAAGGCATCAAGAGCCACCACACACAGACGTGTCAAGGAATTTGGCAACAGTTGTCGTATTCTTCTTGTGCGTCTTACCTGGGCTAAGGAGAAGAACTGGACTGTTGCCCAGTGGTCCAAAGTCCTCTTTTCAGATGAGAGCAAGTTTTGTATTTCATTTGGAAACCAAGGCCCTAGAGTCTGGAGGAAGGGTGGAGAAGCTCATAGCCCAAGTTGCTTGAAGTCCAGTGTTAAGTTTCCACAGTCTGTGATAATTTGGGTTGCAATGTAATCTGCTAGTGTTGGTCCATTGTGTTTTTTGAAAACCAAAGTCACTGCACCCGTTTACCAAGAAATTTTGGAGCACTTCATGCTTCCTTCTGCTGACCAGCTTTTTAAAGATGCTGATTTCATTTTCCAGCAGGATTTAGCACCTGCCCACACTGCCAAAAGCACCAAAAGTTGGTTAAATGACCATAGTGTTGGTGTGCTTGACTGGCCAGAAAACTCACCAGACCTGAACCCCATAGAGAATCTATGGGGTATTGTCAAGAGGAAAATGAGAAACAAGAGACCAAAAAATGCAGATGAGCTGAAGGCCACTGTCAAAGAAACCTGGGCTTCCATACCACCTCAGCAGTGCCACAAACTGATCACCTCCATGCCACGCCGAATTGAGGCAGTAATTAAAGCAAAAGGAGCCCCTACCAAGTATTGAGTACATATACAGTAAATGAACAATTTCCAGAAGGCCAACAATTCACTAAAAATGTTTTTTTTATTGGTCTTATGAAGTATTCTAATTTGCTGAGATAGTGAATTGGTGGGTTTTTGTTAAATGTGAGACAAAATCATCACAATTAAAAGAACCAAAGACTTAAACTACTTCAGTCTGTGTGCATTGAATTTATTTAATACACGAGTTTCACAATTTGAGTTGAATTACTGAAAAAAATGAACTTTTCCATGATATTCTAATTTAGTGAGATGCACCTGTAAAATTAAATTGAGTAAAAATTATGCGTATTTGGCGTGCTGTCCAGGGAGAGGGCTCCGAGCTCAGCAAGACTCCCGAGCCCGGGGTACCCCCCGTGTCCGGGAAGAGGGGTCCGAGCTCAGTGTCCAGCCCAGCCTTAAAGCGCTCCCCGAGTGCTTCTCCCCATGCTGGGGTAGAAATTGGCTGAAGGTGCAGAGTCGGGGTGGCGGAGGGATGCTGAAAGTCGAGGGATAACAAAGGTAGGACGTACTTGATTATTTATAGGAGTTTCCTCTTGTGCTGATTGGATAAATGGAGGGTGAAGGTGAACCACGGCATCTGGAGGTATGAGCGGCGGCGGTGCGGGAAGGCCAGTGGCCCCGAAGTGCAGCCGCGGGCTCAGTTGAGGTGTCCTGTGGAGCGCTGATGCACTGAACATCGGCTGGAGACATGGGAGGAGCTGCGTTGTCGAAGGTGTTGTCCTCGGGGAACAATTAAATGACAGACATGCGGCGATTGGATGCACCAATGCTGAAAGTCGAGAGATAACGAAGGTAGGATGTACTTGATTATTTATAGGAGTTTCCTCTTGTGCTGATTGGATAAATGGTGTGATCACTAATAATGAACTGGCCGTGTTAATTATCTGTGCGTGCTCCTCCCGAAATTTGTTTATAAAACATCACTTCACGAGTGCAAGCAGAATCTCTTCTCGTTGCAAAGGAATCTCATTATAATATTATAATATACAAGGGGCGGCCCTTAATCTGTAAGTTTCCACCCATGGCGCCGACATTTTAATTTAGCAAGCGACAACGGTGTACCAGTTCTAATGCCATGACGAAAGTTTGAGCAAAACATGCTAACTGTTCTGTGTTTAGCTGCACAGACGATCACAGAACACTATTTAGAGTCCCAGCCTCAGAGGAGACAAGAGAGCAGTGCATTTATTGATTCATTTACTGTATATTGCTGCTGCCACACAGATCTAAAATAAACATGCGATTTATTTCCCAGCTGTTTACCTTCACAGTCATAACAGACTGTTTTTGTAACTTACACGTGTTTTTAACTTGTTTGTGAATGAGAACAGTACTCACATGCTGTGACAGCTACTTTCTGTCCGTGTGCTTCGGATGTGTGCACTCAGAAAACTGTATATCACAAGTTTAAACGAATATGGTTTAAAACACATGATTTCAGCACGATAAACATGATATACAGAACCAAAACAGATGTTTTTAGCAGGTACTAGCTGTAATGACGGAGATCTCTTCTGGAAAAGGGAGCAGGGAGCAGCAGCTCATTTGCATTTAAAGACACATGCTCTAATATAGAGTGTTTCTGCTTCCACTCAAAATAGGTATTTTCAAAATGATATAATAAATGATCTGTGGGGTATTTTGAGCTGAAACTTCACAGTTACATTCTGGGGACCCCTGAGACTTATATTACATATTGTAAAAAGGGGCATAATATGTCACCTTTAATGTTAGAGGGGTGCTGGACGTCCTTTGGTGTATGTTTGTTGCGGTGGTATCTGGAAGAGAAATTGGCTTCTGCTGAAAGAGAGAGATAAAGGCTCCTGCGGGAGACACTACTGCTGCAGCAGTAGAGAAATACAGAAAAGGCTCCTGCGGGAGCAGTCACTGCTGCGGCAGTGGGAAAGAGAGAGATAGGGGCTCCTGCGGGAGCAGACACTGCTGAGGCAGTAGGGATATACAGAAAAGGCTCCTACGGGAGCATACACTGCTGCGGCAGTGGGAAAGAGAGAGATAGGGGCTCCTGCGGGAGCAGACACTGCTGAGGCAGTAGGGATATACAGAAAAGGTTCCTACGGGAGCAGACACTGCTGCGGCAGTGGGGAAGAGAGATTGGGGCTCCTGCGGGAGCAGACACTGCTGCGGCAGTAGGGAAATACGGAAAAGGCTCCTGCGGGAGCAGTCATTACTGTGGCGGAGGGGCAAATTGAAAAGCTCCTGCAGGAGCGGGGTGCTGCTGGGATGTTAAAGTGGAGATGAACGGGGATGGACTAGGGTTAAAGGAGGTGGATGATGAGGGTTTGATGGGCTTCTTTGATGTGGGAGCGGTCCAATCAGATGTACAGTAGCTCTTGAAAGCTTCTGATGACCAGCGACCGAGTGTTTGGATCTGCTGTTGGGAAAGACCTTTTTGAGCCGCTGTGGTGGCTGCGCCTATTCTGAAAGAATGGCTGGAAAAATTATTGGCTGGGATATCGGAAAGGAGCAGAACGGACTTAAGATGTTTTTGGAACCAAAAACGGGAGACGGGGCAGTTAGAGTCATCAGTAAAAAGAGGATCGGAAGGGGATTTGGATTGTGATTTTCTGAGCTGAAGGAAGGCTAGGAGGGCTTGGTATGGGAGTATAGGTGACTGTAGATTGAAAATATAAATAAGGTGGCCTTTCTTTGTCTGGTCTCTCTTACTTTGCTTTATAAAGAATGGCATGGCTTCGTCATCCAGGACAGCTAGATCAGAAATAGTGGGGTGGATATTCGGGTTAAAGCTGGAAGTGATAGTGAGTTCGGAGCATCTGAGAAAGCCGAAGAAGGCTAGGATCAACATAGCATCGAGCGTACGAGCGGTGTGGATGGAATAGTAACCTCTGCGGAGGGTGGAAATGCATTTAGTCAAGATTTTTAAGGTTATGGGTTGCCTGGCGTCTGGGCAGGTGGGATGGGCTCTTTGAATGCCTTTTATGAGAAGGGAGGTTTGTGAATTGGCTATTTGAGGTGAGGGTGAACCGTATATGAGTTTATGGAAAAATTTAATTCTGCTTAGATAGCCTTTAATGGAGCCGACTTGGAGGTTTTTGTTAATGTTGAGGTGAGATATAAATGAAGTGATAGAGAGCAGGGACAAATCAGGGAACGGCAGGTTGTAGGCAGAATGGAATGCTTTAAAGCATTCCCATGCTGTTAAATAAGATTGCAGGGTTCTGGGGGAAACAGCTTGAAGAATAAAATCGAGGGAAGCTTCGAGGAGAGGTCTCAGAGGATAATTCAATGGAATATCAGCTCTGAATAAGGAGGTACTGGGGTTGGGAGTGGTTCTGTCTCTGGTGCCAACAGCCTGAATTTCTGAAAGGCAAAACGAGAGAGAGAGTCAGCTATTTGGTTTTTGGACCCGGGAATGTGTTTTGCAGTTATGATGAACTGGTCGCAAGCCAAGATCCAAATTAGACGTCTTAGCAAAGGCATTAAGGCGGGTGAATGAGAAGGCCTTTATTAATGCAGTGCACGGTAGCCTCGTTGTCGCAGTGAATAATGATGCTGGTGACGGACCACTCTTTTCCACACAGAAAGGCTGCCACAACTATAGGATATAGCTCGAAAAGCACTGAGGATATTAGCGGCTGAAGTAAATCTAACAGCTGGGGGGGCCACGTAGAAGCGAACCAGCGGTTTTGGTATAATCCTCTGAAACCGACGGAGGGGGCGGCGTCAGTAAATAATTTGATGTCGACAAGAGAAGAAACCAAATTGTTGTAAAAGAAGAATAAACCGTTCCATTGTCAGCATGAGTCAGTTATAGATATTTGGTCCTCTAGCTCGGGAGCAGAGGACGCAAGAGAGAGGAGGTGAGAGATGAAAGGGCAGCCTTGCAGAATGATACGCATCGCAAAATTTAGATGACCGAGAATGGATAGCAGCTCACGTTTGGAGCAGTTTGGGTTGGCTAAGAGAGTGGAAGCCACCAGAATCGTTCTGTCGATTTTTTTCCTTGGGTAGAGAAGCTTGGAAGTTTTGTGAATCAAGGTTGATACCTAAATATTCGATGGAAATGCTTGGGCCTGAAGTTTTGTCTTGAGCGAGGAGAATCCAGAGCTCTGCGAAACCTTTTGCATTGTCAAAAGGTGCGCTGCTGGGATGGAGTCAGGGGGCGAGATGATTAAAAAATCGTCTAGGAGATGGATTAGGTAGGGAACGTCGTAATTGTTGGAGAGGATCCAACTAATTGCTTCTGACAACATCGAAAACTTTAGGGCTGCTTCTGAAGCCAAATGTGAGGCGGATGGAAAAGTAAAATTTTTCACGCCAGCGGATGCCAAATAAGTGCCAAAAATCTGGATGGATGGGCATCATCTTAACGGCAGAGGTGATGTCAACTTTGGCCATCCAAGCGCCACGACCTGCGTCTTTGATCATAGTAATGGCTTGGTCGATGTCATGGTAATGAAGAGAAATTTCTTTGAGTGGGATGAGGCTGTTAATACTCGGGAACGGGGAATTATGTGGGGAAGAGAGATCGATTATAAGGCGTTTTTTATCAGAAAATTTTCTGGTAGCTACACCTATGGGACTAACGTGGAAAATGTTAAAGGGGGAACGAAAAAGGGGCCGATCATGAAATTTGCGTCGGTTTCTTTCTTAATTAGAAGATCGACTATTTCGGGTTCAGCGAGAGCGGACTGAATATTGGGGCAGATGTGACTTTGGGAGGGGAGATTTTCGACACCGGGATGAAAGCCATGTGAGAGACCCGACAGTAGATAGAGAAATTAGAGTCAGGGTGATAAAGTAATTCAGATGACAAACGGGAAACATTTACAGGAGTCGATAAGTATTGTTTAGCATTTTTATTTGCAGCTTTTTGGACAGGGCAAATCAAGCGGGCTTGAGCGCCACCACAAAAATTGCAAATATGCATGAACCGGCAGCGTTGTCTTGAGCCCGAATTGAAGCTGGTGCAGACCTGGCTGCCGGAGAAGGATGGGGGGCGGCGGTTGGTGGAAGTGGGGAGAGAAGGGTTGGTTGAGGTGTTTGGGAAGTGTGGGACGTAGCTGATGGACTTGGGCTGGGATGGTTCGGGGCAGAGAGGAATGGATGGGTTGACAAAGGGGCACATTATGGTGGAGTGGGCGATGGATCGGCAGACCGCGCATGTGATATTACGGCAGCCTAGAAATACCCTATTGTGGAGTTCAGTGTCCAAAGCCCCCCAGTAAGGACACTGATTCCACTGGGCCACTCGGATAGCGCATTTTGCTGAAAATAGTTTGTGGTACGTGTAAATGGGAAAATGGGAAGCCCCTGTATGATAACGCGAGCTCGGCGATAATTGTGAGATAGTCGCTGAGCTCGCGTCTCCTGTGGGGAAAAAACAGAACAGATTACTTCGGTGTAACGATTGAAAGCGATGGAGAATTCGGAAAATTATAGAATACGGGATTGAATATGTGCTGTGTTTTTTAAAGTGACTGAAAATTTGCCGCAGTCAATTTGGCGATCGGCGGAGGAAGGTGAAATAGGAGACAGAAGGGAAAAAAGATCCACGTCCTCACCTGAGAGAATTTGGTTCCGAATGTTGCTAGAGACCGGGGGACGATCCAGGGCGAGGGCGTTTGGAGGCATGGGTAGGGGCATGGCTGTGGACAAAGAGTATGATGGGCAGGCATGGGAGATGGGTGGGGGGTAAGTAGCTGACGGAACTGCTTGCGAAGACAGACTTACGCTTAGAATGGTTCCGGGAGCGAGATCGAAAGAAAGAGCAGGAAAGAGAGAGGAAATAACGGACGCCGGAGCCTGTGCAATTAGCAGAGGCGGCCTCATGCTTTGGTCGACTTCGGGAGTGGGCAAAACATTGGGAAGAAGAGGAGGAATGGGGGATGCTGGAGAAGGTGGCTGACGCCTGGAGGGTGAAGGTGAACCACGGCGTCTGGAGGTATGAGTGGCGGCGGTGCGGGAAGGCCAGTGGCCCCGAAGTGCAGCCGCGGGCTCAGGTGTCCTGCGGAGCACTGATGCACTGAACATCGGCTGGAGACACAGGAGGAGCTGCGTTGTCGAAGGTTTTGTCCTCGGGGAACAATTAGATCTCAGACATGTGGTGATTGGATTCACCAATGCTGAAAGTCGAGAGATAACGAAGGTAGGGCGTATTTGATTATTTATAGGAGTTTCCTCTTGTGCTGATTGGATAAATGGTGGGATCACTAATGATGAACTGGCCGTGTTAATTATCTGTGCGTGCTCCTCCCGAAATTTGTTTAAAAAACATGACTTTATAAAATAAAGCAGCTTGGACATTTTGCTAAACTTCTCCTTTAACTGAAGAAATAAAGTAATATAGGTTTGGAAAAACATTACAGCGAGAAAATGATGACAAAATTTTCCTATTTCTGGGGGAACTATCTCTTGAAATTTTAGTCATGCCAAAACTCATTGTATTCAGCACCATGGACAGCATTTGTGTAAAGCAGTCAAAATGCAAGTGCAAACAAATGACTCCAAGATAAGATCAAGTCTCCCAATGATCTCTCGATCAACTTATAAATCAGAAAATAAGCACTTAAAGTAGTGTGCCTGTTTACTCTCTCTTTTCTTCTTTTTCTTTTTTATTTTATTTTATTTTATTTAGTTTAGTTTAGTTTAGTTTAGTTTTGTTTTGTTTTGTTTTGTTTTGTTTTGCATGTTTACAGATGCAACACCCACAGCTAGTCCTTGTGGAAAAAAAAGTACACTTTAACATACTTATTGCAGAAATTATATACTTGAACTAGATGAACCTAAGAGTGCCTTTCGAACCACTGATGTAGGACTTAAGTACATATTTATATGTATTTTCACAATTATGTCTATTATCTTTGAAATATGGCTACAAAGTGCACTTTTTAAAAAAGTGTACTTAAGTGTTTTAAGAAACATATTCATGAAAGTGTGCTCTTTAAGTACACTTAAGTGGCCTTTTATTTCATTCATATTATTTTCTGTAAGTACAGTTTTTTAAAAGTACTTTTAGTATTTGAAATACACTACAACTGCACATTCATTACAATTAAGCACATTTCTTTTTCACAAGGGTGTGACCTAGAATGTTTTCGTCATTCCCCACATCCTTTTGTACACCTGATTGGCTTCAGTGACATATCACTTGTAACTTGTCTTTGACCTCAGCCAATACAAAATTAATGCTGAAAGATGCAGCACTCAGATCAAACAGGTGATGTCAAAGGTTCTGAAGAATAGAAATATGTAGGTCAAGCCAAAATGTCCTCATTGTCACTAAAGGTGAAATGAATATACTGAATGATCCACTGAACTGTTTTAGACTTGGTCAGAAGATTTACTTTCATTACGAGAACGTTTTTAATTTAATATGACATTTAAGATGATATCAGACGTTTATGCAGTGAAGAGAAGTGTGCTGTCACTGAAAGGTTAAAAAAAATCTAATTTGTATGTCTAGTCTTAAACACTCTGTTGAACAAACTACTGTGGAATGCTAAACATGATATGATAGAGAGGGAACAACTAATAGCTAATTAATAGCTAATAGCTTGCATAATTGTTGGCTCTTAAATGTTTTAGCATAATGGACAGTTGTAGTCTATTTTTATTATGATTGTTCCTTAGATGAGAAAGGCCAAAATAAACAGCGCAAATGCAAATAATTATGTGATTTCAAAACATACAGGTGTCACTTTGAACTCTATAAACAAAATTATGTTTTGTAATAGTTTGTAGAATCATAGCTTTAAAGGAGTAGTTCACCCAAAAATTTAAATTTACTGAAAAATTACTTACTCCCAGAATATCCAAGATGTAGTTAGGCTATCCAAGATGAAGAGTCGAAACAGCTAATAAAAACATCACATCCACAAGTAATCCACACAACTCCAGTCCATCAATTAATCTTTTGTGAAGTGAAAAGCTGCCTGTTTGTAAGAAACAAATCCATCAAGGCGTTTTTAACTTCAAACCATTGCTTCTAGATAAAATACGAGTCCTATAATATTCCTTTGTCTAGTGAAAAAGTTGTCTCGTCTGAATCAGGAGAGAAACATGCACAGATCAAGCACCTTTTACTGAAAAAACAGTCCAAAACAGTTCTATAGTGACAAATAACGGGGTGGATTTTTTTTTCACTGGAAGAAGTGTTATTATGGATTATGGATTTGTATTTTGGCCAGAAGTGGCAGTTTTGTTTCTTACAAGCTTTTCGCTTCATAAGGCGTAAATTAATGGAGTGGTGTTGATTACTTGTGGATTATTATAATGTTTAAATCAGCTGTTTGGACTCTCATTCTGACGGCACCCATTCACTACAGAGGATCCATTAGTGAGCAAGTGATGAAATACTACATTTTCCAAATCTGTTCTGATGAAGAAACAAACTCATCTACATCTTGGATGGCCTAAGGGTGAGTAAATTTTTTTAGGGCAAATGTTCCTTTAACACAGTTTTCCAGTGAAGCACCACTTGAATTTCCTGTTGCTGCCTTCAAAACCTTCTGCATTTCTGTTGGTTCCAAACAACAACACACACACACAAAAAATTCAATATACTTGGGTTGCATTGTACAATCCTTAATCTTTGAGAGTTCATTCTTGAGTTGCCATACTGAAGTCATTCCCATGATAGCACTTCTGTCTACATGATGTATTACATTCTATTTATCTGGATTTTTTTCTTTTTCCAATTTCAAAGCAGTCAAACAGTAACTCGTAGTTAATCTCTGGCTGTTCTGCTGAAAATGACTTTTATTGAATTCTGGAAGACCTCAGAAAAAGATAATCATGAATCGTGTCACTGTAAATGGAAACCTTCTCAAGCAGTAAAGCATGTTTGTTTTCAGTATGATGTAAATATATTTTGACTCTTAACAGCAATACACTATGCCATTATTCACATGATTTTTTTTTTTCTACAGCAAGTAAACAGATTCTGTAAGTAGGCGGATAAAAAAAAATGGATCAAAACTGGTGACACTACTCAATTAAATGTTTCGTTAGAAAAAATGTATAACCTTTGGGGAAAAAAAGTATAACCTTTGAACTGTGGAAAAAAAATACTTGCAAGTATGAGAAAGTTTAAAGGCATGCACCAACAAATATTGTATTAAGAGTAAACTTCTCATGAATCTCTCAGCTCTTGCTTTTCCTATCATTTCTCATCTGTTGGCACGAGAAATATATTCTATTAGAACTAATGAAACAGATGGATATAATAAGTTGACATGTAACTCCATTTGAAATGACAGCTTAGCTTAGGGAGAAACTGTAATAACCAAGACCTCATAGCATTCTGACCATAAGGGACAAAACAACAGGTGTCATGGTATCACTCAAATTGTAGTTTTGTCAGTTTAATTTATCTCAGTAATAACTGTGAAGGGACTATCTATTTTTCGATTTTGAATACAGAAAAGCATGTTGTTGGATTAGGCTTTTTGTCACTGACCATCTTTCTATTCTATATATACACAGAAAAAAATGGCTTGTGCTTTTTCTGAATGTATTTAAATATTATGATTAACTGCACAGAAAATAATGTGACGTGACCATAATGAGAAATGTTTATATTAGCTAACTCTTACGTATTATGGATAGGATAGGTGCTAGGGACCTTCACAGAACCCATTATTTTCATAACATTAATATGTCCTAGAAAAACAACAAGATAATTACAGTAATTATAATAAAAACAGGCAGCGGAACAAGAGCAGGAACAAAGAACTAGTCAGAGATGTGGTGACAGCAAACCATCACACTTTAAAGGGAAGAGTGAGTCATTTAATAAGTGTGTCATTTAAAAAAAAAAAATGCTAATTACAAAGTTTACAGTTACTAGTACTAAAATATGTCATATTAAATTGAAGTGCCTAGATCTTTTTACTTTCATGTCATGAGTCACGAAAAGTTGCAACTGTTTGTTTTTTTCTATTTTGTTTAGAGCTGGTATATTTTAGCATAGCTTTTATAATGAATTTCATGGACTGAAACAAATAGTTCTCCTGCAATCTTTGAATGTGAAACCAGATGTAGTTTGCTGTGTGCTGTTCATTTCCTGTTTAAGTTCCTGAGTTCAGGCTGCTGGAACCAGCCTTACAACCTCTATCTGTCTGTATTCTCTCTGGTCTATTTGTCAAATTGAAGCATCCCTGACATGAATAAAAAGGTGTCTTGGTATGAAATGTCTGGTGTTTAGAATCACTCCACTGGGAATTCTCCAAAATGGGGCAGAACAGAAATGAAATAAGATCCCACTGTGCATTACAAGTACAACAGAACAACAGGCAACAACACATTTCAAGGCATTTAGAAGACAATAAAAACCAAACACCACAATGTTTTTATAGTCTAGTCTTTTACAAGCAGTGCAAGTCAATTTCTCAGAAATTAAGCAAGTTTTATATGTGAAGTGTGTCATGTCCCATCTGAATATTCAGAGACCATAATGAAACACGTAAACTTTTGATAGATTGATTCCCTGATAATTGTAAACACAGTGGCCCTATCAAACATTGCTCTGTTTGTTTGAACATCAATCTAGACTGACAGAGAAATATTGACTCAACCAACGGTGTGAGTTTTGGAGCAGCGCTATCTTCACGAATTTCCAAACAGCAGTGACTAACTGATTTATTGCTAATTTGCATTAGCCTGAAGCCAGGCTTCAAGGTACAACTAGTTAAATAACAACAACAATAATAATGTACTAATATGATCATTTATTCTCCAGCAAAAAACTTAATTTGTTCATCTAAGTCATGATCATCATCAGGTTTTTGACCTTGAGTGTCATAGATTTTTGAAAGAGCTGAAAACAGAGCCATAGAGAGCGCAAAGTAACTGCAGAGACTCTGATAAAAAATAACTTTTCCTGTTTTCGATCCCCTTGGCAGACAGTTTTAACTGATTCTGTTTCCAGAGCATATTTATTCCTATCTCAATCGATAGACCTCTGAAAATGTTATATTGAAATAAAAGTCAGACATCGCTGTTCAAAAATGTGAAGAACAAATTTTGAAATGTAAGTTGTTTTGACAGACTATACACTTCTCTTTCTGTCTGTACAACTTTTTCTGTCTGACTCTGAGGTCAAATAAACAAGGAATGTCAATAGAGCAGTGATACAAGAACATGTTTGCTAATTTTTATTCATTTTTTATTTCTTATTTGTTTTGCAATTTCTGAAGTTACAAGTACTGTACAGGAGCGATATGCAAAGTTATTACTATGACATACACTGAACAGGGACATTCATTCATTCAATTATTTATTTATCATTTTTTATTTTGTTTTGTTTTGTGCACGACTGTATCATAGCAGACCCACCTATTGAGAAACACATGGAGAAACTTCAAATATTAATATACTTACTGCAGGTGTTCCCCAAAGGTTTTTAGACTTAACCAATAGACTAAATTGAAGACACTGTGATAGTAACATGGGTGATAATGTAATGTAACAATCATTCTGTAAAACATCTACGTAATATATTTACTGTTTCCTCTCGTAAGTCTCCTACAAGCTGTGTTGCCCTTCAAAACAGCAAAGGCTACTCCTCTCACAGAGCAGATCAATCATGTCGGACAGCAACAGCTCAGGGAATATCTTTAAACAAAAAAGGCAGCCGTGTCTAAGATGGTTAATACAATGTAAAGACTCTTTTGCTGTCGTTCAGCTTGACGTAATGACAGGTAAAGAGCAAAATGAGATATTGTTGTTGATAGATACGGATGACGGCTTGAGTAAATCTTGAGGGTTTTGTTAATGGAAAACATAGACGAGTGAGTGATGATGAGCCAGAGAGAAACCTGACTGGAGATCAGTTCAAAGACATGAATTCAGATCTGAATAAAGTGAAAAATGCACAGTCAAAATTCATTAAAATGGATACTTCATGCTAAATTAAAATTATGTTTATTTCCTTACATTTATGTTGTTCCAATATGCTGTTGTGTTCCACAGAAAAAAATAAAAAAAATTTAAAAAAAGACAAAGAAATATGTCTTGGGCAAAAAGAAATCTAAAAGTTTGAGAACCACTTCTCTATACACTCTAAACAGCAATTCAAATTTGGTGACTTTGTACAGTAAATGTCACAATAATACATTACTATACTAAACTAAATGAAATTATTTTTCAAAAATTTTGGACAAGAAGTTTAAAGTCTAAGAATTTTAAAGTTTATTTTTCATGAAAAGAGTGTAGATTAAGATTATTGCATATTTAAGGTACATTGTGTGTACAGTATTTTTTTAATTGCACTTCTGAAAGGTTAACTTAATTTGTTAGAATTTAGTTTGTTTGATTCTAGCTCTGTGCTTAAGCCGACCTCAATTTCAAATTATTCTAAAAAATTTTACTGAGGTATTTATTAGTTTAGTTCTGTTTGGATCTAATTTGGATATCTGAAAATTCTAATATTTCCTTACTCTATTTTTAATATTTTGAGTCCCATACTGACCAGGTCATGGATCTCACGGTCATAAACTTGCCGGTTCCAATCTTAATCAGAAGATGCAGGGTTAACTAATACCTTTAATTTGGCCCCCACATGCTTGCTTATAAAGTAAAATGTAGTTTAATTTGTCCTGTTCATACAACTTGCTACATCAGTGTTAGACAAAAATCAAAAGGTAGATGATGTGCCACATGCTCCATTCATTCATTCATTCATTCAGTTAGTTTGACCCATCTTGAATGCAGATTTGCAGTAACACTAGACAACAATTAATCTACTGGAAATAATGATTTCAGAAGAATACAGAATAAATCAATATACCTTATTATTTGACAGTCTGCAAAATTTTTACCTTGAGGTGTCCAACTACTTGGCCAGTACACTCAAAGTGACACCTTTGTGCCTTATTTACCCCTAAAGGGTGCATATTAGTACCTCAGAGTAGTAATATGTACTCTCATGTGAATCATGCCAATTACTCAGTAATAAGAAGCCAGTTCAGAAATTATAAATACATAACATCAATTGCTCAGTGAGGAGATGCATGCCTAACAGCAGAGAGACACACAGCAGTGTGAGAGAGTTCTGAGTGCAGATCACCAGAGACTCACACAACACTGCACAGGGGTTTTCTGTTTACAGAATTCCAATAACTCTTTTGACAGTTCCCTTTAAATACCCAAACCAGAACAAAAGAGACGTAAATACTGACTATACAAATATTTTTGTAATTATGTTGGGCCTACTCATGTGCCCCAAAGGCTTGTACCTGGAGAACAGAATTCTTTTCAGTTTTAAATATTCTTCAAGATCTATTCAACTACAGTGAAATTGAGACCATTTTTTTAGTTTATTTGCACAAGAATAAAATAAATACAATAAAAAACAAAATAAAACAAAAAAGAACAATCCATATACTGTGCATGGAGAGGCAGAAAACCCAAAGGGCTTATTTAAAGACTTTACCTAAACTATAAAGAAAACAAAAACAACTCATGAAATTAAAGAAAGAGCTAAATTACAATAACAAATATATAAATATAAATAACTACAAATTAATTGCAACATGTCAAAAAAATAAATAAATAAAAATAAATAAAATAAATAAAATAAAATAAAAAATAGAAATGATATACTCCAAAACAAACCATATATGGTACTTAAAATACATTAAAAAAAAAAAACACACAAAATAAATAAATAAATAAATAAAAATATAAATACACTATTACAAAACATTAAAATGATCCTTTATACATCTTTTATAGCATATATAGATTTTTTATTTATTTATTTATTTATTTATTTATTTATTTTTTGCTAGACGGAATAAACCATTCTTTAATTTAATAGCTTTAAATTTTATAGAGTATTGACCTCTGCTAGTGAGAACTTGAAAATTAACATTTGAAAATTGACGTGTTAAATAACAGTAAAATTGTGAATTTACTTTAAAATACATTCTAAATTGCTCTGGAATGTTACCCTCACCTGAATATATCTTATACATGAAAACACATATTTGAAAGATATTAATATCATAAATAGTAAGAGTTGATCGGGTTGATCGGGTTGCAATCCTAATGTTGCAATGTGTTTGATCGGGTTGCAATCCTAACAAAACTCTTCTGAAAGATAACATTTTTTTGAAGAGTAGTAGGAAAAGTACTCGACCAAAGTATATTACAATATGAAAGGTACGGATATATTAATCTATAATAAAGCGTAGGAAGACACTCTGTAGTAACAAGATTTCTAACCCTCCATATTATTATACCAGTAGATTTATGTATTTATGTATTGTATTTTTATGCTCACATAATCAGCTTGTTCCCTCAAATCAAAGTCTCATCAACAAAAACTTCCAAGAATTTAGTATTTGTCACTTGAGGCACCTCAATAGACTCAATAGTAATTTTGATAAATCCTTAGGGTATAAATTTTTACCACTAAAAATAATAAAACATGATTTTTTTATATTTAATGTATTTATATTTATATTTAAATTAGCATAAGCAATTAGACCATCATTTGCATTCTTAATCAATGAATTAAAATTTGGGTGACAGAGAACTAAAGTTGTGTCATCAGCAAACTGCAGTAAGAATATTTGAAACATTCAACGAGTCATTTATACAAATAAGAAATAGCAATGGTCTGAGTATGGACCCCTGAGGAACCCCACAGAGTAGACTCTGCTTTGCCAGAATAGCAATGCTTAAAACATGAAGGGGGGTTGGACAATTGATTCACAAGATACATTGTATGTTGAACCTGGGCATAAACACAGGCTAGACATGAACTTTAGCAGAGGAGACGAATATCAGAATATCAGTGTATAATGACTTTTGTTAACACTTTAGATTAGGTAACACATTCACTACTAACTAAGAATTTTCCCTCTATATACTCCTAATTTTCAGCTTATTGGTAGTAAGTAAGGTTACTGTATGTCTAGGTAGGGGGTAGGTTTAAGGGATCTAAAATATGGTTATGTAGAATAAGGCATTAATATGTGCCTTATAAGTACTACTTAACAGCCAGTGTGCTAGTAATATGTATGCTTACAAGCAACTACTTTATAATGTATAGTATTCTCTAATCTAAAGTGTTACCTGACTTCTAAACAGCTACATGAATATGGGCTGCTTGGTACAATTTTGTTTTCCATCCTATAGTGGAATGAAAAACAAGTCACACATTAAACAGTCTAAAGCTCTAGTAGTAAACTAAAGACTGCAAGTTTAACAAATAGAAAAATCAGCTAATAAAAGTCAGCCAGCATGATTTTAAAAAACAGCTCTGACTATGGAATAAAATAAATTGGACAAAACACAGACACAGATGGTAAGAAAGCTGGTAAAATTTACATGTATAGCCAGTGATCTTTTACTGCTGTTATATTGGCTTTGAAATACAGTGGCTAAATCTCATCAAATAAAACAGCTCTTCACTTACTGCTTGCATAAAATAGATTGCACAGTTGAAATATTGTGTGAAAAGCTCTTTTGGATTCTCCGCACAGGCCGTGCTGGAACATCTGGCCTGGGGAACATTATCAGATACTCGCCGAGCCCTCCATAATGAAAGGCATTATCTGTTGATCACAACATGTTCTGGATGGAGGGACAGCGCCTACACATACACCATCTCTCAGTGTGTCTTAGCAACTGGGATTTCATCCAAGTCACATGACACAGTTTTTTAAAAAAGGCAGTGGGGTGATGTCATTCGTCCAGTCAAACTCAACTGCACAGCTTGAAAACCAGGATCTTCTTTAAATATTTGAAACAATTTTAGGATTATCAAGGTTTTCCATAATTCTCTTAAGCTCCTTACTGTCAACATTTGCAATATAACAGCAATGTTTACTTGGTTTTATTCACACACTCTTGGCTTTGTTGCAATTAAATCTTTTATGTAATTTTTCACATTTTCTTCCCACTATGACAAATTTGACTCCAAGTGTTTTGATACTTTGGAGAAGAACAAATGCAATCTACAAGTTTTACACTGACTGAGCCACAATCATGTATTTTCCAATGTTGTTTGAATGGATAAAATAAAATGACATGACTAAATTCTTACATATTTCTGGTTATAACATTTTTGAACAAAACCTGTCATGAAAGAAATATTTTGTATGTATTTTGAAATAAAAAAAAAATCTTATTACCATATTGCAAAAATTGTCATTCCCATTACTGTAATGTGAAAAGAAATAATTATGTATTATTTGTTTTTTAAATTTATTATAGCAGTTTTTATGGTGGCCAAGAGAGCTCAACGGGCTGCAAATAAAAAAAAAAAAAAAAAAAAACACATGAAAATAGAAAAAACACAAATTAAGAAAACATCTTCATCGGTTTGATAACACGTGCTGAAAATACTCACAACACAAACAAATACAGAAACGCGCTGCAAATGCTCGCAACACAAACAAATACAGAAATGCACTGCAAAAAACAGAAATGGGCTGCAAACTCATACACAACCAAATACAAAAACATGCTGCAAAAACAGAAACGCGCTGCAAATACTCACAACACAAACAAACACAGAAATGCACTGGAAATACACACAGACCACATTGGAAATGTTTAAGGGAACAGCAAAAAGTGACGAACATGGCTGGGACATGATTATCAATGTCTACTCTGAAAGGTGAGATTTTTGATTACTTTAACATCTTGATCATATGATTCCTTAGCTTTTTTGGATTATCATTAGCCTTAATAAGCTGATTAAATACACAGTTACTGTAAATGTGAAACGTTATGTAAGCTGGCTAACTTACTTTTACAACTTCCCTTACAAAAATTAACCATGGTTTTACTAACTAACTAAATAAATAAATAAATGTTTATTATTATTATTATTATTATTATTATTATTATTATATAAAAAATAAATAAAAAAATTGTTACTATAGTTAAATCACAAATTAACCATTTTTTGCAGTTTTGCTACACTAACCATAATTTAACAATGGTATTTGTACAACTGTGGTTATACAAATGGTAATCAAAAAAAATAATAATAATAATAATATTTATTGCAATATTTGCAGTACATGTGCTATCAAACTGAGAAAGATGTTTTCTTAATTTGCTGGTGCTTTTTCTATTTGCATGTGCTTTCTTAAGTTGCAGCGTGTCGAGCTCTCTCAGCCACCGTAAGTTTTTCTGTATTTATTATTCTGCCTTTAATTCATGCCAATTTTAATTATTTTTTAGTACGTTTTACTGTGATTTTACTCCTAATAATTCTAAAATTATAATTTTCTTTATGCAAAATATAATTTCCTCTTCATTTATTTCTATGTAATTCTTAATTTGTGGTAAAGATTTGTCTGAGCGTGTGGTTGTGAGGCATTTGCAGTACGAAAGAGTTGCTTTTTTACCGCAAAACATTTTAATTTAAACTGCTGGAGAGTTTTCAGAATCTGAATAATCCACAATGTGATGTTTCATACAGTATTTCACAGACAATGCTGAGCATGGCTTTGTGTCATTAAATATTTAAAGTCTTATTATTATCAGTAACTGTCCACTCGGGCAAATTACCATAATGAAGTCAGCTGGAATGAGAGGTTATGACTCAGCATTAACTTTCCTACTGTTCACCTCCCACAGCATGTGTTGCCCCATCCTAGTTCACAGGAACACACCGGGACCAAGTACAGAGGTGAGAAAATGTGGAGACAGCACCAGTGCTCAGGCCAAAGGTCATGTTATAAGCAGATGGTTTAATCCCAACTCACACAGCACAGTGTGAACATAACTTTATTAAATGACTTTAATCATTGTCATCAAAGTGATGAGTCAGTATACAAGGACAGGCACCAAGCAGTGAAAGGGGAGCTCACCTTTCTAAATGCCTTGGATCATACCGACGCACTGGATCATACCGACTCCCTAATACGACCGTTGTCTTCATGCTAAGGATAGATGAATGAGAAGGAGCTGCATAGGGACAGCTTGTTGGAACATATTGTTCTGAAATTTTTATCAGGATTGTTTAACACCTCTTATCTAATTTTGATTTTCACCGAATTACAAAGAGCTGCCAAACAGCTGTTGTTTTGTTTTCAATTTACTTTGCAGTCATCAAGAAAACCCTCCAGGAAACACTTTAATTGACTTATAACTTTGTTTTGGGTTAGGAGAGCTGATTTAATGCTTTGCAGTTGCAGATTATTCATGTTGTTCTCTCAAAGCCAAAACACAAAAGCGTCCACTGTGAATTAATGAAGATTTTTATATGATACATGTCCTGGAACTCAGAGATTTTCAAGCAAAGATGAATGCGGACTATAAACCAGACCAAGCAGGATAGCTACAAGAACACTGGCGTGCACAACAGGGGTTCTGTACAAACAAGAAGAGAAGCTTTAATAATACATTCATGGGTGTACAGTGCATGTGACAATTCAATCAAATGTGATGAAACACAAACGGGCCTCTCCTGAGAGCTCAATCCGTATGAGATGTAACATTGTAAAATTTAAAACATGGCAAGCATACAGGAACAAAAGAAGACAGTAAGTTCCTAAGCATATTTGTATATTTTTCTTGCACTTTCAAATAACTCTTACTTTTGCAATTACAGCATGCTAAATTGATTACAGACTTGCTCTGAGTCTTTATCAAGTTTGTTTATTACTTTCTATTTAATAAGAAATTCACTTGAATCTTCCGAAAGCCTTTTAATGGAATCAGAATCAGAATGAGCTTTATTCGCCAAGTGTGTGCAAACACACAAGGAATTTTTTGTGGTTTTTCAGAAGCTCTTGGTACCTAAATATGTACATATAAATAATCATACATACAGTAAATGACACAAGAATAGAAGAACTGCTAAATAATAACTGCTATTACTGGTACAATGCACAGATTGCTGGCCTAAATGTCTACAAAATTAGGGAGTTAGAAAGGCTTTTTCATTTAACAATAAATAATGGACACAAGGCTTCAACGCCATAATTATTCAGTACAATGACAAAACTCCCAGTTGTCTGAAAGATGGAAGAACCAAGTGCTTTCAAAAAAGAAGCCTTCCAGCACTGTGATGATGAAAGAAATTCAGTTTAAAGTCATAATTTATGGGCCAGAGCAAAAAGATATTTGGAAAAAGAAAGTTACATCAGTACGATTTGCTAATACTAATGGTTCCATCCACTCAGGAAAGGTTTGACAGGTCATAAAAACTTTTTACAAATACCATAAGCTAGTGAGTGACCTTACTTTCTGCTATTGTAAGGTTGCATGCTAACCATCATATAACCTAACATGTGACCAGTCTGGCATGAATTTAAATACACAGCAACTCTACACAACACAGAAATAACACTCACAGAAGACTCATTGACATTATTATGTTGCTAAGCTAACAATGTAATACTCTAATAATCATGTAAACACATAGCACTTAAAATGTTTACTTAAAAGGTAAAATGCTACATTTATTTACACTGAACTATTATATACTTTTCATTATTGAATGACATATATGTGTATGTTTAATCAACATTTTTCTTGTTTTAGCCGCTATCTTGGATTTATTTTTCCACTGAACTCATCCAAATACATTCTGGACCTCCATTGTTGCAATGGAGTAGAATTGGATTAAAACTAGGTATTATAATGTATTTGCAATGGCCTTTAAGTTGGGAGTGAATATAGACTACTGGTCAAAAGTCTGGAATAATTAAGAAGTCTCTCTGTCACCATAGTTGGATGTATTGATCAAAAATACAATAAAGACCACATTGTTCAATATTTTTAGCTAAAACAGTTAAAATATTATTATAACTGTCTCCTGTTTGAAAATATTTTATTCCTGTGATAGCAAAGTTGAATTTTCATATTAAAATGATTTTCTAAGGATTGTATGAAACAAGAGCTATTCCAAGTGAAAGACATTTTAGCATGTGTATATATATATATATATATATATATATATATATATATATATAAGTATATATATATATATATATATATATATATATATATATATATATATATATATATATATATATATATATATATATATAGGTGATACAAAATAAATTTCCGACAATTTTGAGAAAAGAATTCTGCCATCTGTGTGAAAAGAACATGTCTGCTTGTAAGTGAGATGGCATGCTGGATGTGTAGAAGCAGTCACAATTAGCTTCAGTCACATCTCAACACCACTGACAGCGATGTACCTCATGGCTACCTGCCCTCTCTTCAGCCTGGACCTGAAGGCAAGAGAAGGAAGGCAAAAGTGACTAAGATTTGAAAGAACGAATATTTCTTATTATAACCTCTAGCAGCTGTTGGATGCCACTCTCTCATTATTTGACCTGAGATTAATTATTTTTCTTTAAAAAAAGAAAAGAAAAAAAAAGAAATAATCCCAAAGCAAATGATACTATTTGCCCGATCCAAAATAATTTCTTCTCACCACTGCACTGCACTTTCAAGGAAATGAAAACTTAATAATTCTGGAAAATGAAAGCTGTCTGATCTTCTATTATATGCTGTCTTTCATTCTCTTCAAAGTTCTCTCACTCCTGATGACTAAGGCTGAGGTGACAGAGACATTACCGGATTACAATGAAGGTCAATGAATATCTCTTTTGCTCAGCTCAGTCTATTGTTCTGTATCTTAGCGCCAATCCACCAGTAAGATGTATTCAACATATACATTATGGGACAAAGATCCCCTCTCTTTTTCATCCATTTTAAATTCATGCTCCATTTTCATTTGATGTTCGATTTCAATGTTTTCATGTTCAAGGCATATTTGGAAACAGTTTACCTTTCTTTATCAACAAGCAACCAATGCTTTAATATGTTTGTATGTTAACATATTTATTATTAAAAACACAGTCAAGTTAGTACAAACTGTATAATATAAGTGTAATAAATATAATATAACTGTAAATGTTTCAATGCTGTGTTAATTTCCTGAATTTGTTTCCAATTGGTCTTACCTTTGTTGCGTTTAGTTCTTTGGGTACACTTTATTTTAAAGTGTGCTTGTTACACGTTACATGTACTTACTATTATAATAACAATAAATTATGCATAATTACATGCAAGTAACCCTGAACCAAACCCTAATCCTAACCCTAGCCATATAGTAAGTACATGTAGTTAATTAATATTACTCGGTACTTAAATGTATAATTACACTTTAACAAAGACACCTTAAAATAAAGTGTAAACGTTCTTTGTTTACTCTGTGTATTTATGTGCCCTTCAAGTAAAGTTGGAAATGCTGTGCTTACATGAATATACATGAATGACCATGCAAAGTCATATTTACAAGTGGGAAACTCTGATTTCTAGATGATACAATTTGTGGCGTTAAGTTAAAACTACAGTTTAAAGTTAAAACGCTTAATGATGGATTTGTTTCTTACAAAAAAAAAAGACAGCTTTTGACTTCACAATACATTAACTGATGGACTGGAGTCTTGAGGATTATTATGATGATTTTATCAGCTGTTTGGACTCTCATTCTGATGGCACCCACTCACTGCAGAGGATCCATTGGTGAGCAAGAGATGTAACAGGGGAAGTTGTGGCCTAATGATTAAAGAGTTGGACTTGTAACCCAAACATTGTGGGTTTGAGTCTCGGTACCAACAGAGATTGTAGGTGGGGGGAGTGAATGTACAGCGCTCTCTTCCACCCTCAAAACCATGACTGAGGTGAGACCCTTGAGCAAGACACCAAACCCCCAACTGCTCCCTGGGCACCGCAGCAAAAAACTGGCTGCCCACCAGGTGTTTGTTCACTGTGTGTGTGTGTGTGTGTGCACTGGGATGAGTGAAATGCAGAGCACAAATTCTGAGTATGGGAAAACTGTTACTTTAACTGTCATAGTTTAATTTTTATATCAAAAACACTTAGTAGTAGGGCTGCCCCCTAATAGTCGACTAACTGTTAGTCAACGAAAAGAGGCTTGGTCCACCAAAAATTTAGTAGTCATTTAGTCGCAGAAAAAAACAATCCACAGACGAACAGATCGTTACCGGTGGTAATATCATCGGGCAGAACAATCAAACGCTCACCATTCATTGACCTCAAATACGGCTTTTCATCTGAAAGATGTATGTAGTAGCAACATTACATGGCCACTCAATCTAATGTTAACCTAGAAAACTGTGCGCTATTCAGGTGTCTGTGCGGAGTGTGGAAGCTGAACAGTAGCGCGCTCACTGCATGACAGATGGAGACGCCGATGAGGTCACTTGCTCTTAAAATACTCTGTCATTTTTGATCATAAAAGTAATACATCCTTCGAATCTGCAAAGACTCTACATTTATTTGTGTGCACTCAGAATAACAACGAAATGTTGCGCTTTTGTAAAATGATGAAAGCAAACAGGATGCACTTTCTGCCGTCTCAGTCTCTGTGAACTTGAGCACAAAACTCCAAAACTCGTATAGAGAGTGAAATGTCTACTTTCAAATGAACCAATTCAAATGGAAAACAAATATTCTCAGATTATGTAATCCATATGAAACATGCCTACAGGCGCATCACTACTGTGGAGATGAGTTAGTGTCGCCGACTTCATCTCTTAAGCCGAAAACAAAGAAAGCTCTAGTTTATCAATAAATTATTAAAATGTTATTGCAACCTCCTTACTGTTTTTCCCTGACACATTTATAATTATTATATCTGCCGGTGTGCTGTGGCAAGCTTTATGCATGTGCTTGAGCGCTAATTAGGCTTTGTAGGCAATTAAAGTCTCATTATAATGATTTAAATGATTTATTAATAAACGTGCGATTAGTGGACTAATGCTTAAAAAGAACGACTACTAGTCGACCAGAAAAATCTTTAGATGAGGACAGCCCTACTTAGTAGTTACACCATGTACAAATATTAAGTGCTTATATGTATGTATTATCGATTTGACTGCACTGACACTATCAGACAAGAACAAAACTTGAACTGAACTGAGCTGGATGATGACACTATTGTCTTCTGCAGAGCTTTCCAACTCTGAGGTACGAGTTTCCAACTGTTGGTGTACTTGAAAGAGGCAGAAAATGCCCCGAATACTACCTGGCAACCCTCCTGTCCTTGTTTCTGCAGTAGAGTTCCACATAGCTTCGGGCCTATGCTTAGGAAGAAGTTGTTGCCCCATTTCCAGAAACCCAGAAAACAGAAACAGTTATGTACCCATTTTTACCCCATTTTTTAAAGTCTTACATCATACTCTGTTGACTCAGATAAAAATACTATCATGTACCCACGGCAAGGTTAATTCATTGTTCTGTTGAAACTAAAGTGACCAGAGGAAGGATGTTGCAAGGGCAGCTCTTTGTGCATATACCTTGTATTCTTTGGTTCAGATTTCAGATGTCAGCATCTTCTAAGGCAACTCAACATGCTTTGCAACCATAGTAATAAAACCATCCTATTACATTCCTGCAAACTTGCACAATTCATGCCTCGAGAGACATGCTCGACTTCAGGAGGTAAACAAGAGTGACAAGCTTAAAGCCATTGAGCTTTTGTGCATAAAAAAAAAGCGTTGAAGGGTTTAAAAGATGACAAACGTGAAAAATCCCTTTACACTGATAAGAAATCTCCTATCAAGCTTGCGCTTTCTGTTTTCCATATTTCTGTCTAGTTACATACCTGATGCCTCTAGAAATGAAATAGAAGAATGTCAAGCAAACACATTCAAAGAAAAACAGCAAGCGTCACACATCTTTTAAGCATGTGCTTTAAATGTGAGGTGGTTCTTGTTTGCAGGAATAAATGTGATTCATTTGGCCACTGCTGAGAGAAACTGACCCCTGAGAGCAGAACTGCTCCTTCTGCTGCCCTGCTGGATGATAACTTAATTTTTATTGACCTCTAATGAGCTTCTGTATCCCACTCAAATGAGTCACAGGCCTATCACTTCTTTAGAAGTGCCAATTTAATGGTGGCCAGCCCACATGTTTGCTTTCCTGATTAATGACTCTTGTGCATAGTTGTTTACAATGAATGACACTAATGACAAATCATTTAAAAGTATAATGCATCACATAGTTGCCTTCTGTTGTCTTCAGTTATTTCATTGAGGATCAGCTGTATTGTACTGTACCCATTTAAAAAAATGCCCACAACTATAGGAAAAGGAAAATCTTTTCCAAATAACAACAAATGTCAATTTCTCTGCCTTTCACAGATCCAGACAACACCATTTCATGCAGTGGAGGCAGAGAAATCAAAGAATAATTGACCAGGACTGGTCCATTTATTGGGAAAAGGCTGTAGCACGTCTGTTTGAATAACTATTAGGTTTTTATTGACTCAAGGAGAAAGCCAAGCTCCTTCTGCTTCGGTTCTATAATGCATGAATTCAACAGAGATTGAGATTAAATCTATTTATTTGACTTTGATTCATGGAATTAAATTTTCGAGGTAATTCCTATTCTGTGATATTTCTTTAATAGGTTTGGTTGCCTAGAATGGAAAATTCTCCTGGAATGTCACACAGATCAGTGGTTTTCAACTGGCTTTGCTTCATGACCCCAATTTTTAAATTGGATCAAGTGGCAACTCAGTGCAGTATCAAAACTGTTGACTCCATTTAATTTATGTTGCTGGTCTTATTGAGTGATTCATCTATGTATTTTATTCCAAGAAAAAGAAAAAAAAAAAAAAAACTTTGCAATCTTCAATCAAAATCAAATAACTTACCATTTTTTAACTAACTGTTTTTCTTATCAAGCTTGATTTTTAAGGACTCTTTTTTAAGGACTTTGCAGGAAAAATCTGCTGTACACAATACAGCATGCTTTCTGTCTTCTGATTAACAGTTCATACTTTTCTAGTAAGCAATGCCCACCTTCCGGTTGCAGTACATGTGTCTATTTGCTGAAAAATGTTTTACAGATTGATCAAATTATTTTTATAAAGTAAATGTAAGAACAACGTTTGTATTGTTATTATATTATTTCAGGATGAACATCTACTGGACTTGAAAGACTTTAAGAGACTAAGAGACTGGACTTTCTTTTTTTCTTTTTAAGAATATGATACATCAGGTGGTAACACTTTATTTTAAGGTGTCCTTGTTACACGTTACATGTACTTACTTACTATTATAATAACAATTAAATATGCATAATTACATGCAAGTAACTCTAAGCCAAACCCTAACCCTAACCATATAGTAAGTACATGTAGGTAATTAATATTTCTCAGTAATTAATTACACTGTAACAAGGAAACCTTAAAATAAAGTGTAACCCATAAGGGTTTTAAATAATGCTTATTTGTATACCTCTCAATCATCATTGTATTGCTTTGCATTGTACACTTGCTGGCCACTTTATTAGGTACACCTGTTCAACTGCTCATTAATGCAAAATATCTAATCAGCATCAATGGCAGCAACTCAATGCATTTAGGGATGTAGACATGGTCAAATTTTCTGAAGTTCAAACTGAGCATCAGAACAGGGAAGAAATGTGATTTAGGTGACTTTGAATGTGGCATGGCTGTTGGTGCCAGATGGGCTGGTCTGAGTATTTCTGAAACTGCTGATTTGCTGGGATTTTCACACACAACCATCTCTACTTTTTACAGAGAATGGTCTGAAAAAGAGAAAATATCCAGTGAGAGGCAGTTCTGTGCCTTGTTGAGGCCAGAGGTCAGAGGAAAATGGCCAGACTGGTTCGATCTGATACTGGTTACTGAGCAAGAGTAACTCAAACAACCACTCGTTACAACCAAAGTATGCAGCAGAGCATCTCTGAATACAAAATGCCTTGAACCTTGAAGCAGATGGGCTACAGCAGCAGAAGATAATACCGCATACCAGTCCTATGAGCAGTGGTGTATAAAGTACCTGAAAGCCATACTCAAGTAAAAGTATGGATATCTTACCAAAAAAATGATTTTGGTAGAAGTTGAAGTCACCGTTTAGAATATTACTTGAGTAAAAGTCTTAAAGTATGTGATATTTATTGTACTTAAATACTAAAGTATTTTTAAAATCTTAAACGTACTTAAGTATTGAAAGTAAAAGTACAAGTAAATGCAAAATGGAAAAGAAGCAAATAAATATATATAAAAAATATTCATAAAGCTTGAGTAGCAAGATTGTTTTCAGTTTTAACTCTTTCTTCCCTTTTTGTATTTTTGGGTAAGAATAAGAAGCACTTCATCCGGTACTTAGTGTCTTTTATTCCAACATAAGAAAACATTTCTGGAATCTGCATCTGAAATAGCATTTAGATGTATTTACACAGTTTATGTATCTCAGAGGGGACATGGATGCATTTAATCTGCAGTTACAGATGCATAAATAGGCCTAATGTTTTGTTTTTAACACAAAACGTTGAATACTGATATTTGAAATTATTTAAAACATAAAAAAAATAGTCGAAATGTGAAATTAAAACCACCAGTAGGTGACAGCAAGTGATCATTAATGAGTGAGTCATTGAGATTCAACCGATTCATTCAAATGACTGATTCATTCAGAGACAAAGCATTTGACTGTGTTAATGAGTGAGTCACTGAATCATTTATTCAACCGATTCGTTCAAAAAGCTGATTCATTCAATAAGTAAACACCGTCCATTGCTCAGAGAAGCAAAACAGTGTTGTGATCTTTGTTTGGAACTATTTTCATTGGCAAGATTGAGCAAAAACAAGCAATATTATGTCTAAAATGTAAGTCATTTATTGCTTTACTAAACTTGTATAAAATGATTATTAAATGTGTTCATGATATCTGCAGAAAAACTGTACTCTTTGTGTGATATAGATAGATATAGAAGTTAACTATATTAAATTATATAAATATAAAAAGCATACAGAAGCATTTTTGCCATCTACAATTTAGAATGCCTGGAATTTTGAATTTTAATAGACTTATAAATCAACGTGTGTGCACTCTGTGTGTGATTTGGTGATATAGCCTACTTGAAAATGACAGATCGCACATCATTACAACAACACTTACCATATTATCGCAGACGATGTTGTATATCGCACACCCCAGACATGACTTGAGTGGAAAATGAAATCATCCGCGATTGTGTGCGCACTTGTTGTACGTGAGCAAAGGTGTTTTCAGGAGTTTAACTTGCAAACGCCAGACCACTGATTCGTCAAACCTGTTTCTTGTCGTCTGTGTTCTTCTGACTATTTTGTAGTAAGTAACGAATATGCTTCGGGGAAATGTATCGGAGTAAAAGTATACATTTTAATTAGGAAATGTAGTGGAGTAAAAGTAAAAGTTGGATGAAATATAAAAACTCAAGTAAAGTACAAATACTCCCAAAAATACTTAAGTACTGTAACGAAGTATTATTACTTCGTTACAATACACCACTGCCTATGATCTAAGAACAGGAAACGTACTCGGTTGCTTTCGTAACCTCGGTTCCCTTAGATATGGGAACAAGTACTGTGTCGTAAGACGCTTGTATGGGAAAAACTCTTTTTTCCTCTTCAACTGAAGCCTTTTCAATCACGCAGTGAAACTGCACGTCCATTGTTTCGTGCAGTGCTATAAAATCGAACCAATGGCTCGGCGGCGGCGCTGAGCGAGCCTATGGCTATGCAGCCCGCCATAGTCCGCCGAAATGGGCAGGGTCTCTGGCTATATAAGTGGCCGCTTCGCCGCATCTCAGATTTCTTTAAATGAAGCGACTGAGGCGTGCAGCTCATAGCACGGCCAGGAACGCAGTACTCGTTCCCATATTTAAGGGAACCAAGGTTACGAAAGTAACCAAGTATGTTCCCTGTCGATATGTTCACTCGTACTGCGTCGTAAGACGCTTGTATGGGAACCACTACAATCACGCCGTGCTATGATGGGGAATGACTCAAAACCAAGACTCACATGGGAGAAGACCCAGGGGAGTCAATAGAATACACCAAGCACAGGCTGAGCCCTCAGGGTCATCCGTGGCCTGGGTGTCGTCCCGTAAGTATACCTAGTGTCCATATAATATGGACCGCCCAAGTGAAGGAGGGACTTGAACAATGTTGGTCAAGTGAACCCATAAGACTGCTTAACTAGCCGGAGGCGGTGAACTAAGCAGAAAGGACTCTGGCCTGCAAGGCAGGGACGTCCAGGTTGTAAAACCTTACAAATGTGGACGACGAGGACCAACCGGCCGCCTCACAAATTTCCGAAATGGACACCCTGCTGGACCATGCCCAGGACGAGGCAATGCCTCTGGAATGGGCTCTGACTCCAATGGGGCACTGCAAGCCCAAGGAGGAGTATGCCAGGGTGATAGCCTCCACAAACCACCTGGAAATTCTTTGCTTCGTAACAGGGTGACCCTTAGCGTGGTTACCGAAGCTGACAAAAAGCTGTGAGGCAGAACGCTCGATGTATACCCTCAGGGCCCTGACGGGGCAGAGCAGGGACAATTCCTGGTCATCCGTCAAAGGGGAAAGTGCAGAAAGCGCTATGACCTGGGCTCTGAACGGAGTGGAGAGCACCTTAGGTATATAATCTAGCCTTGGTTTCAGGACAACCTTGGAGTCGTTAGGCCCGAATTCCAGGCAAGCAGTGTTGATGGAAAAGGCCCGTAGGTCCCCTACTCGCTTAACCGATGCCAGCTCTAACAGCAGGGTGGTTTTAAACGAGAGTGAGCTGAGGCTCGTGGATTACAATGGTTCAAATGGGGGGCCTTCCAGGGCCCTTAGTAGGGTTGGTAAGTCCCAAGGTGGAACTGTACAAGGACGCGGGGATTAATTCTCCTGGCACCTCGTATAAACTGGACCACCGCACTATTTCTGCCCACCGATCGGCCAGCAATAGGGGCATGGAAAGCCGCTATGGCTGCCGTGTAAACTTTGATGGTGGATGAGGAACGCTGATTATCCAGCCTCTCCTGCAGAAACAAAAGAACCACTGATACATCAGAGGTAACCGGATCTAAGTCGCAGTCTTGGCACCGAGAAAATAGACCATTTCAGAGCATAGAGGCGCCTGGTAGATGGGGCTCTAGCTTCTGCCATAGTGTTCAAGACACGCTCTGGGAGGTCGAAAGGCTCCCATTGAGCGGCCACACATGCAGGGCCCATAACTTGGGCCTTGGATGCCACAGCGTGCCATTCGCTTGAGAGAGGAGGTCCTGTCTCAAGGGAATGGGCCACGGGGCTGCTTCAAGCAGCTGGAATAACTCCAACACCCACGGCTGGTTCCTCCAGAGGGCGGCTATTAGAAGAAGCCTGTGCCGTTGTTCCTTGACTCGTCTGAGTACCTGCGGTAGCAGAGCAATTGGAGGGAATGCATAGAGTGAGACGTTGTTACTCAACAACATGTTCGCTCCTTGGTTCATTTTGCCCGGCACATGCGTCGCCTTCAGTGAGCGCAGATTGGTCTGAGCCCCAACAAGAAGGTCGTTCGCCAGCGTGCAGAGGCGCTTCGAGACGAGGCCGCCCCGGTGATTTATGTATGACACTACGGACCTGCTGTCTGAGCGTATGGTGTCCCCTTATGTCCGGCAGGAAGAATTGACAGGCACAGCACACTGCTAGCATCTCTAGGCAGTTGATGTGCAGACCCGACTCTTATTTGGACCAAAGACCGAAGGTCGGTTTACCTTCACATAGCGCTCCCCAACCCTTGTTGGAAGCGTCTGTCATGACAACCTTCCTTCTGTGTACCGTGTCTAAGACCCCGCTTCAGCCAGAGAGGGTCCCTCCAAATGGCCAGGGCTGATACACAGGCCCGATTCACCGTTATGCGATGGCGACCATGACGCCAAGCCACGGATGGAACCCTCTGCTTCAGCCAGAACTGGATGGGTCACATGCGAAGCAGGCCCAACTGAAGTACTGGCGAAGCTGCTGCCATAAGGCCCAGCATTTTCTGGAAAGCCTTGAGCGGGTGGTGGTCCCTTCCTTGAAGGAGGCCACGCGGCGCTGAATCATCATGGCTCGTTCCACTGAAACAGCTGCTGTCATCTGCACTGAGTCGATAACTGTCCCCAGGAATGACACTCGCTGGCTGGGTGACAGTATGCTCTTGGCAAAGTTGACCCTGAGCCCCAGGCAATCTAAGTGGCTGAGGAGGAGGGTCTTGTGCGATGTTGAAACTGCCTCTGACTGGGCCAGAATGAGCCAGCCGTCGAGGTAGTTGAGGATGCGGATATCCCGTCTGTCGCCGAGGGGAGAGAGCCACATCCATGGATCACATAAAAGTGCGAGGAGCCAGGGACAGCCCAAATGGGAAGACCTTGTTTTGATATGCCACCCCCTCGAATGCGAATCTCAATAATCGTCTGTGATGGGGGGCTACCTGGAAGTGAAAGTACGCGTCTTTCAGATCCAGAGACATGAACCAGTCCCCTGGGCATATTTGCGAGAGGATCTGCTTCAATGTGATCATCCTGAACGACCTTTTACCAGGGCGTGATTCAGGAGTCTGAGATGTAGAATAGGTCACAGGCACCGTCTTTTCTGGGGACGAGGAAGTAACGGCTGTAGAAGCCTGACTCGCTCTGGGCTGGAGGAACAACTTCTATGGCTCCCTTTACCAGCAGAGTCATCACCTCTGCGCGCAGGATCTGAGCGTTCTCGCTGCGCACTGTGGTGGTGACCACACCGCGGAAGCGTGGTGGTCTTCGAGCGAATTGGAGTGAATAACCTCGTCTTGTTGCAGCCATTACCCACTCTGTCACACCGGGGATGGCCTGCCAGGCCTCGGCCCATGTAGCAAGAGGTTGAATAGGCTCTAAAGACTGGCTGCATAAGGGCAGGATGCTTATGGTAGGCAGAAGAGGATATTTGCTCTCTTTTCGAAAATGTATGTGTTTTGTTTTGTCCGCTATCACCGCGGTTGGACGCCCGGGTGCTAGAGTGGGCCCGTGGGGAACCAATAACACACTTCCCTCTGCACCCAGCGCTGAGCGGGGTAACAAGAGGCACATTAGAGGCTGCTTATGGGGTGGTCCAGCGGTAGCGAAACTCGGGCCAAAAGGTCCAATCTGGCTGCTGAGGCGTTTCAACGGTGAATCTCGGCATCAGCGAAGAGTCAGCGAGGAAGAAGCTTCGTCACTGAAGAGAAGAAATCTGAGATGAGGCGGCGAAGCACACTTTCACAATTTTGGGCACACTTTTCAATTCAATCCAAGTTTATTTGTATAGCGCTTTTCACAATACAAATCATTGCAAAGCAGCTTTACGGGAAATTAAGTTTCTACAATATATTTATATATTGTAGAAACTTAATATATTTAACATATGGCGAAATTTGGTAGTTCTGTATGTTGTCTGAGGGTCGGTATCATCTGAGGTCCTCTGAGTGGTTGGCATCATCTCTTCTCAGGTGTTTGGTCATCTCAGATCATTTAAGGGCTGGATCCAGACTGAAGCTTGTGTAATAGTTACCATGGGATGTTAATCTTGTGGCAGAAACAGAGAAACAAATAGAGACATAATTAGCATAGCTGCTGTTCCATCCAAGCAAAAATGATTTGTTCAACTCAAGCTAAAGAACAATAATGTGCGTTTGATCAGATATAACTGCAGTACAAAATTACGAGATGCATTATGTGAATGCTTGGCTAAAGAGATGTGTCTTTAATCTAGGTTTAAACAGAGAGAGTGTGTCTGAACCCCAAACGTTATCAGGAAGGCTGTTCCAGAGTTTGGGAGCCAAATGTGAAAAAGCTCTACCTCCTTTAGTGGACTGTGCTATCCTAGGTACTACCAAAAGTCCAGAGTTTTGTGACCTTAGGGAGCGTGATGGATTTTAGCGTGGTAGAAGACTACTTAGGTACACAGGAGCTAAACCATTAAGGGCCTTATAGGTAAGTAATAATATTTTGTAACTAATACGAAATTTAATAGGTAGCCAGTGCAGAGACTGTAAAATTGGGGTAATATGATCATATTTTCTTTACCTGGTAAGGACTCTAGCCTGTTTAGCTTGTTTGTTGTTGTAGCTTGTTTATTGAAGATGCAGGACAACCAGCTAGCAGTGCATTACAATAGTCCAGTCTAGAGGTCATGAATGCATGAACTAGCTTTTCTGCATCAGAAACAGGTAACATGTTTCGTAGCTTGGCAATGTTTATAAGATGGAAGAATGCTGTTTTTGTAACATGGGAAATATGATTTTCAAAAGATAAGTTGCTGTCTAATATAACACCCAGATTTTTGACTGTAGAGGAACTAACACTACATCCATCTAGTTGCAAATTATAATCCAAGAGATTCTGTGTACTGCTTTTTGGTCCAATAAGTAATATCTCTGTCTTATCTGAATTTAATAGGAGAAAATTATTGGTCATCCAATCTTTTACATTTTTAACACACTCTGTTAGCTTAGATAATTTAGAAGTTTCATCTGGTCTTGTTGAGATGTATAGTTGAGTATCATCAGCATAACAATGGAAACTAATCCCATATTTTCTAATAATATTACCAAGGGGCAACATGTATATTGAAAATAGCAGAGGACCTAGGACAGATCCTTGTGGTACTCCATACTTTACTGGTGATAATTGAGATGACTCCCCGCTTAAATAAACAAAGTGGTAGCGATCGGACAGGTAGGATCTAAACCATCTTAATGCCTGCCCTTGAATACCCGTATAGTTTTGTATTCAATCTGTGAGTATGTCATGATCTATAGTGTTGAACGCAGCACTGTTTCCTGTTGATTGTCTTCTCAGTGTTTAATGTTCATACACATTGTGTAAACTATCATTGACAGTCAGGTTGAACTGTACAATAACCTTAATACAGATACAGATATTTTTGAGCTTTAACAAATTTCATGTTGAAAGGATCCCTTGAATGAAATTACACGAAATAGCCAACTCCCCAAGAGCATTTACCTTTGAAAGCTTGTTTAGGTAATTAGCATAAATTATTTCATTAGACCGTCTTCCACAGACAAAACGGCTCTTTTGTTGTAAAAATACTTAAGACAATGTAGGGCTGTCAGGGGTGTAGGAGATCCTTGAACGGACACACACATACCGCGAGCAGACTCATTCCAGAGAAATGAGTCGATCTCTGGTTTCAACTCTGGAAGTCATAAACATAACTAATTACCTTAGTTGTTGCCTAAATGTCTGGACTTTGAGATCAGAACGAGCTAGAGAGTCAACTTCATCAATGCAGAACAAAGGAAACTTCTGGCGGGAAAGATACCAGATCCAGATGGTAAATGAACTTTGAGCAGCCAACGTATAAATTGACAAACTTATCAACAAACGCGCGATGGATTTACAGTCGTAGGCCTGACTTAAACATATGCCAGAACTCCTCTCCCGGACACCTTCTGACCTCAGGAGTACGTGCAACCCCTCCTCGAGTGCATGCCTTTTCCAGACAGACAAAGAAAACACCCAAAAGTGCGCCAAAACTCCAAAAGACAATATTCAAGACTTTTAAGTAATGAAAATGTATTCCCAAATTATGTGTGTTACGCCTTAGATATGCTTGATATGCTAGTAAAACATACGCGATATTAATCTATCCATTACAGGGTTAGTATCATTCTAACCTATGTATTATGAGGGTATGAATATGTGTGTGTGTCATGTTTGGTGTTAAACGAAAGTATATTTTATTTGCAACAACTCTGTGTGGATGAAATGTAGAAATTAGGTAAATCCCGTAACGTTATAACGTTTATCAAGATTATTAACAAAACCCTGCAAGGATTTTCTGTCACGTGATTACACGGGCAGCTCGTTAATTTATGCAGAGAAATGGAGCCTAGGAAGCTGAGCTCCACCTTGCAACAAGCGGATTGGTACCCCAGCTCCGGGGCGGGCCTAAAGCGGCCTGCTTAAATTCTAATGTTCAACTAAACTCAACGCTCTTTGCCATGGTTTGAAAACTGCTTCAACTTGTGCGCTCATACGCCGCATCAGACCATCACCTCATTCAAAACTTCAAGCTCTTCAAGAAAACTTCTGCAACCAAGAAAGGAAAAGAAGAACTTCTAGCGCGTCTCATCCAGAAAGGCAACCCGCCAATCACAGGCGGAATTCCCTAAGAGACGTCAGACCAACAACGGTTCGCCAGCCAATCAGCTAAGCCCGGGGATTCCCTCAAAGAGACGAGACAAGACTCCAACAAACCTTCTAACAAGTAAAACAAATCTCTTATCTATTGGCTGAAAACGGCGCAAAGTTGTTGTTAATGGAAAGATAGAACTAAGCTCTGCTTTGTTGACTTTCTGATAACCACCGAAGTTGAGACTTCCTTCATAACTCATAATTCTGCATAACTCCGTCATTTGTGTGTGTGTGTGTGTGGTCCTATGTGTGTTTAGATGATTTAGTCTCATGTAATCTTAGAAGTAGCTCAATAAACTTATCTCATTGTATAGAGCATTGTCTGTGTCTTATATTTGATTCAGTTACTGCCTTGCGCTGTCGACCCTTGCTACCCTGCTCAAATTTGATAAATTACTATTTTGTTTGTTTTATTGTTGGCCACAAGCAAGATAAACAAAATTGTTAACATATACTGACTTTAATGTCTCGCTGGACGAGCCGTTAAAAGGTATAAACTATACGTTTTGATTAATAGAAATGAATCAAATCAATATCTATCTTTACGATGCAATTTCGTAAAGCCAAAAATTCAAAATAAAGATTAAATCATAGCTAAGTTCCTAAAGTTATTTTACAGTTTTGGTGGAGATAATTTTGGGCAGCACAAACTAACTGTTCAAGTATAAAATTGACACATGCTGTTGTATTTGTTCTATTTTATCCGGAAGAATAGATCAAAGACAGAGAAAACAGTTGTTGCGCTACTGGGGACTTTTATTATGGCATGCCAGTGTGAATGAACTCTGAGTTATTGGTGGTTGTAACTGCAGTAAAATTAAAACTTTTGTCTGCCAAAGACAAAGTAAAAGAGAAACCCAAGCGTGTTCCTTGTGTGTTCCTCTTAATAAGGCCTGTATAGTTTTGATTCATTAATGCGTGTCCCATTAGTGTGATCGAGCTATTTATCTCCCTGGCACACGAACTCAGGGTAGCTACCTAAGCTTCGTTGCCATCCAAAATTCACTAAACTAGTGAAAGTGACGTTGACTCAGAAAGGAGTGTTCAAACGTTATGTTGTGGGAGAATTTTGATCAAAGAAAAGATTGTGTGATGATTATCCACGTGTGTTGTGTCTGTAAAATAGACTAACACGAAGGCTGAGATTCGCCGCGATCTCAGTAACATTATTATTATTAATTGCAGTAAAGCTGTGGATTAATTTGCCTCACTCTAACGAAAGGAGAGTCTGAATAACTTAGCGCTTTTGCATGTTCTTTGCGAACTGCGCCGTCAGTTCAAGAAATGCTCGTAAGTTTATCCCTTTGCTATTAGTTCACAGGCTACACCTGTGTTTGCGTCACCACGGTGACAGCTGTAAACCCAGAAGTTCCAAGAAACCTCTTCCTGGGTAGCTTTGAAGTGCGCATGCGCGGTCCGCCAGCGCCATATTGAGCTGTTTGTAAACAAACCGTAGCATTAGCCGAGCTAGCTAAAGCTAGCGCGGGTGCATTGCAGTCTATGTAAAGCTTGTAGCATTGCTAACGGGCTAGTGGCTAGCATAGCATTTTGTGGTTTGAATTAGTCGGCGTTTGAATGCAGTGTCAGCAATGTTGCAATGTACTGGGTTTTTGCTTTAACCCTTTCAGTCACACTAGTATCTTCCTGTATCTCTCTCTTTCTGTTATAATCACTCATCCTTTTGGAAAGAACATGACAAATGTTGAATTAATAAGCTTTTGCGATTTTAAAGCAGGGTGTTAATCTTATTTGTTTAAAGTTGTCATTTGCCTTTCAGTTAAACACTGTGGTTTTATTGACAACTAACTTCGTCCTCATTTCTTTAATGACAATTTTGAGTAATTATAATTGCTCGTATTGACTTTAATGACATCGGGGAATATTGATTTTGGATTTGGAACTTTAATTCAATTTTAATTTTAATTCATTCTCATAATTATTCACAGTTTCGGCTTCCATATTGTATTTTACTTATTGTAGGATACTCATGGATTAAGTAATTGTAATTGCTTTTATGATTTTGATGACAAATGTCATTCAATTTTAATCATTAACTATCATTTATTACCTTGAAATTTTAATTTCATTAGTAATTAATTAGGGTTGGGCTTCCCTAAGGCATTGATACTTAATTGATTAATTTAATTATAATTGCCCTTGTCAGTTTTAATGTTGAACTCATTAAAATTTAAATTCTTAATTATAATTTTGAATTGAAATTGAAATTCAATCTACAAATAAGACTCGCCTCTCCTCGTCAGGCCATACTTTCGCTCAGTCGTTTATTTAATTACATCAGCTAAGACTTTTCATAGGGTTTTCCTTCGCTTAAGCCTGGTGGGATAGTGCTCCCCCTAGTGTTTGGTTGGTGCAGCGACGGTCGCCTTCACGGTGAGTTGCGGTGGACGAGTCACCTGTTCTGACGTAACCTAGTGCCGGCTGGGGGCTAAACCGAATATTTACGTTCCAGTGTTGCAGGTGAGGGCCCGCAGTGGAGGCTCGGCATTTGTACACGCATGGGAGGAGTCAACAGAGGCTGGTCAACAATAGCTTGGGTACACCACCTTGTTCCTATTTTGTTCGCTCCGGCAAACAATTAGGCCAAGGCTTAGCCCATTCTCTTTGCGAGCCAGTCGTTGACGCGCCTCACCCGATAGGCGTGTTCGTGCCCCTATAGCCATGACTGTTTGAGGCCCATTGCAATACTGGCAGCATAGTATTCAACCTAGCCTTACAGGAGCTCACTGAGTGCGCTCAGACGGAGGGCCCAGCCACCAAACTCCGACTGGGTCAGCCTAAACTCATCACCAAGCCTAGCGGATAAGAGCATCAGCCCACCTAGCTAGCGAAACCTCAAAAGGGAAAATTAGGGTCTTCTGTAATACTTAGGTCAGTTAGCATCTTCTGCTACCGCAGTAGGCCAACTCCTAGGGATAGCGACCCCACAGCGCCACCACCCTGTCAACCTTGTCAATTTTCTTAACATTGGGAGCAAAACCTCACTCTTGTTCTCTCTCTCTCTCTCTCAGCTGTCCTCTTCTGATTTGACTACTGCTGCTGGTTTTTGGGTTTGTGTTTGTGAAAGTCATAAAGCAGAGCATTTTTGAAACATTTAATAAAAATTTGGGGAACAGGAACACTTCGTTTCAAAATTGTATGACATTTACTGTACCTTCCCTCCACATCCTGTGATCCTACCCAGCTTAGGCTCAAGCAGGTCAACTGGAAGACTGATGGGCGTCCATCAAACCTCGAACACGCGTCTAGAAACGCTTTGGTTGGTGAATGGTTGTCAATCCGACTAGCTGAGAAACCCACACTGTCATTGTTATTGTTTTCTTTCGTCCCGGAGGAAATTTCAATAACAATCACAGTCCTGGCATTGAGAAATCCTTTTTCCAAACCCCTAGCTAAAATCACCCTTCTGAATTAAATTTAAAAAACATTTTTTTTTGTTTTTTTTTTAACCAAAAGAGAAGAAAATTTAACTATACTTATTTTGTACCCGAAAAGTGTATTCTTATTTGTCTCTCTCTCTTTCTGCTGTAGCCTTAACCTTCTTCCCTTGAAAAAAAAAAAAAAGAGGGAAACTTTCTTTTATAGGAACATTGGAAGCATCCAAGTGTTATTCTGTTCTTTGCTGAATACTATTCTGTGGTTTTCTGTTGTGTTTTGTGTTTCGCTTTCTTTCCCCAGTTCTCTAGCTGTGCTACCTGTGTGTTTACTAATTGTCCCCACAGAAATTCCAAATTAGAGGCACGCCTACCAGAGTACCACAGGCTCAGGGAACCACTTTCACCCGCACATTACACACTCAACATCAGCCACACCTGACATTGCACACTTACACCTTTATTCTGCCCTGCTTGTTTGTTTTGTTGTTTTGTTTTTTTTGTTTTGTTCTGTTCCTCCAGGTCTGTGTCAGGCTCGGTGCTAGATCTCCCTTGCCGTGTCAAATCATGTCTCGCACAACAGACCCCGTTGGCCACTGGGAAGACCTTGAGACCTGGCTAAGTGTTGCAACAGACAGCCTCCTACCTCAGGCAGCTGAAACACTAAAGCAGCAGACACAGGACCAGCTGGATGACAACATAACGAGCCTCATGAAACAGAACCCAGGTCAGAACTACAGTCACAAAGAATTAGCCAAGATCACCGGCTCCTTAAGTCACACACTCATCGCCACCCTCAAGCTGAGTGACAGGCACGCCGCCCACCTCCAGCAGGAGCTGACACGCGCACAACGACGCATCGAACAGCTGGAACTGGAGGCTCAGGAACAAAGGGAAGAGCCAGATGAAGTGGAACAAGGCGCCAAGGAGGAGATCAACAGGCTAAAAGAGACGCTAGCAGCTGCTACACAGGAAATGGAACAAAACAGAGCAGACTACGCTGATCTCTCCAACAAGCTACAGTATGCAGAACAGCTACTGGAAAAGGCAAAGGCTGACTTCAGAGACAAGAACAGCCGAATTAAAGCCCTTGAAACTCACCTGAATGAGTCCAGAGACGAGATTAGCCGCCTAACACGACAGTGCGACTACATTAAAGATGAGTTCGACAGCATGAAAGAGGAACTTAAACATGCATATGAACTGCGCCGTGAACCGTCAAGAACCCGACGGGCACAGACTTCACCCCCGCCGTGCAGAACCGGGTCCCCTGTTCCTGGACTGGCACGTGAGCAAAAGGGGGAGGGGACCGTGCTAAAACAGTCACCGGCTCCCTCTGAAGAATCCTACCTCCCCTCTAAGTTAAAAGAACTTGCTCCAGCCAGCCACAGATCATCGCACGGCTTGGACCTCAAAGACCTCGACAAGCTCGCCAGGAACATTGGCAAATTCACTCCAAATGTGCCAGGTAGTCAGGAGATCAAAGAATATCTACAAGATGTCGATTTTCATCTGGAAATGAGACCCAGTGTCACCGACAAAGATAGACTGTATTTGATCCGAGCAACATCTAGCTCGGAAGTTCGCAGTTTCCTGGACCGCCAGCCGGCCCACATAAAGACTGATTATCACCTGCTCAGAGAAGCCCTCATTAAAGAGTTCTCCGACCCTGAGTCCGAACAAGGCCTAGTGGCTGCCCTGGAGACAAGACAAGGACGTCATGAACCTCCTCAAGCATACTACAGCCGACTCAGACGAGCATATTTCGGAACTCGCAACGAACCTGACATGGAAGACGATCTAAACTTCAAAACTCTCTTCCTAAGAAACCTCCATCCCGGAGTAAGTCACCATCTTGGTGTTCTCGCATGTCCACGAACGATGAATGCTCAGCAGTTGCGAGACTTGGCGCAGAAAGCCTATGGCAAACAAAAGATGGCCTCAGAAAAGGGCGCCAAAACCCCAGCAGTTCTTGACTTCAACACTCAAAGTCAAGGGCTGGCTCTAGAGGGCACCCAACGCCAAGACACTGTCAAGCCGCCACCCAGAGAATGGAATGGACCCTCGTCCAACAAAGAACGAGACTCCCACGCTGGTACCCGATCTAAACAGAGAAACAACCGCTGGGAGGGACCCCGTGGACGACAACGCTCACCTGGACGTCATTGGGAAAATTCATGGGACCAATCAAGACCGCATGAGAGTCATTGGGAGAGATCATGGAATCAACCGAGCTCATTTGGAAACTCAAAATCCAATGGAAACTCCAAGGGAAAACAACAAACTCACCCTGGAGCGACCAGCCCAAGGAATCGACGAAAGAATTCACAAAGATTCCAATCTGACCGAGCTCAAACCGAATCCACACAAGAACAAAAGACACCACCATGTTTCGACTCACAAGAACTGATGAAGATGATGATGAAAGAATTCTTCCAACGAAAGGAGGAGGATCGGAAGTGGGAAAAGAAAGAGAAACCAGATTCAGCCTGACTAGCGGCTGGAAGAGACGGCAGCGACCAGCTGACCCAACCAGCCACAGCAAACAGCACTCCCTCACCTCACTCTCAGCGAACTGTAACTACCCTAACTTCAGATGGACACGAAAACCCACCTGAAAGCCCAGCAACAGAGTTAGACACTAACTCAACACTCAATGCTCTAGATCACAGCAGCGTCCAACAAACACCTGCTGACGAAACCCCTCAAGTTCCTGAAAGTGCTGTCTTGGTCGTCTGCCACTCTTCCGACGAACACATCAGTCCTGACATCCTAACTGTTTCCTCCCAAACTCCAGTCCCTCAACTCCTAGGCGATCTCATCGAGAAAGGTATAGCAAGAAAGTTTTACCTCTCCATCATCATCGAACGACACATCAGAGTCGAGGCCCTTCTTGATACAGGAGCCGACATTACTCTAATGTCCACCGAACTCCTTGAAGAAGTCCAAGAAAGAGCAAAGAGGACTAACAGAACCCTCAAACTCCAGAGGTGCGAACTGAACCTCCAAGCATATTCCCACACGGGCCTACAACTAAAACATGTGGCCCCAATCCACCTGACGGTGGGATCAATGGATCTCATTCATCCAATATACGTCTCACCACTCAAGACGTATCCACTCCTCATCGGGAAAGATCTGCTTAATCGCTTCGAACCTCTAATAGACTTCAAGCACCTAAAGATGTGGACGCAAGTCCGCGAGCCTCTGCCCTTCCAGTCAGTAGACTCAAACGAGTCACAGTGTCAAGCCACGGACACTGCCCCCCATTCACGGATCGGCGATGCAAGGTCAAAGCCAAGAGCAAGTTCAACTCCAAACAACAAGACCCAAGACCCCTTTCTCTGCTCATTGCAAGCGTCTGACTCAGACTCAGGTCTTTTTCAAATCATGACGGCCATAAATGTCCAGGAATCACCAGTGCCTGATGCAGCATTAGCCCTGTGGGCTGAAAACTCAGCTATCAGCCTAAAGCTCTTCAGAACATTGAAGCAGAGGCATCAGAGCCTACCACACATCTCAAAGCACAGCCGCTTCCCCCTCAGCCCATGGTCAACAACCATGGCTACCTCCAAGATCATCTGCGCTGTAGACATACGATGGAACAACAGACTCCTGAGTCACTACTTCCTCGTTGTCCCCAACCTACCTCATGACATCCACATTGGAGCAGACATCATGGTCCGTCTTAACGCCTGCGTCGACACAGTGAATGATGTCATATGGGCTCCACTGTCACATCAACTGTCAACTTCAGTCAATCTCAAGAACATGCGGTCTGGTCAAACAATGCCAGACGCATGCGCCATGATCACGGAGCAAGAAGCCACAATACCTGTGTATAGCAAGAGCGTCAGCATCCGCCTCAACATGCGACCTGACCAAACGCTTAACAGTGAACTAGGCTTCTTCCACCCTTCCAGGACCTGCCTAAAGCTAGGACTGACCTTGGAAGCCACACCTCTCATTGAAGTGTCATCTCGTGCTGTGTATGTGTTGTTCAACAACTGTACGGCCAAAGACATCAACGTACCCAAAGCCAGTCACATGGGATGGCTCATAAACCAAGCGTTCCATGACTTTGAACTGATGGTACCTGTCATAGGCCCACTACCAGCCGAACTAATGTCAGATGAATGTGATGACACTGTAATATTCACAAAGCCCCATGAGATCATCGCCATCACTTCGATTCTGCCAGTGTCCAAAGAAAGTGTCTGCCGATCAGAGCTCACAGATGACACTCACCTTGCTGTCTACGCTGTCTCAACACAGCCCGCAACAGAGCCACCTGTACAAGCGACATTCAAGGCCCAGAGTCCCTCAAATGACTCAGCTGCAGAGGAACCCTACGCCGGGTTCAATGCACAAATCCAAAAAATCCTGAACGAGGCGAATGCCCTCCACAGCGAGTTGGATCGTCAAGGACTCAAAGAGGTTCTGCACAAATACAAAGACTCTTTCGCAAAAGATTCCCTGGATTGTGGCCTGACCAACATCCACACGGTGCGCATCCCGACAAACCCAAATGCGCCACCCACATTTGTGCGGCAGTACAAAATTCCAATAGCGTCATATGAGCCAGTGCAAGAAATTGTTGACTCCATGCTGGAAAAGGGGGTCATCCGGCCCTGTAACAGCACATACTCTGCTCCGATATGGCCAGTCCTAAAGCCCAACGGCAAATGGCGGCCCACCATCGACTATCGCAAGTTGAACCAGCAAGTACCCTTGTCACGATGGCCTATGACCCAGTTGGACCAAGAAATTCCAAAAATCAAAGGCTCGACGATCCTTTCCACACTGGACGTCGCCTCCGGGTTCTGGACAATCCCTGTCCACCCCGATGACCAACACAAGCTGGCATTCACGTTTGGCAATCGACAATACACCTTCACACGGTGCCCCTTCGGCTATGCCAACTCACCAGCAGAATTCAACATCTTCTTGAACAAAGCATGCCCTGACGCCAGAGCCAGAGGCAACCTCGTCTACGTGGACGACGTCTTAATTAAAAGCTCAAGTGTGGAAGACCACCTCAAAGAAATCGATCACGTCCTAAACCAGCTGACAACAGCAGGAGCTAAGATCGCCCTTCACAAAGGACAGTGGTGCAAAACCAAGGTGAACTATGTCGGACTGCTTGTCGGAAGAAACGGCATCGAGCCACAGTCGAACCGCACCCAAGCAATCCAAAGCATAAAGACGCCGACTAACATCTCTGAGCTGCGAAGCTTTCTGGGAGTGTGCAATTACTCACGACAGTTCATCGAAAACTATGCTGACATCGCACGACCACTAACTTCCCTCCTGAAAAAGGATGAACCCTTCGTTTGGACAGAAGCCCAGGACACAGCAATGAGCCAGCTCAAACAGCGCCTGTGCTCTGCTCCGTGCCTGGCCTACCCAGACCCAGGAAAAGAATTCTATCTGGATGCTGGATTCTCCAATCATTGCCTCAGTGCAGGCCTATACCAGCTCCATGACAAAGACAAGCGAGTGGTCGCTTATGCCAGCAAAACGCTGCTTTCCCCAGAACGCAAGTATTCAAACTGCGAAAAAGCGTTGCTTTGCACTGTGTGGGCTATCCAGCGTTTCTCTAATTACATTGGTGCTCAGAAAGTCATCATTGAAACGTGTCATCAACCAGTTACCTTCCTCAACAGCCAACGAATCAGAGATGGCGTGGTAACCAATGCACGCATAGCTACATGGTTAATGACGCTCCAAGGACGAGACGTCGAGGCAAGATATGCCCAAAACCACAAATCATCGCTGGGAAATGGGTTAGCAGCTTGCCAAAACTGTTCAACGGATACGCTGTACACCTCAGCGGAACCTAAAGAACCGTCACAACCTCAACTGACAAACTACAGGTACTTTGAAGAGAATGTGTGCGCAGGCATGCCCACAGCATATGTCGATGGCTGCTCCTACAATCAACAGGGCAACTTAAAAGCGGGAGCAGGTGTGGTCTGGCTCAACAACGACCCTTACCCACCACAACAATTCAAATTAGGCCCTCACTCATCGCAATATGCAGAAATAGCAGCCATCCTCATCACCCTACAGCTGGCTGCCTCCCACAACATCAAAGAACTCTTGATATGTACCGACTCCAACTACGCCCGTCTAAGCTTCACATGCCACCTAGCTGGATGGAAACAAAATGGATTCAAGACAGCTAACAACAAGCCTGTCAAACATCAGGAACTCTTCCAAGCATGTGATGCCATTGTCACTGAACGCGACATGATCGTTTATTGGAAAAAGGTTCGAGGTCATTCACGTCAACCAGGACAAGACAAAGACTTCAATGACCAAACCGATGCCTTCGCCAAAGCAGGTGCATTACACGGAGAGTCCTGGACATTTCAAGCCCTCCCACCCAACCCAACTGTGGCAGTCATAACCCGCCGCCAACACGCTACTGGCGTGCATACCCCCGCCTCCTCCCACATTACCCTATCACCTCAGTTCGCTGCGGACGATCTCCTCACCCTCCAAGCTGCGGATCCGACACTGCGAACTATGGCAGCCCACATTTCTGACCCATTAACGCATCCAATTACCACCTCCGACCTAGCCACCTCCTGCGAGCTCCACAAACTCCACTCAATCAAGCACATGCTGCATCTACGAGACGGTGTTCTCACATATGTCCCTGAGCCCCTCACTGCGCCAAAGCTCGTAGTCCCTCAGGGCCAAAGGGGGATTATGCTGACACACGCCCACGATGCACCATGCGCAGGACACCACGGAGCCAAGGCCACCTATGAAACACTCAAGCAAGTAGCATACTGGCCTGGCATGCAGCAAGACGTAGCGGAATACGTAAAAGGATGCCTGGTGTGTTGCCAGTTCCAACCGGCAAACCCAAACCACCGAGCACCACTACAACGGAAAGGAATGACCTTCCCATGGTCAGACCTCCAAATAGACTGGGTAGGACCCCTGCCACGGTCAACACGGGGTAACAAATACTTCCTCACCGTGGTTTGCGAATTCACAAAGTGGATAGAGTGCCTCCCAGCTCCCAATGATACAGCAGAAACGACAGCCTGCCTGTTAATGAACCACATCTTCTCAAGATTTGGACTGCCTTTAAGAGTCAACTCTGACCGAGGAACCCACTTCACCGCCGAAGTCATGCAGGAAGTATGGAAACTCCTGGGCATACAGGCCAAGCTTCATATAAGCCATCACCCAATTTCCTCAGGTCAGGTCGAACGGGCCAACAGGACAGTGACAAGCATGTTGAAGAAGTATGTGTCCGCCAATCAAAAGGATTGGGATATCAAGCTTCCTCTGGTACTGATGGCCATAAGGGCCACCCCTCATCGGTCTACCGGAGTACCCCCTTTCGAAATGATGACGGGGCGACAAATGACACTACCACTACACCTGCTGTACCAACCGGGTGACTTGAACCTCGTCACCGCTTACACCACTCACCAGTACCTGGAAGAGTTGCATCAGCACCTGAGAACGACTTTCGCCTTTGCCCAACAAAATCTCCAAAGAAGTGCAGAAGGTCGTAAAGCCTACTACGACCAAAAGGCCTCTCACCAGGAACTCAATGTCGGAGACAAAGTGTGGTACTACAGCTTCGCCCAACCGAAGCAGAACACTCCCCATCGCCTGTCAAAGAAATTCCTACCTCACTGGACAGGACCCCACGAGATTGTGGACAAGCTCTCACCTGTGGCCTACCGAATCAAAATCAGACAAGGCCAGAATGAGCCAGTTCTTCGATGGGTCCATAGGAATCAGATAAAGAGGCACCAAGGTTCCAACCAACAGGGAAAGGGGGAGAATCAAACCCACTGACACAGACCGACAATCCTATACTCTACTCCACACTAATGTCATTTTAGGAAAATACATGCTTTTGTTTCGTTTGTTTGTTTTTTTACAAAAACCTACACACGCTCCTCCACAGCACTGCTAGGACTAACCTTTAGTAGAGAGGAGTTACTCCACACATGTGACACTCATTTTACTCTCGTGAACTCAGTCAGTGTCCTTGTGTCTCTTTGTGTTTTCCGTTTCTCTTTCTCCCTCCGTTTTTTTTTCTTCTCTCCGTTTCCTCTCTCATTACAATTTCCTTTCACCTAGTCCCCTCATCAGGGAACTCCCTTAACTGATCCAGGTACTGATAGTAGGATTGACTCCCCTTCACCAGAAGTGTCGTAACTTGTAAAAGCCATTGTTAACCTGCCGAAGCTACCCCACGGTCTCAAATTGAGGCAACTCAAGCCGAAATCGTCGGAAACCGATGGCTAGTCAATACTCCTGCACGTACCGCTACCCTCACCTATGATCAACATGACACTGCCACTTGCATTATCCTACCCAACCAAACTTTATGGATTAATGTCCCTAAGGACTCAATCCTCCATAGCGACGAGCTAGCGTTGTATCACCTTACCGACGTCGAGTATCAGGCTGAACTCGAAATCTCAATTTTTTTTTTTTACAGCATTCTTTCACCCTTGATCCAGAATTGGAAGAAAGGATCAAGGAGGAAGGAACGCAACTCATTGACTTGACTCCAGTAAATACAGCCTTAGAAGCTATTGCTCGCCTTCCGCCCCCTGGAGCACCAATCATTCGGTCTTGGTCTGCCGCTGACACAGCGCTTTGCATCTCTACTATTGTAGGATATGTTGTGACCTTGACGCTGGCCTTCCTCCTGCACAAGCGAGTGAACGCCGTACAAGAGTCTTTCAACAAATGCACGTCTGGCATCCCGCGCATTTTCCGACGTGAAAAAACTGACCAAGAACCTGAACCTGAGAACTCAACAAACCTGATTGAGATCACGCCTATACCGCCTCGTCGAACCACGGACAATTAGATCAATAAGTTACAATTACAAATTACCAACAACCCTGAACGGTACGCCCTACAGCGATTGAAGTGTTCCTAACCCAGTTATCCCAAATTACCCAAGTCCTGCACCGGAATTCAGTCAAGTGATGGAGATGTTGTTTGTATCTTGTGTGTTCCTGTTCTCTCTGCCTCTTGTTCCAGTGCCTGCTGACGTTCGCAATGGGAACCTCACCAAGCAAAAGGGGGATGTGTAGGAGATCCTTGAACGGACACACACATACCGCGAGCAGACTCATTCCAGAGAAATGAGTCGATCTCTGGTTTCAACTCTGGAAGTCATAAACATAACTAATTACCTTAGTTGTTGCCTAAATGTCTGGACTTTGAGATCAGAACGAGCTAGAGAGTCAACTTCATCAATGCAGAACAAAGGAAACTTCTGGCGGGAAAGATACCAGATCCAGATGGTAAATGAACTTTGAGCAGCCAACGTATAAATTGACAAACTTATCAACAAACGCGCGATGGATTTACAGTCGTAGGCCTGACTTAAACATATGCCAGAACTCCTCTCCCGGACACCTTCTGACCTCAGGAGTACGTGCAACCCCTCCTCGAGTGCATGCCTTTTCCAGACAGACAAAGAAAACACCCAAAAGTGCGCCAAAACTCCAAAAGACAATATTCAAGACTTTTAAGTAATGAAAATGTATTCCCAAATTATGTGTGTTACGCCTTAGATATGCTTGATATGCTAGTAAAACATACGCGATATTAATCTATCCATTACAGGGTTAGTATCATTCTAACCTATGTATTATGAGGGTATGAATATGTGTGTGTGTCATGTTTGGTGTTAAACGAAAGTATATTTTATTTGCAACAACTCTGTGTGGATGAAATGTAGAAATTAGGTAAATCCCGTAACGTTATAACGTTTATCAAGATTATTAACAAAACCCTGCAAGGATTTTCTGTCACGTGATTACACGGGCAGCTCGTTAATTTATGCAGAGAAATGGAGCCTAGGAAGCTGAGCTCCACCTTGCAACAAGCGGATTGGTACCCCAGCTCCGGGGCGGGCCTAAAGCGGCCTGCTTAAATTCTAATGTTCAACTAAACTCAACGCTCTTTGCCATGGTTTGAAAACTGCTTCAACTTGTGCGCTCATACGCCGCATCAGACCATCACCTCATTCAAAACTTCAAGCTCTTCAAGAAAACTTCTGCAACCAAGAAAGGAAAAGAAGAACTTCTAGCGCGTCTCATCCAGAAAGGCAACCCGCCAATCACAGGCGGAATTCCCTAAGAGACGTCAGACCAACAACGGTTCGCCAGCCAATCAGCTAAGCCCGGGGATTCCCTCAAAGAGACGAGACAAGACTCCAACAAACCTTCTAACAAGTAAAACAAATCTCTTATCTATTGGCTGAAAACGGCGCAAAGTTGTTGTTAATGGAAAGATAGAACTAAGCTCTGCTTTGTTGACTTTCTGATAACCACCGAAGTTGAGACTTCCTTCATAACTCATAATTCTGCATAACTCCGTCATTTGTGTGTGTGTGTGTGTGGTCGTATGTGTGTTTAGATGATTTAGTCTCATGTAATCTTAGAAGTAGCTCAATAAACTTATCTCATTGTATAGAGCATTGTCTGTGTCTTATATTTGATTCAGTTACTGCCTTGCGCTGTCGACCCTTGCTACCCTGCTCAAATTTGATAAATTACTATTTTGTTTGTTTTATTGTTGGCCACAAGCAAGATAAACAAAATTGTTAACATATACTGACTTTAATGTCTCGCTGGACGAGCCGTTAAAAGGTATAAACTATACGTTTTGATTAATAGAAATTAATCAAATCAATATCTATCTTTACGATGCAATTTCGTAAAGCCAAAAATTCAAAATAAAGATTAAATCATAGCTAAGTTCCTAAAGTTATTTTACAGGGGACTAAGCATTCTCTGGTGCTTTGGAGATGACAGAATGGGTTAGGTTTTAAATTTTTTTAATACAATTGACTTATTACAATACTTGTTGACCTTTTTATTACATTATTTTACTGTTTAAAATTTTGCTGGCTGAAGACAAAAAAACAAAAAAAAATCACTATAGTACTTAGAGAAAAAAGTAAGGATTGTAATATCAAATCCAACTCCAAGGCACAACCAACATGGGAATGTGACCTATATGTGCCTGTATAATTTCACACGATGTGTAACACCTGCAGCAAGTTTTGATGTGAACTGTTTGTATATCACAAGGTCTGTGAGTGCAGCATCAGGGGAAACACTGCTAATGTTTGTCCTGTGTAATTTATGCTTGCACTTGCAATAAGCACACACAGGAGCACTGTGTTTTAATGTTTTATTCAGTGTTTGAGTTCAGCAAAGGTTCAAGTGATAATACCCAGTTAGTAGAGATTCAGGGTGTGAGCACATCTGCACTTAAGATAAGCGCTTCAAGATGATTCAGTTATTGCATTCTGCAAAATCATCCGATATAGAGGTCATGTTAAGAGTCTGTAGGCATTTCTTGATATGGACCTAATATTCAATGCCTAGCCCCGAATTAAGCAATATGTAAGTAATATAAAATGTCAAACATCTCCAGTGATGACTCCATTTTAGAAGTATATCTCTGCTCTTGTTTACTGCAAGAGGACACTCGTTTCATTAATACTACAGTTTTAGATTTTACATGTAAATATTAACTCTACTTCTTAATGCCTAGAAGGTCTTTATTTCTTTCCAACTATGCACACTTTTATTCCTAGATGTTGATTTTTGTTAAATACATTCATCAAATATTTATTTTATTTTATTTTTTATTTGACATTCTAAAATATGAGAACTAATCATAAACTATTTTAATATATATTGTGTGAAAATTATTATACACAAATTATGATTGTCCCTCAGTTAGGGTCAGTTTCATGAACAACGTTTTTCCAGTATTAGGTGTCAGGGAAGAGCTGGCAATAAAATATGAGACATTATGAAAAAATGTGAAACAACTATGTGACATGAAATATGCGGGAGATTTTATGAGGGAAAAATTATGGTAAATATCATTTGTGGTCAGAATTTTGTATTTATTACACATCATTTTAAATCAAACTGTAAATTTGTCAAATTATGTCAAATTATGCAAAATATGATTTAATTGTGTGTAATTGTGTAATTAATTACACTTACATTTAGTTATTTAGCAGATGCTTTTATCCAAAGCGACTTACAAAAGAGGACAATAGAAGCAATCAAAACCAACAAAAGAGCAACAACATGCAAGTGATATGACAAGTCTCGGTTAGCCTAACGCAGCACACATAGCAAATAGCAAGTTTTTTTTTTTTTTAAGAAAAAAAAAGTAGATAGAATAGAAAAATGAAACCTAGTGGGGTTTTTTGTAAGAAAAAAAGTAGATAGGATAGAAAAAAAAAGAAAGCTAGTGTTAGTTTTTAAAGAAAAAGTAGCAGTTAGAGAATAAATATGCAATTGATAGAAGGTCAAGGGTGTGTATTTTTTTTCTTTTTTTAAAATAAAAAGAAGACATATAGATAAAATAGAATTAGAATAGAGAGTGATAGAGTTAGAGGGTGAAATAAAGATGGAAGAGGTGTGTTTTTAGCCGTTTCTTGAAGATGGCTAAGGATTCAGCTGCTCGGATTGAGTTGGGCAGGTCATTCCACCAGGTGGGAACAGTGAATGAAAAGGTCCGTGAAAGTGATTTTGTGCCTTTTTGGGATAGCACAATAATGTGTCATTCACTTGCAGAACGTAAGCTTCTAGAGGGCACATAGGTCTGAAGTACTGAATGTAGGTAAAGGGGTGCAGAGCCAGAGGTGGTTTTGTAGGCAAACATTAATGCCTTGAATTTTATGCGAGCAGCTATTGGTAGCCAATGCAAATTGATGAACAGAGGTGTGACGTGTGTTCTTTTCGGTTCATTAAAGATTAATCTTGCAGAGGCATTTTGGATTAATTGCAGAGATTTGATGGAATTGGCTGGAATACCTGCCAAGAGTGCATTGTCAAGTCTGGACAGAACAAAAGCTTGAACAAGGAGTTGTGTTGCATGTTCCAAAAGAAAGGGCCTGATCTTCCTAATATTGTATAAATCAAATCTGCAGGACCGGGCAGTTTTAGCAATGTGGTCTGAGAAATTCAGCTTATCATCAATCACAATTCCAAGGTTTCTGGCTGTTTTTGAAGGAGTTATGGTTGATGAGCCTAACTGGAAGGTGAAATTGTGATGAAGTGATGGGCTTGCTGAAACTACAAGCAGTTCTGTCTTAGCTAGGTTGAGTTGAAGGTGACGGTCCTTCATCCAGCTTAGACATGCTGAGATCCGAGCAGCTATCGTCGGATCATCAGGATGGAATGAGAGGTAGAGTTGAGTGTCATCAGTATAGCAGTGATACGAAAAGCCATGTTTCTGAATGACAGAACCTAGTGATGTCATGTAGACAGAGAAGAGAAGTGGTCCAAGAACTGATCCTTGAGGCACCCCAGTAGCTAGATGTTGCGACCTGGATACCTCACCTCTCCAAGATACCTTGAAGGACATATCTGAGAGGATCAGACTCAAACCACTGGAGTGCGGTTCCTGAGATGCCCTTTCTCAATAGGGTTGACAGGAGGATCTGGTGGTTGACCATATCAAAAGCAGTGGACAGATCCAGCAAGATAAGTAATGAAGACTTGGAAGCTGCTCTGGCAAGTCTTAGGGCTTCAACAACTGAGAGCAAGGCAGTTTCAGTCGAATGTCCACTTCTGAAGCCAGATTGGTTGCTGCAGGAGGTTGTTCTGTGTGAGAAAGGCAGAGACTGGGTTGAACACAACTCGTTCAAGTGTTTTTGCAATGGAAGGTAGAAGGGAAACCGGTCTATAGTTCCCTAAAAGAGTTGGATTAAGAGTGGTGTAGGATCAGAACGAGTCAGACAAATTAAGATGCGATCAGAACATCGAAACATGAGGAGCCGAAATTCCATAGAGAGGCCCCGGATAACAAGACGTCATAAATCTGTCCACGGTACCCTGGCGCCTTGAGTCTGGAGCAAGCTTAACCAGCAAGCCTCTTTCACAGAACAGCTTGCAACATTAAGACAAAAGAATACTTATTGATAAGTCCAACAAAGGAAGGAGATCATCAAATTTGGGGCAAGTAATCAAGACTGATGGTCAAAGAGATGGTAAATCTGTGATAGAAATCATGAGCTACAGACTTTCTTATCCTACAAAGGACTACTGAACTGTCAGCCAATCAGCAACCTCGGGAAAACCCCTTTCTGCAAAGAAGACAACTAAAGGAAATCCCTTTACACAAAGGCAACAAGCAAGTAATCTCCAGATTCTAGCTGAGCTGGTGTATTTAATATAAATTTTAGCCTAATTGAGAAACTCAATGCGAGGGTTAAATAAGTGATTGATGGTTGTTCAGGTCTATGCAATTACATATTGCTGTAAACTTGGGATTTCACATTTTCATTCTTTAAACTCATCCTTTCCTCACTTTCTCTCTTTCTGCAACTTGTATAAATGTGTGAATGCGTGTGTTCATGTGTTAGATTAGTTTACGTCTTAGATTTATCAAATAAAGTCTTATTTATATTGAAAAGGGAAGTATCTTGTGTTTTGTGCTTACAAGTTAATGTCTTAAACTGCCGACCTTGCTACTGTGCTTATTAATAGTGTTTTCACTATATTTTGGATTTTAATCTAGACAGAAATTGAGTCTGGAGAAGAAGAAAATGAACTGATGTAGTCACATTATAACATGGTAAACTGAGAGAATTGCAATACAAACAGATAAGATTAGATTTTCAGAGGATACATATACTCAGATCATTCATATATATGGATTTTTTTTTTTCCAAACACATTCCCAAAGCACTCTTAAAATGCTTTCCTCTTCACTTTCCACCTTTCCACCAGGATGACACTAATCAAATGGTCAAATATAAAAGAACAATGTTTCAAAAGTGCTACATTAATATTACAGGCTATTGTGCTATTGTTTTTGTCTTTTAAAATTACCCAGGAGTGTTTTTTTTTTTTTAATTAACATCATATAATTATGCAAAAGGTTATATAATTATTAAAATTCAAAATATGCAACTCCAATTAATTCAGTTTGTCAACATGCTTCCAAAGCTCTGAAATGCGGCAGCTATTATTTATTAATTTTATGTAAATAAAAAAATGGGTTGGTTTATGTTTTTAAATTGGCCTGCAGGAAGCACTTTGAATAAAAACTTTTCATATAAACTTTCTTCTTAATTGCTCTCTGTGCTGACATAAGTCCCCTATTACAAGTAAACACACACACACACTATCGGAGATAAACACAAAGGGTTTTGTGTCCCGGGGTGGAGCAGGAATCCAGAATAAACCTATGAGAGTTACTCCGCTGTGCCACGACATATTGAGCTGTGCCTGTGGCGGTCCTTCTTTGGGAGAAATCACAGAAAAGAGAAAGTGCTCTCACCTCCAATTATATCCCTGTCTAGCTCCTTTCTCACCGGCTCAACTCCATCTGTCTGTCTTTTTCTGATTTCATACCTCCAGGTCATTGAGTGATACCTGAGGAATAGATTTAGTCCAGTCTGTTTGAGCAAACAGTCTCTAAATACGGCACAGGGACATTATTTGCTCTTTGTGCTACAGGCTCCCCTGCTATGGTGAAGGAGCAGTGGGTTATGGTATTTTACAAAATGTTTAGGCGTTGGGGTTGTCAGGTCACTTTCTTCATTACTTTTTGCTAAGGGGCAGGTGAGCCAGGCAACCTGCAAAAAATGTGAAAGTGCTGCATGGGCTAGAACAATCGGGAACAAGAAGAAACTTGTCAACACCAGACTGAAAGAAACAATGAGTCACAAAAAAAAAGTTTGGCTGTGTCATGGCAGCATTTTGACCAAATCAAATAATAATGTCAGACCAGTCTCTGTTACGTTTATGTTCCTTTTGAGTTTCCTTATTTGGTCATTTTCCTGTTCTTGTTAAGTTGATTTGATTATTCCTGTTACATTACACATGTTTCAGTTCTCCTTAATTACTTCCCATGTGTTTATAAGTCTTGAGTTTTCCCTTAGTGTTTGTCTGTTCTACTTTGTTACTGGTTGTTTTGTACCTTGCGTTATTCCCATTAAAATCATTTCTATAGTGAAGTTGAGATTCCTGCTTTCTCCCTACCTCCACGAGACGCAACAGAAGAACGGACCTAATAAAGATGACTGTGGCTGAGGACTCTCTGTGGGGTTTGCGGCAGGGCGGTCTGAGGTTGGAGAGATATGTGGAGGAATTTCTCGAGCTTTCTAACTGGGTGAGCTGGTACGACGCTGCTCTAGGTGCATGCTTCCTGCTGGGGTTGGATGATGAGACGATAAGATGCGATCTTCCCGTGGTTGATTTTCCCCTTATCGAGCTAATTAATCTGATTCTTTTTCTAAATGGTTCTGACTTTGAAGTAGAGTAAATTCCTGAGTCTCATCATCCCGCTCCAGCTGGAACGTGCCGCGTCTCCCCAACTCACCCCACGCCGAGAGCCCCCACATACCTCTCCAACGGCTCCTACCACCTGCCCAACTCCAAAAAACCCCCTTTCCTCCGAAGCAGCTCCATCCTCCTCAGCCCAGAGCCGCCACCCGCAGGTCACTCAAGCCTGCCGCTGTTCGCGGCTCATTCAAGGCCACCGCCTGCGGCTCACTCAATCCTGTAGCCATCCGCGGCTCATTCAAGGCCACCGTCCACGGCGAAGTCAAGGCCGCCACCCGCGGCTCACTCAATCCCGTCGCCGTCCGCGCCTCCCTCAAGCCTGCCACCTGCGGGGAAATCAACGCTGCCATCCGCAGCTCTCCCAAGCCCGCCGTCCGCGAGGAAATCAACACCGCCGTCTGCGACTCTCTTGGGCCCGCTGTCCGTGGGGAAGTCAGCGCTCACTCAAGCTCACCGCTGTCTGCGACTCACTCAGGCCTGCCACCGTCCGCGGCTCACTCAAGCCCGCCAGCTCCAGCCGCAGAGCTCGCTCCATTGTCGGCTTCAGCCCCAGAGCTCGCTCCAGTGTCGGCTCCTGCCCCGGCGCTCATGGACTTGGTGCTGCCCCCGGAGTTCTCTGTGCCGGTCCTAACCCCAGAGTCTCCCTCGTCTCCGCTGGTCCTGTCCAGCTCTCTGTCTCCTGAGTTCCTCAAGTTGGCCAGCTCTGCTCCTCCAGAGCGCCCTCCTGTGCCCGCTCCTCCAGAGCGCCCTCCTGTGCCCGCTCCTCCAGAGCACCCTCCTGTACCTGCTCCTCCAGAGCTCCCTCAAGTGTCCGCTCCTCCAGAGTGCCCTCAAGTGCCTGCTCCTCAAGAGTGCCCTTCAGTGCTCATTCCTCCAGAGGGCCCACCAGAGTTCCTAAGTCTTCCCAAAAAAATTGGGGAAATTGGGGGGGGGCATATGTCCGTGGCCGAGCTGGCTAAGGCCACGGAGGAGTCGCCATGGCCTCCTGAGTCTCCTGATCCGCCATGGCCTCCTGAGTCACCTGATCCGCCATGGCCTCACAAGCTGTCTGCTCCGCCATGGCTCCCTGAGTCTCCTGATCCACCCTGGAGGCTTCCCCAGTGTCCCTGTCCTGCACCAGCCTCCAGGGCGCCCACCCCCCTGTCCTGCACCAGCCTCCAGGGCGCCCAACCCCCTCCAGCTCACCCACCCCCACCCCCTGCGCCTTCCGGGAGGGGGGAGTAACTGTTACGTTTGTTCCTTTTGAGTTTCCTTATTTGGTCATTTTCCTGTTCTTGTTAAGTTTATTTTATTATTCCTAGCACCTGTTTCAGTTCTCCTTAATTACTTCCCATGTGTTTATAAGTCCTGATTTTTCCCTTAGTGTTTGTATGTTCTGCTTTGTTACTGGTTGTTTTGTACCCTGCGTTATTCCCATCAAAATCATTTCTATAGTGAAGTTGAGACTCCTGCTTTCTCCCTACCTCCACGAGACGTAATAGTCTCATTGGAAATACATGACTCTGCATGGCTACCTTTCTGCAAAACCTGAAGTACTTTGCTTCAGGTACAATTCAGTACACTTTCACAAGAGGTATAAGTGACTTTTTTTTTTTTTTTTTCTCCTTTGCAGGTGCGGGTTTATTTTATAGCCCAGTGTCATGAAAAAAAAAAATTGGGTACATTTTTGCAAAATAATGTTGTGTTGCTTATATCATGTTTAAGAGCAGTTTCAACGTGAAAGTTTCTGGTGCTAAATAGCGTGTTTAGATTTCTGTGAAACAGCTGAAAGGTGACTCTGCCAACATTTAATTATGCTGGTTGTTACATATCACAGCGGTTCAGAAATGAGATGTAACTGGTGCTAAAAGGTTAACCATGCCATTTTAACTTGCTTCTTTTTTTATCATGACGTATGTTTCACAGGACTTGAACATGCATGCTCTGCATCACAAGTGCAATGCTGTACCAGGTGAGCTACAGAGCTAATTTACTATGTCAGAAAAGCCATGCAGTTTTCTGTGAAACAGTTGAAATGTCTATGCCCACTTTTTATTACGCTGGTTGTTGTGCATATCACAGAGGTTCAGACATGAAATGTCCAGTAACTGGTGCTAAAAGGTTAATGCTTTATTGTTTTAAAAAAATAGTACCAACTATACTGAACCTACCATAAATCTAACCAATTGTGCTAACAAAAGCAAAGTGAGGGAAAAAAAAAATCTGAAGCAACCATGCCATTTTAGCTTGCTTCTACAAGTGTTTGAGTTCTTTTATTATAATGTATGTTTCACAGGGCTCGTACATGCATGCTCTGCATCGCAAGTGCAGTGCTGTACCAGGTGAGCTACAGAGCAAGTCAGAAAAGCCATGCATATGGAGCTCGTCATTGACGCAAACATCAAAATGCACTATGGTAAAAGCAACCTAAGCTCATTAGAAATAGTGCCTCTACATACATTTCTGCAAAACTGAAAAAACTTATCTATATGTATGATTCACTGCAGTTTCCAGTTGAAATGAACACTAGAGGCAGTAAAACTCCAACAACTTTTATTCGTTTTCAGACAAAGTATGATTTACAGGTAGAGAGTTTTGATTAATAAAGCCTAATTTTCGCACAATTACTTGCAGAATTTTATATTATGACTACAAAACAATTTTAACGTCCTGCACGTTTTGAAAACTGATACTTTTGGATGTTGTCATCATAAATACAGCTTCATATGCATGACTTTTCTAACCTAGTAGGTTTGCTCGGTAGCTCACGAGATACAGCGTTGCACTTAAGTGATGAAGAGCTCTGGTATGAACCCTGTAAAACTACGGTTTGACAAAACAGCTCAAATCTGCATAAGAAAGTTAAAATAGGATGGGCCGCATCAACAAATGTGTTTTTATATCGCTTTTGCATTTGTTAAAACTATCGGGTAAGTTTAGGGTTGGGTTTGGTGTAGGGGATATTTCCAACATGATAGAGCATTAACTTTTAGCGACACTGCCCGATATTTCAATTCTGAATGGCCGCAATACGTTCCTCAAGGAGCATAATAAAAACGCAGCAATACCTGCCTGTACCAACGTTGATTTTATTTATTTATTTATTTATTTATTTATTGTAATTTTGTGCTATGGTAATGTTTCTTTTTCTTTTTTCTTTTTTTTTTTTTATTTGTGTTATTTATTTTTTATTTTAATTTCAGTTTTAGTTTTCAGATTTGTAACTTATTATCTTTTCAATTAGTTGTAAAGACAACATTTCTAATGGTAACATTAAATGGTAATGGTAACATTACAAAAATGGTAAAAAGGGTTAAAAAAAAGGTTCCATTTGTTAACATTAGTCAACTACATTAGCTGAATTGATCTAACAATGAAAAATATATTTCATAATAGCATCTAATAATCTTAGTTAATATTAATTTTAACATTTAATAATACATTATTAAAATCAAAATTTGTATCTGTTTATATCATTTCATAGACCTGAGCAAAAAGAGATTTTTTTTTTTTTTTAAGAATCCTGCGTCTTTTATTCACACAAAGACTACCTTGTTTAATTTGCAGAAATGTATGGAAAAAACAAACAAACAAACAAACAAACAAAAAAACAAATGCAAGTCATATTTTTGGGTTTTTCATATTTGTTAGACAGGACAGTAGGAGGAAAGGCAGGAAACAGTTAGAGAATAAGCAAGGGAACTGGGAAACTGGGAAAAGACCTCAAGCTGGCACTCAAAATGGGATCACCCTGGCTGCAGCTGCACCATATGTTGGAGCACTGCACACAAGGATATGGCTCCGATATTGTAAGATAGCTTTGTGTGAGGAACAGACCCTGATTTAAGTTGATATTCAGGAATAATTCAGTGCACTGTCAAGTAGAATCAATGAATGAATCATACTTTTGAGCTTGTTCTGTTTGGTTAAGTCATTTGCAAACCAAAGTTAAACTGTCTCAATGATCCGGTCAAAACAGTTCTTGAGTTAACAGCTAACTGTAGTGAAGAACTATACATCATACAGTTATCATATGGATTCATAAACCTTGAAATATAGAATCCTATGGAACACTTTAATGGTGCTTTTAATTTTTTAGACCTTATTTTCCACAGAATAAAGTAAGTCGTATAGGGTTTGAATGACATGAAAGAGAGTAAATGACAGAATTTTTATTCTTGGCTGAATTATACCTTTAAAAAAAATCACTGTCATCTCTTTCAGGCAGACTTGGCCTCTCTTATGTCCTCTGTTATTATCACCACACAACATATGTAACATGACTACTGACTAGCTGGACTGCTCAGCAGGAAGGAGAATTTGATTCCTACTGAGACTGAACCACTCAATCAGAATAACCATTTGAAGCCTCCTTGTTGTAGATAAGTAATTTGCAATTTAGGAACATTTCTAAAGATCTGAGCCACAGGCAGAATGGTATGGCACTCTTATCAATGCACTGTAGATCCAGTTTGCCTTGCTGCAAAACATTTCATGTGGAAGTGAAGGTCAGCGCATGCCGCAGGAGATAATTTTATCGTTTTTCACAGTTACTCTATCATTCTCTCATTCTGTCATTTTCAAGAGTTAAGACAGAGATCACTCTTAAATTGGGAGCTATTGCATAGACCAAAATGTCACAGATGACTCCCTGCCAGTGGCAAAAGGATTAGATTCAAGAGAACTCTTTCTGTGACAGCTTCCAGCATTCTTTGGATACAGAGCAGAGTGACATCCTTGAATTCTGCATTAAGCATCTAGGGACAAAACACAGAGCACAGCATAGAAGAAAAGAATAACTGTATCTTTGGCACAGCGTTATAAAAGTTTGATACAGGCCCTGCACCTATGCATCCATAAAAGTCTGGGTATAGGCTAGAATTATTGTATGATTTCATTGGAACGCAGAGTGGGTGTATGAGCGATGGAGTAGAGGAGTGTACGTCTGAGAGCTGTGTCACAACTTTTGGTCATGTTTGAGCTGAAATGAACCAAAAGCCTGCAATGGAGGTGATTTCAAAAGTTGCTCATTTAAATAAAAGCTGTCTCATTTTAAACCTATGCTGTCAGGCGTAAGATTTTCATATCCAGTTCCTGCATCTCTGTGTCCACAACCATCTTTACAATAGCGTAGAGGATGTGTGTGTGTGTGTGTGTGTGTGTGTGTGTGTGTGTGTTGGTTAGTAATAATATTAATGTAGATTATCAATAAAATGCATTCATTAATTCATTTTTTTATTTACTTCAAAATGCACTTAAAAAAAAGAGTTATAAATGAAAATTTGATGAAAGTCCTCTATTCATAAATGAATATATATATATATACACACACACACACACACACACACCTGTTTTATTTATCTCCCCTCTGTTGGGTTTCAAAACTCATAACTGACTCCAGTCTGGTGTTTGCTCAAATAAAAATATTATATTATAAAATATTAAAACTTAATGAATCTTGTTGCTATTTCATAACATAAACCTATTGGTTGATTTTCAAGTCAACTTTATTTGTATAGAGATTTTGAAAATACATGTTAAAAAAAAGCTATAAATAAAGCAGCTTTACAGAAAATCATTTTAATGTCTAAAATATTTCCATATATTATGCTTTATATTATCTATATATACCTGTATATGCTTTTTAGAAGATTAAACTATAATGTTAGACTAAAGTTGACATTTTGAGACAATATTAGCAATCAAGCAGCTGCGATATGCCAACTAGTAAATATCGCCCTACACAAGTATACTGTATGTATGTGGACAAAGTTGAACATACTTACAGTATATACCCAACTTAATATAAAGTGCTGGGGTGCGTTTTCCTATAATGTTAATGCTAATGTCTCTTAGCATGCTATGTAGACTCTAAAAGTATACTTTAACTAAAGGTAAACCTTTTCTAGGTGTGTTCCCCAAACTATACCTTAGGGGGTTGCTTACGGTATAGCCTACCTTCTTATGTGCAACATTACCAGGTGCTGTCCATAGCGGTGGTGCTGAATTGGTTGATATCAATGGCTCGAGAATCAATTATTCACTCTATGCAGGAGCTGCTCCACTGCGTTATGTGAGTAAGTGGTGTTCTTTATAAAAGAAGCACGTCAGAAATAGTTGAAACTGCAGATATCGGGACTCATGGGATCTTAAAAAAATAATCCAAATCACAAACTAAATCTGGATATTTTATTTAATTTCGAAATGAGTGCGCGAATCCGCAACCTAAACGTATCATGCCTCAACACGTTACACTAACTGGCATTATGCCTTTGAAATGGTCTTTTATATTATCATGAGATGAGCATTTGTGGTTAAAAAAGTACATACTTTAAAAAATTTTTTTAGAAAATGTCAGTTCGTTTCACTAAATAAGACCCTTATGCCTCAGCTGGGATCGTGTAGAGCCCTTTGAAGCTGCATTGAAACTGCAATTTGGACCTTCAACCCGTTAGCTCCCATTGAAGTCCACTATATGGAGAAAAATCTTGGAATGTTTTCCTCAAAAACCTTAATTTCTTTTCGACTGAAGAAAGAAAGACATGAACATCTTGGATGACATGGGATTCAGTAAATTATAAGATAATTTTTATTCTGGAAGTGAACTAATCCTTTAAGTTTCAACTTAATAACGACATAGCATTACAAATTTTTTGGGAAACACACCCTTGGATGGTAATACAGTTACGTTTTATGACAGAAAAAAAATCAGGCAGTTGAGATCAGTTTGAACATCTTAATTCCCCAAAGTCAAAAAGATGCCTTTGTCTCTGCCATGGTCCACCACTGACTACAGGGAAGATAAATACTTAAAGTAAGAACTTCTAAAGTTTTTAACGCTTGGTAACAGGAGGATTCAGAATGGAATAACCTAAGATATAAGCGGATTACTGCAGTCGCTGTTTTTGAAAACATGAAGACAGATCACAGATTTTGAGGGTTTAAAGAGGGCTGAAATGAAAGACAGGAGAGCTTCAGGGCCTATGGAGTAAATGTGGATTAAGACACAAATCATTAGGTTGAATCCCCTTAGTCTCCATAAATTCATACCCTGCACTAAAGAAATAAATAAACCTAATCCTAAATATAAACTCAGAAGCAAAACTGTAAAAGAATATTTAATCTTTCCCCTCATTGGCAGATATTTTGTTTGCCAGGTTGCATTTACATTCAAATAGGTTTTCGATTCATTTTAAAATTTAATTAAACTGCAGGGCATTCCATGCACCTTCTCTGAAAAAGCTCTTTGCTGGATGTTTCCTATATAATAGCGAAATTCAGGAAGGGAAATACATATAATATTATTCAAGGACGTGACATTTGAAAATGTCTCACACTCTGAAATGCAACTCTTTCATAAGTTGCGTCAACCATGGATATGAGTTAGAGGAAGTTGGTTTTGGTGGTGAAGCTGGTGTGTACAGTATGCGGTGCAGGAAACAACAGCTGATCAAATACAGCAACAGGAGTCTGTGGATTTCTGACGCACCAGAGGCACAAACAACTGGACAAGACAGACAACTCAGATGCGCTATACAATGCAGCAGCCTCTTCCTCCTGAGTTGAGCAGCGAAGAGGTTGTAGAGTTAACAATTCTGCACCTCATCTCTATTTTTCTTTGTTCTTGAGCATTTTTGTTCACCTGGCTATTTCACCTTGGTATAAGAAATCAGACCAAACAATGTTGCCACAACCTTCTCCTGCAGCGGCTGTCTTTATGTTACTTCTAGATGTTGCTTAAGTCACAAGTAAGAATATAGTATATGTATTTTTTCTTTGAGGTAGTTGCCACTTAATGGAAAGAATCATTAATTAATCATTGTTTTTATTAATTAACTATAAAAAATTTATTACTACTACTACACTATTCTTAGGTCACTTATCAGACAAATAAGTGATCATGTGAACTTTGTACAAATGGTCAAGGTGCTCTTTGGATCATTTAATTTCATATTTATGCAGCTCAAGTACTGCTGTCATTAAAGCAAATACTTAGATTTGTAATAAAAAATTATTATTCTTTTACTGTTTTTATTTTAAATTAGAAAAGAATAACAAATCAGATTTTTGGAGTCCACTGTTTATGTATAAATGTACATTTCTACAAGGTACTGTAGGCTACACTGAATTGCAGTCATGATATTCAAACGAGTACTGTGATAAAAATTTTGTAAATTATTTTTAAAGCACACAAAATATACAATTGTGACTAAAACAAATATGTTTATCGCCATCAGGTTAAACTTATGTTAGCCAAAGAGTCACATTAGAAAGAATGGCTGAGTATGCTAACAGATTAGCATGCTAACACAGCATGAAAACAAACACAGCACAGTAAACTTTGAAAAGGTGTTTCTGTAGGTGTAACAGTAAAAGGTGTAACAGTAGCAAATATCAAAAATCTGCTCACTCATTTCTGTGCGGCTCAGTGTTCATCTAAGCAGATTTTAGACAAAACTTGACACAATTTATAGAAGCAGCAGGGGGAAAAAAAAAATAAAGCATTTTTGTACAGGTAATGAAATGACCTATCATGAGAATACATCAATAGCCTACTGATTTTGCCCAGATCAAGTGAATCATCTGTCCATCATTTAGAAATGGTCTTAAAATGTGATATTTTTTTTTTTAAATACTTTGATATTCTGAAGGAAACATCTGAAGACAGTGCCACCCAGCCTATGGAAGACATAAGGACTTTTATAAAATTGCTTTTTAAAATGTTGTCCAATGTTCACCCTGATAGCACACGTACATCTTGGAGATGTCTATTTGACGTCTGCATTTACATCTACAAGACGTATTTTTTAGAGTGTTTGCTCATCTGCAATATGCCTATAGGATGTTTCCTTTGAGATGTCAAATAGACGTCTATTAGATGTCTTTAAGATGTTTATGATTTAGAATGTATGTAAAACTGACATCTGAAAGACGTCTGTCAGACGTCTGTCTGTAGACAGCAGATTGTAGCATTTGGACCAATCAGACACACATTTGTTCATCAGATTTAACAAATCAAATTAGTTATTAGATTAACAACTAAGCACAGACCCCTCACCCAACACAAATTCTGAGTGGCGGTATGTCTGTGATGACTCCAGCACAAGGACAGCTGGACACGCCTACTTCTGAGTTACAGGAGCTGCTGACACTAGCAAAAGAGCTCCTTGAACAAAACTCAACTGAGGAGTACTGGGAAAGACAAACTTCTGACTCCTTGCCTGACGCAACACAGCAACAAGACAACTCCAAGCACCAATCGGGTAAAGTCAAACAGCCAAGGTGAACTCAATGTCACAAATGAACTGAAATATGCTTGCAGACCACAAGATGAACAGACAGGGGAAACACAACACAGAATTTCCCCTGACAAGCAGGCCCAGGCCCCCTTAGCCAATAGTCCAAACCTGCGAGGGGGGGGTGAGAGCCCACTGTTCACACTTCAACAGCCAGCAACTACAGGGGGGTGGGGCAGGGACCCTTCCAGAGGATCACTGCAGGCGCACACACCGTGTGGCCCCACAGACCCCAACAAGCTGGCCAGAGACAATACAACTGTCAACCTAAATACTGCAGAAGGCCACAACACTTGCCCACCTGCAAAACATGAACTTTTATGCTTGAACTCTGCCCAATGTGACCACACGAGACAGACTATCTCAGGATCACCTCCAGCCTTGAAACGCAACATCCTGTACCAGCAGTCTGAACCTGTCAAAGCGGATTACAAAACTACAAGAAGCCTGCTACAGCCAGCTCTGAATCTACGACAGACGACAGAACAGGCCACAAGGGAGGAAGGCTTCAACTCCAGAACCTTCTCTCCTCCTGAAATCCGCATCACATTATGAGTCACCACCCAAGCACCATGGCCTTCCCCCGCACAATGACCACCTGACATCTGCGGAACTCAGCCCGTATGGCCTACAGAGAACACAGCGCTGCCTCCATAGAGACTGTTAAAATCCTGCCTATCTCTGCACAGTACCCAGAACTGATTCTGGAGAGCACACGGGCCAGCAACAGAGATCCTGAGAACATTAAAGGAACTGACCCTAAGAGCAGCCTCACAGGCCGGACAAGCAGGATATATCAGCCTATCAGACTCCTTTATCTACGAGTGGCATCAAAAACCAACAAGCTCCCAGAATACCCTCCTACTCAGAGAAACGCCAGCTGGTCATGGCATCCAGACAGCATATCAGCAGACGGCTGACCACCCATGACAGGCCAAAATACACACATGGCCAACTCCCCTACACCTGACCATGAGCTCCATGAGACGGTACACCCCGTGTACACAACACAAATGGACACAGGCTCTCTTTTCACCAGCATAGACCTGCTGTATTGTTTTGAGCCCCAAAGGACTTTAAGCATTCATAGAATTGGACTCAAGTGCGGGAACGTTCACCTTTCCAGCCAGCAAAACTCCGGGCTGAAGTGCGAGAACTCCTGCCACTCCAGCCAGACAGGTCACCCCGACAGACTGTCAGGTCGCCGAGGTCACGAGAAAATCTCACAGCCAGCCATGAGGACATGGCCTGAAGCCTCACACGCTTCAAAGCACTCACCGAGCACACACCAGACCTGCCTTCGAAAACAAGTGCATGAGTTTCCCTATGACACCTTGCAACCCCCTGGGGAAGCCCTGTCAAGTGCAGGAACTTCCTGCAAGATCATACCAGTCGTTTACTCTGGTGAAAATACAGCATACAAAAAAGGGGAACAGACAGCGACAGTGTGACACACAGACAGCGTGGCCAAACCCTCAACCACACACCTTCCAGGTAATGGAGGGAACCTGGCCCCACTCTGAGCCACACCCCCTTTTCTAAGAGACATCCTGCACCTGCCGACAACTGCCAGTGCCAAAGCTGCTCTTCACAAGAGGCAATGATGCAGAGCTAATGTCAACTACGTGGACTCACTCAAGACCACATTACATCATCAAACTCAAATGGCATCTGCATTCTACACCATGCCTGATTTACCCTCATCCCAAGGAGTTTCATCTGACAGCTGGATTCACCAACTACTGCCTTAGTCCTGGTCTATACCAACAACACGGCCAGAACTAAAGGGGGGTTGCCACTTCAGCAGAACACTACTCAGATGACAAATGTTGAAGCATGGTGTGCCCAGAGCGGGTGTTTTGTGGGTTAACAGCAAACCACTCCCACAGCAACACTTCAAGCTGGACTCCCAGTCATCACAGTACAAGTGACAGCCATCCTGATCACCCTTTTAAATCACATCGGCTCACAAGAACTGCTTCAGAGAACTCCTCATTTACACAGACTCAAATTATGCCAAGCTCAGCTTCACATGCCACCTCCTTGGCTAGGAAAAAGATGAGTTTGTCACAATGAACAAGAAGCCAGTCAAGCATCAACACCTGTCCCAGGCATGCAACAACATCACAAGTGCATTGCATGGTGAGCTATGGTCTCAACCAAGACCCACCCACCCAACCATGACACGGCACTATGTCCCTGATGACCACACTGCGCAAAAAAAAAAAAAGCTTGTGGTGCCACAGTGACAAAGGGGGGAGGGGGAGTCATGTTAATACATGCCCACAACGCACCTTGTGCTGGACACCACAGTACCAGAGACACTTATGAGACACTAAAACAAATGGCATACGGGGCTGGCATACAGCAAGATGTGGCGGAATGTGTCAGAGCATGTGAGTTTGCTGTCAATCCCAAACAGCAAACCTGAACCACAAAGCCCCACGACAACACATTCCACTTTGGATTCGCAATCACTGTAATGACACTTAGCTGTCTCACCACATATGGGCCTATAACACCATACAGATCTGTGTCAGTCCTCACTTTCCAGTCTGCCAGCGTGTCACGGACTGCAAACCCCGCTGCCCAAGGAGGAGATGTGAACACCTGGCTAAGAGGCATTACAGATAGCCTCACCCACAAGACCACCTGAAAAGGAATTACAGCCAAGAAAAGCGGAGCCCTCATCAGCATCACCACCTCTGAGCAGAACGGTGTCCCCTATCCAAGAATTGCTACACGATGGAAGAAGTGAATGGCTGCAAACCAAAGCATCGCCAGCCTTCACCACAGAACTCTTCCCTTCTAACAAAAGAAGAAAGCCCATCCATGCAGACCCCGAAACTGCACAGGAGACGACTCTCAAAGACCTTGACAAACTGGCTAAAACATCACCCAGTTTGATCGAACGCTACAGTATCCAGAAGTGGAAGCTCACGCGACTGACAGAGACAGGTTATACCTCCTCAGACACTCATCCAGTCCTGAGAGTCAATGTGGTGCAAAGGTCCATGAGCAGGTGCACGGCTGCACTTCCTCGGACCTTCAAACGGAACCACCGGAGAAGAGGGACCCAGGTGGAGAAAATTCTGAACCTGACCAAGGTTCACACCCAAGCTGAGGATCCAAAGGCTCAGGAAAATTAGAAACCACCTGTCATCCTCTCTGATCCACCTGCCATCTGACCATCAGGATCCACCTGTCATCCGTCCTTCATGATCCACCTACCAACTCACTTCAGGACGACAGGTGACACTGCCTCGACACCTGCTGCACAAGCTCGAGGACCTGCATCTTGCGACAGCTTACATCACCACAGCACCACAACCACTCCTGGAGGCAACCAACAGCCCGAGAGCCACCGCTGTCTCCTAGCCATGAGTGGCAGGTGCGTGTCTGATTGTTCTGCATCCTTAACATCGCTTGCTGTTGTCTATTGGACGGACAACAACGTTCGAAAGGGGGGAATTATGTAGCATTTGGACCAATCAGACACACATTTGTTTATCAGATTTAACAAATCAAATTAGTCATTAGATTAACAACTAAGCACAGACTCCTCACCCAACACAAATTCTGAGTGCCGGTATGTCTGTGATGACTCCAGGCCCCCCTGGTGCCATGACAACCTATCTGATAACACTAGTTTTATTGGTCAAAGGAATGCGGGCAGACCTCATTTTCCCTTAGGAAAGAGACATGTAATGCACATAAAAATGGACTCTTCTGTAATTAATTTATTGAAAAACCTTTCTATGAATGAACACACATATCCTCAGGTCATTGTGCATTTTGTTACTGGTCGTGAATATTGTCTTTTTGTACTGTATCCTGTTTTATGCATGTTTATGATAGATCACTAGTTAATATTACCTCACTTATATCATGTTTGATCTCTATCAATTCGTCTTCGGATGATCTAAATGACAGTGTATATTACATGTTGATACCTATGCAACATATTAGTGTTCTAAGAATCTTTAATAGTTCTTTAATACCAACCCCATGCAAATTGCCATGCTCAGAGACAAAGAGTCGTAAAACCTTCCCTCCAAAGAGAAGGGAGCCCATTGGCTCTTTGACTCCTCAGAGGTGTGACCTCTATACCAGATAAAGGTCTCATTCACAGGTCCGGCCCTCTCTTCTAAAAAACCTTTTCCTAAAAACTTCTGCTGCAAGAAAAAGCTCTTCTGCTATCTTCTGCGGGCGCGCCCGGTCAGCCCAACATAAAGCCTGGGAGATGACTCTTGACCACAAAGACCCAGTCTGCAGATCTGTTAGACCCTAAGAGGATGAGCAAGATGTGAGCTGGAACTCTTCTGGACCCTTAAGTTATTGTGCCAGGTTTATGACCTTGTCTTTCCATTCAATCAAAGCTCCTCAGACCTCAGCAGATTCCTTCCTTAACTCTTTTTCCACTCTCTACCTGGAAGACATTTATACCTCAGAACATCTTTGGAATTCATCACTCTTCAACCCGGAAGAACGTGATCGCGAGTCCAAAAACCCTGAAACTATCAAGACTTTTCATCCGAGACAGCATTCCGGACACAAAGGAAGTGCAAGTATAGTACATTTAACTAAACAAAACAGAGGTTTAGTATAAGTTATAGACCCCGTTATAAACGGCGCTGATGGTTTTACTCAGGTGGTTAAATGACTTTTTCCATAACTGCATTCTCTGGTTTTCCTGATGGTTTCATCCATCAACTCTCATTAACCCTTCCCCCACGTATGAGCGATTGTATGTTTGAGTGTATGTTATTCGTTGTTTGTTTAGATTAGATATGTGTGTTAGCGTTTAGTTAATAAAATTTTTGTGCACAAATTACATGAGTTTCTGATTCTGCCTTGCATATTAATGTCCCTTTACGATTTTGACCCTTGCTACATGCTCTAATGCATTAATAGGAAGATATTTTCTGTGGCCATGGAAATATCCTTTCTTAGAGTTGATATGAATTTACACTGAATGTTCGCTGGACGAACAGATCAGCTTATGGCAATTTAACTCTGCGACAGTTATTTCTGTCAGCTGATATAAATAATTGTAATTAATCATAATTAATTGTAATTATTTAAATACAATTCCCTTTTTGAGCTAATTTGCTACAAGACACTTTCCAGATCAAGAACAGACATCTTGCAGATGTACATGTGCTATCTGGTCATGTTCTTGATGTGGATTTGTTCCGTGGTTTATGCAGATTCTGATGATCTCATCTGACATTTTTACTTTTCTACTGTTCTGAAGTATATGAAAAAGGCCTGAGCTGCAGAGTAATGCTAAGTTCGGTTAGCATGCTAACTACAGTGCGTGCATAATTATAAGGCTGTTGATATTTTGGTCATATTTTTCCAAGCACATTTTACCAATTTCAAACCACATCAATCTTAATAACTACTTTTAATTTGTATTTAATCATTTGTAAGTGATATATAATTGTCCATGAAGGCTGGAAGTGAAAAACTCCTTATATTCAGGTGTGCATAATTATTAGGCACGTTTTCTTTTACAGATAAAATGAGACAAAAAAAGAGATTTAACTCAGAGTGAAAAGTCAAAAATGCCCATTAGAAGGATGCAATACTTGTCATGGTGCACACAGCGGGGAGGAACGAGGAACACGGAGACGAGGAATTAATCAAAATAAACAAGAAGCTAGATAATTAATAAAACACAACTGAAAACTAATGAACTAATAATCACACTAAACGAGGACTGGAAACAGGAAGGACCAAGTATGGGCATACATGAGAATGGGGAGCACATGAGACAGAAAACAGAACACAACATGAACACAAGCCTGACATTACTCCCCCCTCCCGGAAGGAGTGTCCACGCGCCTCCTAACATCCAACGGGGAGGGGGGTGGGCGCTCTGGAGGCCCCTCAGGACAGGATTCACAGGGATGGCCGGGCTCCAGAGCAGGACCCGTTCCGGGAGGCCGTGGCGGAGCAGGAAGCTCAGGAGGCCAATGCGAATCAGGGAGTTCAAGACGCCATGGCAGAGCAGGGAGCTCAGGAGGCCATGGTGGATTGGCCTCCGTGGCCTTGGCCAACGGCCCGGCCCCTATGGCCAGAGCTCTATGAGCCCCCCCAAAAAAATTTCTTTGGGAGAATCTCGGGTCTAGAGGCCCTCCCTGGGCTGGATTCGGGGACTGGAGCTCTCCGTGGGCTAAACTCTGGAACAGGAGCCCTCCGTGGGCTAAACTCAGGAACAGGAGCCCTCCTTGGGCTAAACTCAGAAACAGGAGCCCTCCTTGGGTTAAACTCAGGAACAGAAGCCCTCCTTGGGCTATAAACAGGAACAGGAGCCCTCCTTGGGCTAAACTCAGGAACAGGAGCCCTCCTTGTGCTAAACTCAAGAGCAGGAGCCCTCCGAGGGCTAAACTCAGGAACAGGAGCCCTCCTTGGGCTAAACTCAGGAACAGGAACTCTCTCAGGGCTATCCACAGGAACAGGAGCCCATTTAGGGCTAGGCTCGGAATCTAAGGCCCTTCTCAGGGCCTGACGTAAGCACCACAGCCCTCCTTGGGCTGAACGTGGTGATAGGGGCCCTCTCAGGGGTGAATTCAGGAACCGCTTCCATCGAGGCAACAAAAGAACCCCAACAGACAAGACAAGACAAGGCTTCCAGCAGAAGACTAATGAACTAATAATCACACTAAACGAGGACAGGAAATAGGAAGGACCAAATATGGGTATACATGAGGATGGGGAGCACATGAGACAGAAAACAGAACACAACATGAACACAAGCCTGACAATACTAATGCAATACTAGAATTTGCAAAGTTAAAGCATGACCATTGGACAGCGAAATACTCATTGGATCAGCACGGTCAGAAAAAAAACAGGTGGAGAAGAAAAGATACATGTAAACTGCAAAAGAATTAATAATTAAGGTGAAGAATTAGGTGTGAAACCATCAGGAACCATTTAGTCTCCAGCACCACCATTTTCCAGAACTGCAACCTACCTGGAGTCTCCAGAAGTGCAGTGTGTCTGGTTCTCAGAGACTTTGCTTGGGTAAAAAATCCTAAAAAATGACCCTCACTTAATAGGAATAACATACTGAAGTGTTGTGAAATACATGAAGACTGAATTTTTTTTTATATAGGCTTTATAGGCAGATAAGTTGAGAGTGACTCTTGAAGGACCAGCACCACATCCTCTTGTACCACGTTATGAAGAATTTATCTTCCAGAATCTGGCAGTAAGTTTTGGGAGTTCATTTTTAGTCCATCTCTGCAAGACAGACTTTTCAGGATAGCAGATAAAAATTAACTGAATGTATTCAGTCATAGTTGAAAATCTCTTTTTTGGCTCATTTTTTTCTGTAAAAGAAAACATGCCTAATAATTACGCACACTTGAATATAAGGAGTTTTTCACTTCCAGCATTCATGGACAATTATATATCAGTTATAAATGATTAAATACAAAATTAATAATAGTTAATAGGTTTGGAATTGGTAAAATGCACTTGGAAAAAAAAAAAATATGACCAGAATATCAACGTGCCTAATAATTATGCTCGCATTGTATGCTGCTCATGTGTATTCCTTCTCACATCAGAGCTCTTCCACATCAGTGTGAACATGTGTCCTCAATGTGACATATTACTACAAATAGTTTGATTCCCATGTGACATGACATCATAACAGAGTATGTCGTGGAGTGTCTCTTTATCGGATCATCAGTGCACTAAACAGTCAATAAATGCTTCTTTTTTTCTCACCTGAACCTTTGAAACATGTCTATCATTCATGTACATTTTATTTTTCATTTTTTGTGCTCTTCTGGCTCTGTATTGCGCTTGCTGTACTTTCGGTATTTGGCCCTGTATTGCTGCTTGCTATATTTACAATAATAATAATAATAATAATAATAATAAACACTTTACAATAAGGTTGTATTAATTAACGTTCGTTAATGCATTAGTTAACATGAACTAACAATGAACAACACATCTGTTCAGCATTGCTTAATCTTTGTTTTTGTTAACTTATTCATATACTAATGTGTTAGTTAATGTGTTAGTTAACATGAACCAACAATGAACAACCTGTTCAGGATTACTTAATGTTTTGTTAATGTTAACTTACATATTTACTAATGCATCTCTTTACATTAACAGATTAACTAGTTAATGTTGTGGTTAATGCATTAGATATAATGAACTAAAAATTAACAACACATCTGTTCAGCATTACTTAATCTTTGCTCATGTTAACTTATTCATATACTAATGCTACTCTTCACATTAACAATTTAATTAGTTAATGATGGTTAATGCATTAGTTAAAGTAAAAATGAACAACGCATCTGTTCAGCATTACTTAATCTTTGCTCATGTTAACTTATTCATATACTAATGTGTTAGTTCATGCATTAGTTAACATGAACTAACAAGGAACTATGCCTGTAAATAGCTTTATTTAATAAGTTTTATTTAATTATACTACATATATACACATAAGTTTATGTAGCAGCTAACACACACAATGGATAAACAATACTAACTCTCCATTTGGGCACTGATTTCGGCTATTGGTAAACTTGGAAACCATCTAAACATCAATGGATAATGTTTCTCATGTTTGTAGACTGTTTATTAATATGACTTACCATTAACAAAGCATTTACTAAGGATATTTGTGAACCTTATTGTAAAGTGTACACTAGTCCACCATTAACTAACGTTTAACTAACATTTGTAGACTGTTTATTAATATGTGTAGCATTTGGACCAATCAGACACACAACTATTTGTTATATTTAACAAATAATCTCTAATGCCCCCTCACCCAACAAAAGGGCCAACTATGAGGGTCTGTGGACCCTTCCCCCGAAATGCATCTAACACTTCAGAAAGGTAGAACAGGCCTCTGGTTCAATGGAAACCAATCTGATAACACTAGTTTTATTCTTCAAAGGAATGCGGGCAGAGCAACACTCACTCCATTTCCCCTTAGGAAAGACACATAATACCCATAAAATGGACACTTCTCTAATTCATAGGAAAACATTTCTTTGAATGAACACACATATCCTTTTGTTCTTGTATATTGTCTTTTGTATTGTATACTGTATATGTATGCTTATGATAGAACCACTCGTTCATGTAACCTTAGCTATACCATGTTTGGTCTCTATCAATTCGTCTTCGGATGATCTAATTGAGAGTGTATATTATATGTTGATACCTATGCAACATATTAGTGTTCTAAGAATCTTTACTAGTTTGTATATCAACATCCGATTCAGTTACATATGCAAATTACCATGCTTGGAGACAAAGAGTCGTAAACTTTCCCTCCAAAAGTTCAAGACACCATTGGCTCTTTGACACCCGAAAGGAGTGACCTCCATAAGGTTTAAAAGGCATCACTTCAGTGACTCGCCTTGCTTTTTAGTCTCTTCCCTCGTCTCTCATCTCCTTTCCATCTTCTAGTTGCTAAGTTCCAGGGCCGGTGCTACCGTGCCTGGCAGGCCTCAACACTCCCAGTCTGCGGTTCTTTTAGATACTGAGAAGATGAGGATGTGAGCTAGAAGTCTTCTGTACCTTAAGTTTGAGCCAGGCCTTCAGCCTTGACTTTCCATTCGACCAAAGATCCCAGGATCTCAGCTGACGTCTCTCTTAGTTCTGTCATCACCTTCATCTGGGAGGAAACTCTCCCAATCACCACTGAGCCAGAATAACATCTTTTGGAGTTCATCACGCTTCAAACCCGGAAGAACTTGAAGAACTCCAACCTCACCACACCTTCAAACCATCAAGACTTTCATCCGAGACTACATCCGGACACTCATTCAACAACCAAGGCAATGCAAGTATTGTACATTTAACTAAATGAAACAGAGGTTTAGTATAAGCTATAGACCCCGTTATAAACGGCGCTGATGGTTTTAACTCAGGTGGTTAACTGACTCATTTTCCATAACTGCATTCTCTGGTTTCTCTAATGGCTTCATTCATCCACTTTAGCTCCCCTTTTGTATGTACACGTTAGTGTATGTATGTTTGTTTGTTTGTTAGACTAGTTTGTGTTAGTGTTTAGTTAATAAAACTCTTGAGCACAAATTACATGAGTTTCTGTTTGTGCCTTGCAAATTAATGTCCCTTTACGATTTTGATCCTTACTACATACTAATACTTAGGAAAGTATTTTCTGTGGCCAAGAAAATATCCTTTCTTACAGCGCGTTCACACCAGATGCGACTTGCGTGAATAAATCGCGCTATTCGCGCTTAGTTGGACGCTTGAAAATTTTGAGTTTACTCACTTCATTCGTGCGTGAAATTCACTTCACAACAGACGCGAATTCGCATCATGGGAGGGGCTTATATAGCTCAAATTGAGTAAAGCGCGTTTTTTACAACGATTGTCCGACCTCCTCACTCACTTTCTTCCAAGCAAGATCCTTTTTATTCCTGTTTCTATAAAAGTACGAAGATGTATCGTACAGCTCCGGGTATCCACATACAGCAACGATGATTTTGTCCTCCATTGTTTGTTCAGATTTCTGCCTCCGCTCGCTACGTCGTAATCACGTCACTACTAGAGTAAGCTCCTGATTGGTTAACGCAGCGCGAATTTTCGTCAAAGTTCAGATTTTTCAACTTGAATCAGATTTTTCGCGCGAATCACGGGTTACGCACGTCAAACGCCCGAAACGCTCAATTCGCGCCGCCTCATTCATGCGAATCGCGCCACAGGATGTCTATTTGCGTCTTTGCATTGACTTAACATGTAAATCACTCGCGCTTAATGCTTCATTCGCATCTGGTGTGAACGCACCTTGAGAGTTGATATCAACTTACACAGAATGTTCACTGGACGAACAGATTAGTTGATGGAAATTTAATTCTGCTATAGTTACTACTTGCAGCTGATATAAATAATTGTAATTAATCATAAGTAATTGTAATTATTTATATACATTCCCGGTAATACTTTATTTTAGGGTCTCTTAATTAGCATGCATATTAATAGAATATTAGTCATTTACTAGTAGTAATTAAGCACATATTAATGCCTTATTCTACATGACCTTATTCTACATCCCTAATCCTACCCAACACCTAAACTTAACAACTACCTAACTAACTATTAATAAGCAGCAAATTAGGGGTTTATTAAGGGAAAAGTCGTAGTTAATAGTTAATAAGTGTTCCCTATTCTAAAGTGTTACCACATTTCCCTTTTGAGATAATTAGCTACATATGACTTACCATTAACAAAGTATTTACTAAAGGAATTGGTGAACCTTATTGTAAAGTGTACGCTAGTTCAACATTAACTAACGTTTAACTAACATTTGTAGACTGTTTATTAATATGACTTACCATTAACAAAGTATTTATTAAGGGAATTTGTGAACCTTATTGTAAAGTGCACACTAGTCCAACATTAACTAACATTTAATTAACATTTGTGGGTTAATAACAAAGCAGTATTGATTTTACTGGACCTTAAATGAGTGAAAGCCATTCATGCATCACTTAGATTTTCAGAAAATTTATTACATATTATATTCTTACATAATTGTGGTATACATTATATACATTTATATTATATAATCAACGCATTACATAAATAAACAAACTTTGAGAAGAAGGAGGTGTTTCTCCTAAAGTTAACTGGAAGTGAGCCAGCATGTTCAGGTTAAGCTGGACAAATAGTTGGTAATCACCTTTGCGTTTTAAAGCTGCTATTTTTGATGAATGTCATTGAAAAGTCTTCCAAGAGGACCATTTCTATCCCACTTTCCAAGCCAGTAAATCCACTCTATTAGGCGGTGTTTTAGTAGGCCCAGTCCATCCTGTTCCCGTGGGCGATTTTGCCACCGAACTGCGAGAACAAACGTGCACGCGCTCGGTAGATAGTCACGTGAAACGAAACGATTTCCAACCAAAAAACGATCTGACGGAAGACGGAAGAATTACTCACCTAAAGCTCACGCTGCAACATAAAAGTTCACGTTCACACAGTTTCCATGACTTCATCCAAACATTTTTCTTTTTAACCCCGCGAATTTTCGGTAAATAAAAGGTATCCAAATATTATTATCGCCCTTTTTTCTTGCACCTCGTCCGCCATTTGTTAAAGTCACGTTTGTCACTAATTTCCCGCGTTTACAGTCTTGATCTGTTAGTGTGTGGTGTGCTGTCACATGGGACCAAAACTGTTAATTTTTTGTTTGTTTGTGTTTATTATTTGTTAGTAGTATGCCTAAATTATGTTAATAAACCCTGATAGCACACGTACATCTCAGAGATGTCTATTTGACGCCTGCATTTACATCTGCAAGACGTATTTTTTAGGGTGTTTGCTCATCTGCAATACGTCTATAGGACGTCTACTTTTAGATGTGAAATAGATGTCTATTAGATGTCTTTAAGATGTTTATGATTTAGAATGTCTATTAGATGTCTTTAAGATGTTTATGATTTAGAATGTACGTAAAACTTACATCTTACAGACGTCTGTCAGACGTTTGTAGACAGCAGATGCTTTCCAGATCAAGAGATCTTTAACAGACGTCTTGCAGACGTACGTGTGCTATCTGGGAACAGTCTACAAATGTTAGTAACACATCAATTAATGTTGGACTAGTGTACGCTTTACAATAAGGGTCACAAATTCCCTTAATAAATGCTTTGTTAGTGATAAGTCATGTTAATAAACAGTCTACAAACATGAGAAACATTATCCACTGATGTTTAGATGGTTTCCAAGTTTACCAATAGTCCAAATCAGTGCCCAAATGGGGAGTTAGTATTGTTTATCCATTGTGTGTGTTAGCTGTGATAAACTTATGTGTATATACAGTACTTTATATTGTATAATTAAATAAAGCTTATTAAATAAAGCTATTTACAGGCATAGTTCATTGTTAGTTCATGTTAACTAATGCATTAACCACAACATTAACTAATTAATCTGTTAATATAAACAGATCCATTAGTGAATGTATAAGTTAACATTAACAAAACATTAAGTAATCCTGAACAGTGGAGTTGTTAGTTCATGTTAACTAATGCATTAACTGACATTAATTAATACAACCTTATTGTAAAGTGTTACCATAATGGTAATAATATAAATTTACTGGTGACCTGTGGAATAATAGTTAGTTGGCTTAGTTACCTCAGTTAACTTCAATATTTTATTAATATTTAGCATTGTTAATAGTAATATTATGATTGTTAATATTATGATTGTTAATCATAATATTAGACAACACAAAATGGGAAAGGGACATTCCCTACAGCACTCCGCAAAAAAGAGCAATACCTTAAGCTTCCCCACTGAGCGCCATTTGAGTGTTAATATGCAAGTGTCACCACAGATTTACATTTGGCCCAGCAGCAGAATTAGTAGATCCAGAACAGTGTATGGTTATTAACCATGGTGCTAGTCACAGCTATACCACAATCTCAGTCAAGACAATGCTGGATCTGTGCCTGCATTTGGTAGTGGAACATAAGCTTGAAAACCGTGCTCATGGCTTGTGGGATTGCTCCAAGGAAAATACGGCAGAAAATACATAAATAATATTTGCCTGTTTCACTGCACAAGATCTAAAGCACCCTGCTGTTTTCTGAGACCTTGTTGTGGAAAATCATCTTTTCTTTCCTATTCCTCTGTGTCTTATTTACATAATTTATTTATTTCACACGCCTGCTGTGAATAATATTAACTAAGCAACAGAGTGCCACAGACCAGCATTCTGATTGATTGTCCTTCGGCTTATCAAATTATCTTTAATTTTTCTTTTCATTCTTTTTTTTTATCAGGCTGCCAGGTACATACATCTGAAGTTAGAGATGCTTTCTGCTGTTCCAATTGCACATTTTATCAGCTTCAGTGTAATTGTAGTGACTGCAGAGCATGGCAGTGCATCGTGGAAATTTCTCTCAATTTAGTGCAGTCACTGTTTGATGAGCATGAACTGCATTGTGTAGGATACACTTCATAAAGCCACTCTGTTCAAATTTGCCCCTCGTATTTTCACATAAAACAAACAGCTTGCGGCAGAAATTCTCATGTGGACTTCATCTGAAACAGGACCTTCATGTTTGTACAAAGGACTCTCTTTGGACCTTGGAATAAATGTTAAGAAGGTTTAGTCTTATTGGATTCATTAACATTTCAAATAAATTCATGACATGAAATGTCATTTACCATGGCAACACTGCCATTTTCTCTCTACGCATTCATAACAGAATTTCTCTGGAGGTGGCAAAAATGCTTATGCATTAATAAAAACTAACACTTATGTTAGGGGATCAAGTGGATTATAATTAATGTACTGAATTAATTTGCTAAACAATCACTCTTGCCTAAAATCTTAAATAATCTGTCCATCTACATAGAAATTATTTCCTTGACATTAATAAATAAAGTAAAAAAAAAAAAATTAGAAATAGTATAGAACAAAGTTATATAAAAGTGAAAATATCTCTATTATCATTAGTATTTCTGTTAGTAATTCAGTGATCAGCACCAGGTAATTGCTTTTGCATTCAAACCTGTGCTTCAGTGTGCTGGTAGCTAAAATATCTGGAATGGTTACTCAAGAGTCCTACATTCAAACCTAGGAGAGTTAGCATAGCACCACTGTGGCCTAGAGCAAGACACTTAAACCAGAGTACCTGTCTCTGTAGTTGCTTTAAACATCTGTTAAATAGCAAATAGTCACTGTTGTATGCTTCTGTATATGTAAGCAGATCGATAGATAGATAGATAGATAGATAGATAGATAGATAGATAGATAGATAGATAGAACTCGTGCATATTTATTATATATGTATATAAGATATTTTTAATGAAACCTATCCTTATTGGCTCCTGAGAGATTTCTGTCCATCGTTGGTTTCTGACACTGGATCTTGTGCATCAAACACGTATGTTTGAGCTTCATTTTACCTTATTTGATTAAAATGTTTATATTTAAATAAAAGCCTTAATTCAATCTGTTTATCATATAAAGTGACTGTGTCTCTTTAGAAAGCTACTTAAACCATTCACTTAATATGGATTTATTTTATAATGTCTTTATGGACTTTTTGAAGCTTTAAAGTGTGTGTTCTTGTTTATGGTACAAGGATAGTAAAAACAGAAATTTTTGACATTGTGAGGTCCCCAAGAGGGAATATATATATATATATATATATATATATATATATATATATATATATATATATATGTAAGCAGATAGATAGATAGATAGATAGATATATTAAAAATACTAATTGTGTCATGACTGCTACGGTAAGGAGCGGTGAGCGAGGAGACAAGGAGACGCGGGAGTAAACTCAAAATAAACAGTCTTTAATGAACAAACCAAAGGAGATGCAAACTGACATTGGGAATGATGTAAGACACCGGACATAGGACACAGGAAACACTGGGCTTAAGAAACAAGGAACTAAACGAGGTAAATGGGGAAACACAGGAGGAGGACAGAGGAGAAACTAGGTCAATGGGAACACATGGGGAGCAAAACACACACAGACAGTCCATATTCCTGACAAAATGATGTTTATTAGGGGTGGGCGATACTGCAAATTTTAGTATCGATCTGATACCAAGTAAATACAGGGCCAGTAACACCGATACTTATACCGATACCAATAATTTTTCCTTTTAAAAACATACATTTAAATGACCAATTACACTTTGAAAATTAACAATAACTAATGTTGATATGACTAAAATGTTACATTCACCTTAAAGCTATGTGGAAATTCTTTGCCTTTCTGAAAGGACTTTGCAAGCAGGGGAGCCCTGTTGAAAAAAACCAGCATATGCTGGTTAGGTAGGTTTTGACGCATGGATGCTGGTTTGAGCTGGTATATGCAGGTCATGTACTGGTTTAAGCTGGTCATGTGCTGGTTTATGCTGGTCATGTGCTGGTTTATGCTGGTCCTTAGCTGGTCATGTGCTGGTCCTAAGCTGGTCAGGACAGTGATACTGTATAAAAAGGCCAAATTCGGTATACAGGTATATAACACTATGTACTATGTGAAGGATTTACCTCCTCCCATTTTCATTTCTTTTGCAGCTCGGGGTTCTCTTTTTCATGTTTTTTTTTTTTTTTTTTATGTTTTTCTATCCACCTTATTTTTCCGTAAGAGTGGGCGCGGCCTTTTGTAAATTTAATGGGTCTCATCCGCTACCAGAAATGTTTAGCTGTACAAAACAGCTTGTTTTGCTGCTTGATATTGCAAACCAGTGTTTATTACCATATTATTTTAATGTATTATCTTAATTCTAAATACACAGGGTTGTAGCACAAACAATTTTACCGTTTATTGCACTTTGTTATTTTTCCTGTTATTTCCGTACCTAATGAAGCGAAAGTCTCGCACATTCACAGAAAACAGCTTACTTCCACAATGAAAAATAAGGTGCGTTGGTGGTGTTGCCACAGTAGCGAATTTCTACCGGTCCATCTCTCACTGTAGCCAAGTCCTCTTTAGGGTGAACTGTAATTTGCCTTGAAAATATGTGATGGCTCTGGTCACCATTTACTTTCACTGTAACTTAGACAAAATGTAAGCCACATGTGTTTCGAAACACAAGGTTAATTAAATGTTGACAGAATTGTCATTTTTTTAATTAACCGTCCCATAAAGTAAGGGCACAATGCAGCCTCAAACCTCTCCTTGAGGCCCCCATGAATGCACATTTTGGATTTTCTTTCCCCGTATAGGGCTCACCAAATTTCATGTCATTGAGCTCTTTACTAGCAAGCTTGATGGTTTAAATCAGGTGTCGTGTGTAAGATTACATCAGGTGTATAAGATTACATCCAAAAATATGCAGCAGTTGGGGTCCTAGGACAAGTTTGAAAAAAAAAAAAAAAACACTATTGTCTTCACATTTACACTGAAGATTTTCAAAATATTGGATATGCCATTGTCTGGCATCTGTATTTAATATTTCTGTTGATCCAGCAGCCAGCCTCACCTGCTTCCTGATCTAAATCTAATTCATGTGGTGTCACCCAGCAGACAGATCTTTTCCATCTCTGAGGTGCTCTATTCAGTACTCTAGTCAGCACAGCCCATGTTTCCATCCCTCCTGCCCATCTGGGCCTCGCACAAGTTGCAGCCAACAGAGAAGATTGACGACAACACGTGTCCTGCCAGAGAAGCCATTCTCATCTGTTTCCAGGAGATGCATGTGTTTGCACAGCTACAATGAAATCAAATGGTATCTTTAATGCAATTTGAATGCCAGTTAGCAGGAGATGAAGATCATGGTGTGATTTGAGCAAACCCTAATTCAAAAGAACACAACGATAGGAATTTGTCCCAAATACAGAGTGGCTTGCAGCTATGTCGTTGTGAATTAACAAGGTGAATTAAAGGTGGTCATCGCTGTCACTGTGTGACAGCGACCTATTACAGGTCTAAAAAGGGTTCCATCTTCCATCCATCTTAGACATTCAGGGTGTACAAAGCCAGCTGACAAGTCTGTAAACCAATTTCATTGAAATCTGTGCTGGGAGTGGACATTTAAGGGTATTTACTGAAGAATAAATTATGGAGAAAACCCTGGCGTTTGTGACCAATTACATTTGCTAAATCTGACCTGTGGTTTTTATCGCTCCAGTTAAAGTCACTTAACTGAAAGTGCACTAAAAGTGGCTACACAATTAATTTTTAATGGAAGGGTGCAGTGCAACATAATTTCACATCTGGCAACTTAGGATATTGCAACGCAGGTGACAAAAAGGTATTAAAGTTCAAAAAGTATATGTAAATGGCTTTACTCTGTAAAGTAGCAACCACTGGCTTGAGACCATTAATCATTCAAAAAGGTCAGCAGCAGATGGGGGGACAACATAAAAAGAGCAATAAGAGCAGGTTTTGAACCTCAGCCTGCTCACATCAAGAGCTATAATCATACCTTTGCACTAAAAAAGATTCTAGAGTTATCCAATCTCCAAAATCACAATGTCACCCCTAAATCACCCCTACACTTTCAGAAAAAAAAGATACAAAACTGCCAACTGTCAAAAGATACTAATATGTACTTTTAAAGCAATATTATGTACCATTTAGGTACTAATGTGTACCATTAAGGAGTAAATAAGATGCAAAGATGTACCTTTTGGCTTTTGTGTACCACCCCACCGACAGCTGAATAACTTTTTATTTGAGAGTGTAAGTGACATACCCTCTAGTTCATATTAGGTCAAGAAAATGGAGCTGCTAAAGGTTGTTTATGAACATGGAGATCTAGATGCTTGACTGTGGTCAATCATGTGTGAGTGGGCATGATTTACTACTCTATAACAGAAAGACTAATGAGTGTGATTACTCGCCTCATTTCAAAATCACCTCATATAACCTCACCGACAATTCAGGTCAAGAATTTTTCTTTTTAACCACTGCAACAGAAGTGATTTCTTATAGATATCAGTGTAAATGTGGAGTGTAACTGAAACTCGCTTAACTGCTTTTTAAGTGTTTCTCAGTTATGTTGGTGCTATAGGTTTTTCAGCAAAATGTAAACAGTGAAGACATTGTAAATCATGCATACAACAGAACAACAACCAACAGCCATTTTGGCAAATAAATATTGAGATTACTAAATTGAAATTAAAATGTGAAAATGTGAAATTCTAACACTGTTTTATGACAATTCTATTTTGGAGGACTCAATCAATCAATTAATCAATCAATAAATTAATAAATTAATCAATCAATCAATCAATCAATCAATCAATCAATCAATTATCAAAAAAAAAACTAATTTAAGATGGGTGTATAATTCACCAAATATATGTCAGGATTATGGACCTGTCTGTGTGTTTTGTGTGACCCAGTTTCTGTCTCCCTTGGATTGTTTAATTTATTCCAGGGGTGTCTCGTTCTTCCCTGATTATCCTGTCTTTAAAAGCCCCAGTCCTTTCAGTTAGTTTTGTCGGTCCTTGAACGTCTTTCCATGTGTTCCTGTGTGTAATACGTGTTTGGATTATTAAAGACTGTGTTTTTGAAGTACTCCTTGCTCCCTCGTTCCTTGCTTCCTTGGTCCCGTGACAGAAGGACCGACCTAAAACAGTTACCTCCGTGTCTACCCTCCGTTTTGTTTCCCGTTTTCTATAAGTGTTTTTGTTTCCGTTGTGTTGCCCCATGGATCCCCTCGTCCGGCCCGAATTCCTCCTCCTCCTGCTGGAGCAGGGGGACCGATCTCTCGAGGACCATACAAGACTGTTCTTGTTTCTAGCTAATGCCACCACCTACCCGGATGACGTGCTCTGCTCTTTCTATGATGCAAACCTGAACACCACAAGCAGAGCGCTGTCATCCGAAGATGGTCCTCGAGAGAATTTCGCCGCCTTCGTGGAGTGGATTCTGGCAAGAAATGTATCGCAGATCCACTCCTGACCCAGAGCCCAGCCCACCATCTCCCCGCAGTGCAGAGCATCAGCCCGAGCCCACCGATGATGGAGAGCCTATTCCCGCTGCGATCTGCGAGCCAGCACAAAGCTGAGCGACTGAGCAGAGGATCGCCCTGGAAGTTTAGCCCAACCCATCAGACCAGGTGCGAGAGCCGAGTCTACGGGCCGACAGTGCCCACCACGAGGGAGCCAGCCGTGGACGGTGAGAGTGCGGAGTGGAGCTCCGCCCCCTGCATCACGGCTGAGGGTGAGCTGATTATACAGCTGGGGCTGCTGGACTTAGAAGGGGACCTTATTGACTGGGTAACTGACTTGGAGGTCGACTTTCCCCCTCTCCTCTCTCTTTCGTCTCCTAGATTTCCTTCGTCTCCGCTGGTCCCAGCCCGCTCCGCTCCTTCCGAGCGCCCTCCTGTGCCCACTCCTCGCAAGCGTCCTTCAGAGTTTCACCCTGAAAGCCCGGAGTCTGACAATTGCCCGCCCTCCCACCCACTCCTGCCTCCTCCACCACTGTCGTCTGGCAGCCCCTCTGCTCGCTCTCAGGCCACCATCAATGCCGTGCGAGTTCCGCGGGTCTGCCATCCTCCATCGTCGCTGTGGCTGGAGAACCCCTCACCTCCGCTTCCAACCTCCGAGGCCCAGACTCTGCCTCGGCCTGTAGACCCAGCGGTCCACCTCGACTCCTAGCTCCCTCACCTCTACCGTCACCTGTCTATCCATCAGCTCCACCGGGCTCCCTCATCCCTCCGGCTCCGCCTTGGTCGGGCGTCGACCCACCATCACCTCGGGACTTCTCTCCTCTGGCTGCGCCTCGTCGCTCCATCCCACTGGCTCCATTGGGCTCCTTCCTCCTGCCAGCTCCACCTTGGTCCTCAGTCACTCTGGCTCCGCCGCGGATCTCCGGATCTCCGCCTCCGCCTTAGTCGCCAGAGCCCTCGGCTCCACCCTGGCCCCCCGGATCCTCGGCATCCCCCTGGCTCGTTGGCTCTCCGTCTCTGCCTCGGGCTCCTCCACCACCTGCTCCGCCGTCGTTGGTCTGCCCCCTGGAGTCGGCGGCCATCCCTCCTCCATGGCTCCTCCCTCCGTCGGCTCCACCGTGGGCCATCATCATGGATGTGGCCTGGGTCCTGCTGGACTCCTCCTGCTCCAGGTCCCTCCTGTCTCCTCCCTGGCTCCTCCCTCCTTCGTCGCCCCCTCCCGGGTGTCCGTCCTCCTCCTGAGCCTCCTCCCTAGTTCCTACCCACCCCTCCCCATTTTGTTTCCACGGTGCGAGGACGCACCTTCCGGGAGAGGGCGATATGTCAGGATTATGGACCTGTCTGTGTGTTTTGTGTGACCCAGTTTCTGTCTCCCTTGGATTGTTTAATTTATTCCAGGTGTGTCTCGTTCTTCCCTGATTATCCTGTCTTTAAAAGCCCCAGTCCTTTCAGTTAGTTTTGTCATTATACTTGAACTTGAATGTCTTTCCATGTGTTCCTGTGTGTAATACGTGTTTGGATTATTAAAGACTGTGTTTATGAAGTACTTCTCGCTCCCTCATTCCTTGCTTCCTTGGTACTGTGACTATATATATATATACATATATATATATATATATACTCACACATAGTATACCTTAATTCTTGCCAAATGCATAGAATTAAATTATAAATTGAGATTTTAAAGGAGTTTTCCAGCACTGGTAGATTGTTAGGAAATCTTAACTTCCGATCATATATACTGACAGTAAGAATAAAGGCTCATACTGCCCCAACATCAAACGGCTATTGAGTTTTGGGTGTTAAATGTCTTCTTATTTGTTGAAGCAGTGTGAAAGAGCCAATTGAGAATACAATATTGAATCTGACATCTACTTGTTACATCTATTTTTAGCAGTGGAGCAAGCAACAGTGGGTAAATTTGCCAAGTGAAAGCATAAAAAGATATTGTGTTCCTATGATAATATTAATTATTTCCCTCCATCTCTAAATACCATTTCCAGCACCTCGGACAGAGCGGTCTTTAGAGATCTCAGAGCTCTGGCTAATTCTTCATGCCATCTGCTTGGGTTTTCATAAAGCCATTGTTTACCACACTGTAATTTCGGTTTCAGTGAAGCTTCTAAATTTCATCTTCAGAGCTCTTCAGAAGCTTACAGAAGGTCTCTTTAGTTTTACTTTGCTGAAGGTATAAGATTAGCCCTCCAGGGCTATAATGACATTCAGAAGAGGCAGGTGGCTCATACTGGCAAATTATCAATTCATTTACAGCTGACATACACCTGCACCAACACATCCAAACCCTTTAAATAGGAACAGAAAAAGGATAGAATTAGGACTTGAGTGGCCCAAAGTCTGAAAAAACATCAACCTTGGAACTAGTAAGAATAGCATATTACAGAATTTTTCACACGATCATACATTAAGAGAGAAACTCCCTTGTGAAAAAGAAGTGTATTTAATTATACTATATTATTTATTTTATTTTATTTTATTTTATTTATTTATTTTTATACAGGGACAATGCACAACAAAACTGTTGTGCCAGAGTTAGCTATAAAGCTAATTTGCATCTGCAGTCCCTGGGCAGGATGTTGTTACAAAATTACCAAGTTCAATCAAAAACAATACAATACATACAACACATACAATATCACATCATACTCCATTAAATAAAAAAAATCAAGTCAATGATCACATATCTGATTTTCCTTAAGCCATACTTTAAGCGTAGTTTTAAAAATACTAAATGTTGCACACGCTCTAATATAAGCAGGTATTAAATTCCATTTTTCTGCTGCTCTAACTGAAAAAGGTGATTGTCCAAAAACAATTTTCTTAAATTTAGTTGAACAGTCACCTCTAACTGATGACCTAGTCTGCCTGATATTATCCTTACAGAAAGTCACACATTGTTTAAGAGGTGGTGGAGCAAGATCATGAAATAATTTATACATCAAACACACATCAGCAAAAAAGAAAAAATTATCAAACGTCAATAATTTATAATTTTTAATAATATTGCAGTGATGATAACTCCTTGGCTTTTTAGCTAAAATTTTCACAGCTCGTTTATAAATAGTATATAATGGTTTTAATGTAGTTATACTTGTATGGGACCAACTTGTAGCACAATAAGATAAATGAGGGAGGATCATTGTATGCATAAAGAGTTTAGCAGCAGCCACAGGTAATTGGTGCCTAATATTTCTGAAGATCATCAAACTTTCTCTAGTACTTTTAGACACCTTTTTTATATGTTTTTTAAAATTTAAATTAGAATCCATAATCATACCCGAATATTTAAATGCTCAACAATATTTATTACCTCTCCTTTAACTAAAATATCTGGACAACGCTCATCAACTTCCCTGATCGAAAAATACATTCCCACAGTTTTACTCATGTTAAGAGTGAGGCAAGAATGACATAGCCAATCTGAGACTTTGTTCAGTGCAGCAGTAAGTTTGATAGCAGCTTGTTCTTTTGTCTTAGCATAAGTATAAACAACTGTATCATCTGCATACATCTGAACCTGGACCTCTGGACAAACTGTAGGCAGATCATTAATGTGTAAGCTGAACAAAATTGTTCCAAGAACCGACCCCTGTGGGACTCCAATATTAGAACCAAGAAATGGTGAGCATGCATCATTAATTCTTGTACATTGTTTTCTTAAACTTAAGTATGACTCCATCCATGTTAATGTATTAGTAGAAAAATTAAACCTTGATAACTTAGACAAAAGAACATTATGATTAACGGTATCAAAAGCCTTTTTAAAATCAAGGAAGACAGCACCAACAACACTTCCCCTATCAAGACTGGATTTAATTTGTTCAACGAAATAACAGTTTGCTGTTTCCGTAGAGTGATGTGCCCTAAATCCAAACTGCATAGGATGTAATGGAAAATGACCAAGATTTAAATGCTCTACTAACTGATTACAAACAACCTTCTCAATTACTTTAGAAACAACTGGTAGAATACTAATAGGTCTATAGTTAGTTGCATTAGCAGGATCACCAGTCTTAAATATAGGTGCTATTACTGCTGACTTCCAGGCACTTGGAAAATAATACTGCTCTATTGACAAATTAACCAAATGAGTAATAGGTGTACTAAGAACATTTGCATACTTTTTAACTAATACAGAATCACAATCAAAAACATCCTTGGCCCTAGAACTCTTAAGTTGGCTTAACATTTTTTATTAAATAGGACTCAGATACTTTAGAAATATTAAAAACAGGAAGATCATGATACTTGCAAAATATTAATGAGTACACTGTTATGGCCATGTTTCTTAACACATACACTTTTAAAAAGTGCACTTTCCAATAATCTAAAATAAAAGGTTTTACTTTAAAATACATTTTATGTTTTAAAAATATTTTGTCATGCTTTACAGTGTTTACAAGTGTTGACAATGTTGACTAACATGCTACAGCACATGTACTTGATTCTAAATTTATCTGTAGAGTGATTTTCTGAAATTACATTTAAAGTTTATGTATTTTAAATGTACTATATTGCAACTTCATCATTACAAATGTGTAATTACAAATATATTAAAATACATGATAAACAAGTTTCAATGACATTTTAGTATATTTTAGTTAACCACAAATGCTTGTCAGTACATTCAGCAGCACACTTTAACAATATAACAAAAACAATAGAAACAATAATGAAATTGCATATAAAGATGTACTTAAGTCCTACATTAGTGAGTTAAAAAGTCACTCTTAAGTTCAGCTAATTGCATTTCATATAAATTCAAACTATAATTTATTTTCATTTAATTGCAAATAACATATATCAAGTGTCCGGAAACATTACATTCAGTTTGCACTTTAGTATATTATTTTTAGATAAAGTGTACTTCTTTTTAACAAGGCTCTGTAATCAGAACTAGCCAGTCCATCATAAAATATTTGCCAAACATTTGAAATCACAGACAAGATTGGAAATTTTCATGGGAAGGAAAATATTTACCATCTTGCATTAAAAAAAAAATGTTGGAATAAACTAATGTACAAATATTGGAGCAGCACATTACTAAAATACATAATTATGTGTTAAAATTTATTATATCCCTTAAATAACTTTGAAGTAGTTGCTTCTTTTTGTTGGTAGAATAACTGTACTTTCAATCATGAGTGGTTTGGGTTGCACTGTATTTTATGTACAGTATGTGTAAATGTACAGTATGTGTACTTACATGTACTTACAGTGTATTTACCTAAGAAAGTACTATAATATAAGGTAACTACATGGGTTAGGGTTAGGTGTAGGGGTAGGTTCAGGATTAGTGTAATTAATATAATAACTGCAAAGTATGTACTGTACATGTGGAACAGGACTGTAAAATAAAGTTCTATTGTGCTTTGTAGGTTTCCTAAACATCAGTACCTCGACTTTTTTTCAACAAGTGTTTCAACAATAGGTCAGTAGACGTCTTATTCTATGACTAAAAATGACAACCTTGCCAGGTAATTAGAGGACATGAGAAAATGATTAGAAGAGATCCAATTCAAATTAAATTGCACTGAGAGAACTGCTGAAAAACAAACACATCCCACATACTCACCTTCACTGTCCAGGCCACTCACTTTGCTATTTAAATGACAAAATTGCAGCACTCAAAGTCATTTGTACTGAACACGCAGTCATTCTAACAGACATCTCACCCACTGAATGTCACAGCATTTTTCAAGGTCAGTCATTATGATTGAGAGAACAAACTAAACTATAATAAAGTTGTACTAGCTGAAACTACAATGCAGATGTAAACACTTGAAATGTTGCCACAGATCTGTCCAGAAAAATCTCATTAAACACATTTGCATTTCTTCTTATTAAAGCCCTGAGTATTAAACTGGTCATTAAAACAACCAAAGTGATTCTTTTGTAAGTCTTCTCGTCTTTTGAGGTGTCAGTCATGGCCATGCAGTAATTTGTGCTTTGTGCAATGAACCCACGCAGGAAGTCAGTAAAAATAACGCTGTAAATGGTCAGAACCATCGAGAGAGCATGACGGTCAGAGTCATGCTGCTCGCACAGATGCCTGATTGCTGTTATATAAAGTCAGTAATATAGATATTCACTGAAGGACTCCATTGACGTTCTGTTGGATTCACTGACACTTTCAGAGTGAAGAAGAAGTTCGTAAAGGCCAAACCATCTTCACAAACCCAAAACTAACAAAGCCAAATACTGGAGGCAATAATGTGAATGCTGTTAATAATTAAAGACCTTGAAAATTACTGAGGCATCAGTGAAGCTTTCCAAGAAAAAAAGTCTCTCAAGAGAAAAAGGATTTAAAAAGAAAATGTAACTGTAAAAATTCAGAGATGCCAAGAAAACTTTCTCAACTTTTCATTTTATAATTTAGTACATTAAGTTCAGAACAATTATTTAGGTCAGGATGTAACTCTAAATGTAAATCAAATGTGTAATTAAAGCACAGGAGGGTCAAGATGCACAATAGCCAAAAAAAAAATAAATAAATTAAAAATAAAACATACAAAATACAAAAAAACTCCAACCAGACATGCAGTGACTTCCAGTGACAAAGTGATCTCATCTCAAAACATCTGGTGACTAGAATTGGGTTCATTCAGCAACTTGACAAAGTTAAGACGAATTTAATTTATTTAATCGAAGATCCGCTTTCAAGAGCGATAACCAATACAAAAGAAGACAGTGATCTCACATGATCTATCTCCAGTGACAAAAAGATAGAGGAAAATTGATCTTTGCTGTTAGCAATTTTCCGATTTTATATGACATGTCTCTGACCATGTACAAGGACACTTTTAAGAAAAGTGAAAAATGGAATCTAAGATCATGAGAAGTTTAAATTACTGAACCGCCTGTAAAATGAACAAATAAATAATTTGTTATTTGGATATTAAATAATTTGTTGTAAAATGTGCTACATGTATAAAATCAAGCAAAACCATACAAGTCGTCACGTATCTTTACTCATAAAAATCAAGGTTCTTTATTGGCATCAGTGGTTCCACAAAGAACCTTTACCATCCATGGAACCTTTTCATTTCACAAAAGGTTCTTTACAGTGGAAAAAGATTCTTTAGATTATTAAAATGTTCTTCACACTGCGAAAAAAAAAATGGTTATTTTGAGAACTGTTCACTGAAAATTTCTTTGGGGAACAAAAACTGGTTTTTCTATGGCATTGCTGTGAAAACCACCTTTTGGAACCTTTATTTTTAAGAGTGTTTCTGATATATTTAAAAAAATATTTTGATTGTGAAGAAAAAGCATGTATGCCACACAACCACAGAAATATCCATGTGTGGACAGGGCATAAGACAGCAGAGGTATTTCTTTCGCAGCAAATGGTACGGATGCTCAGGTGGAGGCAAGCAATTCCAACAGAGAGAGAAAATGGAAAAATCAAAGCTGAACCAAAAAGGGAGATGCTAAAAGAACTTACTATGGAAGTCAAAAGGACCACTGTTCTGTAGGGTTTAAAAACAGAAATGTGAAAATTGAGAGTACTTAAATAAATTATTCAGTAAATCTTCCTTACTTGAGCTGTTAAGTTGTCTAAATTGAATTTTGCTTCTCAAATTTTTCTCCTGGTAAAAAAAGGCAATGGAATATAAAAAGAAAAACCAGACCTTTAAAAAAAAAAAAATGCTGAAAAAGACAGTCAAACATGTTCATTCTAGTGCATGTTTCCATAGAAAAACACTGGAAAATTCAGTGGAATGCAAATTATTTGTGAACAACTACAACATGTGCAGTGTCGTAGTATTCAAGCTTTGCAGAATCCATGTCATGTCTGAATCCTATATTTTTATGGTCTTGTCCATCTTGTCAATGGAGGTTCACATGACACACAAAACAAGGCCTTCATTTACCCCCAAAGGAAAGCATATTTACACTGTTTGAATCATTTAGACCTTCTTCTGGTTTCAGTCCTGACTCAGACTCAACCCTTTTCTGGTCTTAGCCTGGACATATATGAACTGGTATTGACTAAAATACTGAATGCTTGCATCCTCTAAAAGTGTAGGTGAGATCTCCACAATGCTTCAATACTCAAACAAAGTCAGAAAACAATTGCTGGATGTCCATATTTTATCCATTACATTTCGATACCAAAAAAAAACAACAGTGTCTTTTCTCTTGGTTTTACATCAGGACCACAGCAGCAGCATACAGAAGTCTGTCTTCCATAACATCACAACCCATCACGATCTCATCATCAGCACAAACCTTTCCATCAATCTGAAGCAACTAACTGGCACAAATGCAATGCTAATGCTCATCTTTGCCACCCATCACTAAATAATTCCTTCTACTCAGCTTGTCCTTGAGGCTGCTGGATGATGCTGATGAGACAGGTGTTCTGGATGATTCAGAGAACATGCCTCTCTTCTCCCCATCATTTTCTTGCAATTGACAGTATGTTGGAAAACCTCCCATATACAGTACCTTCTTTTTACAGGCTCAATCTTATATATCAGTGTGAAATTTTGGTCAGTTTCAGTTATTTATCATTTGACAGACACTTTTTAATCCAAAACATATTAAACACACACTTATGACAGGGACAGTCACCTTGAAGCATTCTGGGGTTAAGCACTTTGCTCAAGGGCACAATGATGGTCTTATATTGATCACCACTTCCAAGGTCTGAACATACAACTGTTGGTTTAACAGCCAAAATCTTGAGCCATTACATGAAATACAAGTGTATCCCCATCAACTAGAAAGGATAAGAATGGCCCAATTGACCATAGCACAATATCAACAATACACTGTTAGAATGACACAGTAGATGTTTAGCAACAGACAACCAATCAGAAACTGAACGTGTGAGTCATATCACAAACACTGAACCATTACAAAAACCCAAGCCAAGGATGATTTCCGTGTCAACAATTTTGACAGAAAAAGTGAGACAAGTCATTATTTAAGGTAAGGTACTACAGGCAAAACCACTGTTTTTGTTTTGTTTTGTTTTTTCTCACACTGGTACACTGGTTTTGGACTATTTTGCTGCCATATGTCTTATATCAGATGATACTGGAAAGAATACCTCCAAAATACACATAGGTGTTTATTTTATGACACTATTTGTAGTTGTAAATTTAAATTACAATATATATTTCAAAGGCTGTTTTCTAATTTTTTTAATGCTCTGAGCAAGACATCTATGTACACCAAAATTTCCAGTGTAATTCCTGTTTATATTCTTAAGATTTTTTTACAGAGGGGTTTGTTAATATTTTAATTAATATTGATTTATATAAAATTTCCCCATAAAAAATTATTTATTTTTTTTATTTATTTATTTTTTTTTCTGGCTGTTGAAAGTATTTTCTGATTTATGGAATGATGAAAATCCCCTCTGTAAAAACCTTTTACTCTAATTTATCAACAAAATGAATCAAGAATTTTGAACCTGTTTATGCAATGTTCAGCTTTCTGCTCTGGAAAGATTTAATGAATGCATATTTAATTACATAATGCATCATTTGCATATTTAAACATAACATTTCAGAAAACAGATATTAAAAACAATTGTCTTAAAATGTACTATGATTAATCAACAGGGGGAATATATATATATATATATATATATATATATATATATATATATATATATATATATAGTGATATCTACTACAGTAGTTAAAATTTTTACCCTATTCATCTGTGGTGTCTTGCCAATTGCATGCTGTAGTTATCCAGTCACGGTCTTTGGGCACTGCAAATATGCAAATCAAGGCCTGTTTATACCAAGACAAATGCTCTGTGTAAAAAATTTGGTGTGATAAATATTTTAATTTGAAAGAACGGCTGTTAATATGTCTTTTTTTTCCCCCTAGAGTTCACATGCCCAAAGCCTCTCTTTACATAAACTATGACTTGATGCTCTAGAACAAACTTCCTTGCTAAGCGACAGTATATGTTTCCATCCAAAGTTGCGAATAAAACTTGAATATTGTATAAAACATATGCAAATAAAGCACCTTTTTCCTCCAATGTGTTCAAGGGAACAAAATATTCACTTCCTAGAAAACTGCTGCAAAATATCAGTAATAAATTAATAAAAAGTTGCTTCAACCGTGAAAACCTATGACATTTTTTCCTACATAATAAATTACTTGTGCCTCAAAGCACGCAGATGAAATGCAACAACAAACGCTGCCATGTTATCTTACATTCGGAGGCGGATGAGACAGTTCTGGGAGGTAATTATACTGGATCATTTTGATTAAAGACTTTGGCTTAGGCATTTCAGAAAGACTAAAACAATATTTGAGACGGTGTCTTTTTTTGTTGCACATCCAGGAATTTATTCAGTAAATGTGCTTCCATTGTAGTTTATGTAAAAATACATGAATGGAAACATAGTAAATGAATGGCAGAGGATGAGGAATTGACTCTCATCGCTGTACTTTTGTATTTTATGTTGTTTGGAAAACACCACAGTGAACACAAAAATCTGAATCCCAGCATCTTCGGCTGTAGGCAGGGAAACTCCCTGAACAGATCCTTTAGTGAACCTTTAAATGATATATAAGCAAATGACAAAAGAATTGTGCTTGGCTCAACTGCTGTCACAATGTATGCAGCCAAACATGCAGCAAAAGCTTTCCTGTAGCTCAAATAGTAGAGCATGGCGCTAGCAACGCCAAGATCATGGGTTCGATTCCCAGGGAAAGCAAGAGCTGATAAAAAAAAAAATGTAAAAAAACTGGAACTTGAATGCCATGTAAGTCGCTTTGGATAAAAGCGTCTGCTAAATGCATAAATGTAAATGTAAATGCAAAAAGCAATTTAGTCATAATAACACTTGGAGTGTTTCCCTCTGGTCTCCATCAGCTTTTACAGTCCCCTGTGCACTCAGGTATCCACACCAAAACAAATTAGCCAGAATGTGTGATGTGCATGCAACATTTATCTCAAAGAATTGTTCCCCTAAGCTTTGGCATGTCCTAATGAATAGAAGTTGCTGAAAAGCCCCAGGATGACAGTTAGTCTTTTGTTTGACTCTTGAAATTACACAGTGGTAATGTTCAGGTGAACAGGTCATTTCATAATGTTGGCCACATATAAAATCACTCCAGTTGTAATTACAAGGGCCAGTATGATAATCATGGTAATTCTGCCAAAGCTATGAGTCATATTATCTTAAATCCACCCATTGAGGATTCTATAGCAGTAAAAACATTTAATTTATTATAATGTATTTGAATGCTATTTGTTTTTTATGTATATTTTATGTGTATGTTGAAATCTCAAGCCATTAATTTTTCACAGGCACACAATTGTGGCTGACACTGTCAGTATCTAACTTTCCCACATCTCTGATGTGGAGGCATCAATTACACAATCTCCCATTAGTGTTATTCCTTTCCACAAGTGTAAACCTCTATCCTCTCCCATAGGGATGGGATTTCACAGCGTTGACGACCAGGTGTTAATTTATTTCACAATAGCCTGCACAGCACGATGCCCTCGACTCCAACTGGCCCTCAAAACATACTATTAGTAATTCCTGCCTCTCACATGCTGCTGGGGAGGGGGGCATCATTGATGTTCTTTTTGTTTAAGGCTCAAATCTGTATGCACGATTAAAAATAGATGTGTTTGAAGTCTGTCGGATCAAATCAAATGAGGGCAGTGAAGGTTTGATGGTGTGGAGCCCCAGAAAACCTCAAAGCCAATGCAACATATGGGAAATACGAGTCACTTAATAAAAGGAGTGTATCTTGTTTGGCTTGTTCTGGGAGGCCTGTGCAAGCGTTCAATGGAGCTGCAAGATGACTAGGATAAAAACTGGGTTCAAAAGCGTTTCCCCTACAGCTTAACTCTATAAAGCCTACTGTGTAGTTTCATATCTGAATTTCTAAGTCCTCTAAATTAACAACATTGCCAAAACTTTGTTGAAAAAACAGTTGTACACAACCTACTACATGCCTTCTGTCATCTGATTTATACTTTAGAATTTTTATGAAGTAAGAGGCCTTTTTATAATCATAAAAATGTCCACCTGAAGGTTGTGGAACGTGTCTTTTTCCTGTGACATGAACGTTCAACAATAACGTTCATTGCAGTGTTTCAAGATTAAACAAAAGAAGAAACTAAATAATTTGAATGAATGAATGAATGAAACAATGAAAATAAAAACGACTAAAAAAATTGTTCACGTGTTATGCCAGCATTAACTGACATCAGAGAACCATCAAATTGCAAAAGTGTTGTTAAATTATTGAAATACCTTAACCTTGCATAACTGGCACTTCTCATGTTTATTGCTATCCTGTGATGAATCACAAAATACTGTATTCCTCAATTGCAAGTCGCTTTGGATAGAAGTGTCTGCCAAATGAATAAATGTAAATGTAAATATTAACTTAAAATGATTTGGGGGGTACATCAAGTAAATATTTCAGGTCAAAGTGGTTTTGCTGAATCTTTAGTTTGAGAATCCTTGCGAATGAAGAAGCAGTTTAAAATAACAGCCTGCTTTGCTCCTATTGATTCAACATTCTTTCAAATTAATGAGAATGCTAACAAATAACTTTCTCCAGGTATCAGAAATCTATGCAAACTCCATAGAGACTATTGGGTTTGCAAAGATACCTTTTTCAGTATTTTTATATCAAATCTTTTAAAAATGTATATTAAAGAAAGATTATTTTCAACGTGACACATTCTAATGATTGCTCTTTAATCTTTTTGAAATCTGTTTCTTAACTTTGGCAAATGAAGATTCGTCCATTATGTTTTCACAAGAAGTCATCAGTTTCTTTTCTTGGAAGAATATATTTATATCACCCATATCCAATAGGCCAAATGAACAAAACATTCATTCATTTATACTTCTCACCTCCTTACATCTCAAGCCTCAGCCCATTTTCATTACTTTCCCCCCAGTGCCTTGGTTGAAGGAAAGGACTAAGTGGGCTTTTCAAGAGCTTCGTGACATTCTGCAAAATGGCTTGGTGTGGAGGCCATCTATTTAATGCAGTTACAACATCAAAACAGCATACGTTGCAATCTACCTCAAGTGCTATCACTATTTTATCCTCATTTTCTGTTTGAATGTGCGGTGAGGTGAATCATTGTGCCTGTGGTACATTAAGTACACAGCAAAACAAAGCTCTTGGATGACTGTGACCTTCAGATGGATTTTTCAACAGACTGAAAATGTCAAAACATGTTAAGTTATACCTCTTAATGAAGATATAACATACTCATGTTTTGGAGGTGTAAATCAGTTACACAATTGGTACTTCTTATTCTACATGACCTTATTCTACACCCCTAATCCTACCCAATACCTAAACTTAACAACTACCTTACTGACTATTAATAAGCATTAAATTAGGAATTTATTGAAGGAAAAGTCGTAGTTAATAGTGAATAAGTGTTCCCTATTATAAAGTGTTACCGGTACTTCATTGGTACATGGCAGTAATAATATCAGAGGGCAATACTATTTGATATATAGCCTACCTTTTTTTGTACTCCAAGGGTAAATAATGGTAAAATATGGCTAAAATAAAGTAAGATTTTAGTGTTTTAGTGTAATTTTATTGTAATCTTGGTCTGGATAACTTAACAAATCCTTTAAACCTAAAGTATGTGAAAATAAGACACACAGTTAAACTAATTACTTTCATCTTGTGATACATTAAATCCACTTTGTAGTCCAAACATATCTAGAGAAAATGATAAGTCAGTCAAGAAGACCTTTTGGCTCTTTTTCTGCTCTTTCAAAAGGAGACCACCTGTGCAACCTTAAGAGACTTCATTTTCCGGTACAATAGATACACTCTAATAGATCGATGCTGCTGCCATTCAAAGGAAACAGGAGAGTTGGAAGCAGAGAAAACAACTTGATGCGAACAACCTAGCAAATCTTGGACTAAACAAGCCGATTACAACCAATGTTCTTTCTGTTGCAGTTGTTGTTGCTGTTGTTGAGTTGTTTTTAGAATTAAAGTGAAAAAATAAAGATATGCAAGAAGGTATTTGATGGTCTCATACTGTACAACTGTTAACTTTGGTCATGCCCTTTAGTTTATGTTGGTAACATTGTTGCAAAGACTAAAAATCTCATCCCCATCTTGTGCCAAAGCCATTTTTCCTTCTTAAGTTCAAAATGTTATTATAAAACAACTCTTGAAAACCAAGCCACGCAACTAATTTCCTCTAACACAAAAGAAACAGGCAGAGTATCAAAAGACTGGGCTGAACTTAAAAACTATGCTGTGAGAAGCAGTAAAACACCACTACTCAAAGTTTTCAGTGTAAAAGGGTCTTGGATGAGCCCTGAATCCTGGTACATTGATGCCCTTTATGATCAGTATTGCTGAGTGAGCCTTATAGCAGATTTTTAAGGAAACAGACCAAGTTAATAAAAGTACACTGTTAACATCAGTACACTGTGGCTGTGTTCAGAATGGTATTTACTATTTTTATTACTGAACACTGCAGAGTATACACTCTATACTGCCTACTATTTATTAAAATAGTATGTGAAACTGTACATATTATGCAACAGAAAATGTTTCAAACATGGCCATTGGTCATTAGGTTTCATGTTTAATTTAGTGAATAGCAGTTATTCTAACTAAAACCAGTTATGCATTATAATCAGTTTTAAATAGAAAAAAAAAAAAAAAAAAAAAAAGCTTTCTGGCAGTCCAATCATATAATGATTCATAAAAGATGTTGAAAATTATTTCCTTTATTAATTTTTTTGCAGTATGTTATCATCAGTACATTTTAATGAAGCAATCTTCATGCAGCTCATCAAATAGCATCATGTTTGTCTTTTCATGTCACAGCAGCAACAGCCAACATGCTTTGATGGTTTCTCCATGCCAGTGTAATGAAATGAACATATGAAAACATGTTCATCTCTACAGGGAAACTGCTAAATCTGATTAGTCGCATTATGCACATGCAATAACCATTTACACAATAAACAGAATGTGGGATAACGCATTTGCCATCAGCTGGAAGACTGATTAAATTTATAATAAATAAATGATTCCATTACATCAGTAATTTGCATCACTGACTTCAAAAGCTGATTCACAGTCAGCTACACTATATGATTTCTAGGACTCAATTAAACATGCAATTTAAAAAATCAAGTATTTAATCATACCCATACATACGAGGACTTTGTTCTGCCTGAAAACTATTCAAGATTAAAGGAATAGTTCTCCCAAAAAAATAAATAAATAAAAAATGAACATTTGCTGAACATTTACTCACATGTACTATGCAAACTGTTGCTTCCAGACAAAATACAAGTCCTTTATCTCTAATATTGCTTTCTCTTGAACACAAGAACGACTAAATGTTCTAAAACGTACCTTAGACAAAATGACAAACTTATTTACAAAATGAGTAGCTGTGGACTATAAAACAATGAAATGTTTATTTTCAATAATGAAAATTTAAACAGTCAATATACTGACTAAAGCTACTTTTTTATATGCTTATTTAGTGCTTTTGTATGTCACAGCAACACCTTTGAATGATTTGATATTTTCTCAGAAAATATTAACATATTAGATTGAGATATGAGATTTTTTTTGGTCACACTTTAGTTTGGGGGCCAGTTCTCACTATTAACAAACTATTAATTATGATTTTGCCTCAAACTCTTAATTTGCCACTTATTAATAAGTAGCAAGGTATATGTTAAGTTTAAGTATTGGGTAGGATTAAGAGATATAGGGTAATGCAGAATAGGACATTAACATGTGCTTTATAAGTAAAAAACAAACAAACAAACAACCAATGCTAGTAATATGCATGCTGATAAGCATATAGTTAATAATGAGAATTGGTCACTAAACTAAAGTGTTACTTTTTTTTTAAGATTTGTAATGGATTGACAGGCCTAAAGATGTTCAGCGTATTTAGCATCTACAATATTTTATTCATTTCAGAACTGTATTTGTAAACGCGTGCTTTAGGGCTCACTGATTGTCTCTTCCATCATGTAATATTGATCAGACATCAATCGTTATTTGGCTTTCTCATCATTGGTGACTTGATTTCTTTGTTTTGGTCAGACCCACATAAACAGATGCACAAACACTCGTGGCCAGGAGAGAATCATTATAAGGTCCCATAAGCATTTATTATGTCTCCTGCATGGTAGAGGAAACAACAGCCGCTGTATCAGTGGCTAATGAGATTGACGAGAATAAAGCGCAGGTTTTGCATGGGTCACTCAAAAGGGTCTGCTGCTGATTACATTTGCTTCCATGTGCTTGATATATTTATCAGCCCGGTGAAAAAGAAAAAGCATCCCATGCAAGCCTGTAGAGATTTAATCCAAAGTATAAATAAAGCTGAGGACTGCTGCGGCTCTTTAGTGCATTACCATTTCAATCGCACCCAATTTTAGTTTTCATCTTCTTTGTAATGTTTTGGCTGTACTGCACATCTACCTGTGCTTTGGCAAGACAAAGACTGAGATACACTTCGCCATCCACATCAAACAGATTAGCACATTCAGGCTGACACAGAAAGGATTTAGTATCATGCTGTTACTGTGAACAGATCAGAGATCTTCCAGTACATTTGTGGTATATGCAGTTTTCCCCTCAAAGCCTTAGTATTTAGGCTATTGTGCCATAAGTGGGGGGTAAGTTATTCCCAAATACACTGAAAGCTGTTTGTTGCATGCAATTGAATCTCATGCAAGAGTGTTTTTGACTGAATTCACAATGAAGCTAGCAGTTTTGTGTGTGCTTCTTTGTTGTAAAGTAGAAGTATCTACATTACACACATTAAAAATCCCTCATCTCGCTCTTTAAGGTAGAGTTCAGCCAGAAATCAACATGCTGTCATCATTTACGCACACTCATGTCATTCTAAACGTGTGTGACTTTCTTCCTTCTGCAAAATACAACTTAAAAAAAGTAACGTTTCCAAATTTTATTTTTTATTTTTTGCAGTGATTTGACAGAAAGAAAAAAAAAAACATTTTGGATTTCCCAAAGAACTCTTTAGTATAGTGAACAGTTCTCACTATTATCTAGTTGCTTATTAGCATACCTATTATTAACATATTGGCTGTTTATTAATACCTATAAAGCACATATTCTGCATGACCATATTCTACATCCCTAATCCTACCCAATACCTAAACCTAACAACTGTCTTACTAACTATTAATAAACAGCAAATTAGGAGTTTACTGAGACAAAAGTCATAGTTAATGGTTTATTAAAAGCGAGAATTGGACCTTAAAATAAAGTGTGACCAAAAGTTCTTACAAGAACACTGAAGAAGAACATTTTAATAAAGAACCTTTTGTCCAATGGAAAGGTTTTGTGGATGTTAAAGGTTCTTCATGGCACCATAGACACCAATAAAGAACCTTTATTTTTTTAAGAGTGTACAAAAGAAAATTGTGGTAGCATTTTACTTAAAGCCTTTATGTAAAATGCATTATAAAGGTATTCATAATGTATGTTGTAATGCATTATATCTTTTCATAAATAATTGTAACCAAAGTTAAAATGCATTATAATATTTGAAGGTTTGCTTGTTGTGTTTTAAACATTATACTTTCTAAAGGAGTAACAATGAATAGATTACAAGGCATAATTAATGCATAAAAACTACTTTTAGAATGTATTATATATAAAGAGTTTAAGTAAAGTGTTACCAAGATTTTTTTGTTTTAAGCCACATTGATTTTCATTGCATAAAAAAAAAAATATATATATATATATTTTGTTCCAAAAAGAAATTGTTTAAATCTATTCTGTGATCGTGTTTAATAAATTAAATTAAAATAAAATAAAATTATATATATGACCACCAACATATATTGTGTGTTGGATACTGAACTAGCATGGTTATTTGTGTTGCTCTATGGTCTTTTCATCAAGATTAGGTGAAACACATTTATATTTCCAGAAATCAGTTTAAAAAGCAAAACCTCAGCATTTAGAGAGTTTCTTTGTTCATCCAGATGGCAGCCACACTCAAAAAAATATTTAGGCCCAATTCTTAAGATTTATGTATTTCAATTGCATATAAAATTTTCATCCATTTTGATTACATATTTTTTAACTTAAACAAACTAATAAACTTTATGTGAAGCAAATTTGCCACCCTTATGTAAATGAAACAAGTAATAAGACTTATGTAATAGTACCAATAAATCCAATTTGTTTTAAATGCATAAGAAACATGTATATGTATTATTAGGTAATAAACCCAATGTACTTAAAATGCATCACATTTACATAATTTTTTATCAATAAACCAAACTTATATATTTAATCCTACCCCACTCAATCACACTGTGCTACAACAAAATCTAACTACAACACACACAAAAAAGAACAGCAAGACCACCCTGTTACATTATATCAATTTATTAATGCTTCAAAGCATTTGGCTATATATGAGCTAGCAAGACATACTACTACATAGTGTTCATACACTTGTGCAACAAGAAACAAAAAGTGCCTTCATATTTACATGCACATTAAGGTTAAACACTATTTTCAAACATTTTTGCCACAATCAACCATACTGCAGAAATAAATGCAAAAAAAAAAAAAAAAACCTTTAACAGAACAAATAACAATTTTAACCATTTTTAACAGAGAGCAGAACTACTTACGTTGCACTAACATTTAAAAAAAAAAAAAAAAATCTGTGACATGCAATTATTTAGAACAATAGGATAATAGTCAGAAAAAATGCCATAAGCCTCACCACCACACTTACCATGCATATTCAATTACATGTTAGGAGTACATGAGTACGAAAGGAACATTCTACATCTACATTTTAAACTTTTAACACTTAAATGGACTCAAGTACAAAAATTTGATGTCTCAAAAATTACATCTCAATTGTCATTACTTAAAGAGTTCTTTGGTGACAGCTTGGTTGTATAAAGGATTTTCTTCAAACATGCACTTGAGCTCAGTTGCGTAGCTTCAGTTAAGCACATAAATCAGTCCAAAAAGCATCAAACACCCAAGAGTGACACTACAGAACTCATTTAAATCCAGACAGCGACCTTTTTTGGCCTGGCAGTATAAAATAAGAATTAAATGTATAGCCAGTTATTTTGAACCACACTACCTTAAGGAGAAGAGAATTCTGATGGAACTCGACACAGCCAAGCTGTGAGCACTTGTGTTGTTCCAGGACGGTCAAGTGGCTTGATATCACTTGCACTGCATAAAAAAAAAAAAAACATTGAATACATTTTACAAGAAAACACCATTTCAGTATTTTACTTCAAAATGTCATATTTTTTTAATTTATTAATCAATCTTTCTTTGTAATTATTTGTACTTAAACTTTACTCTGCATTGTCATAATTTGTAACAGCTGCAAAGGTGCTATTATTTCTCAATTTACTGTAGAGAACAAGCTTAAGAAAATTGTTTTGAATTCAATGTACTTAAATCTTTAAGTTGACTGAACTTGTAAAACAGTTACCAATCCTCAAGTTTTCATACTAACTTCTAGTTACCTCTACTAAGAGATAGTGAGTTTTATCAAATCAAAAATGAGCTAATTTGCTGCATACTACACACATGGGCAAAGCGAGGCTGATGCCAATAAGAAAATGAACATAACTATCAATGTAAATATATCCATAAGAAATTTATAATGTAAAACGAGCAGGTTGACAAACACTTACCACATATTCTTTAATGAGTGTCTCCATGTGTTCATTGAGGTAGATACTTGGGCTCCTCGGGATGTAATTGCAGTTGATTTTAGTCTTCATTCTCAAACAAGCAGAACAACAAGATCCCAAAAACATGACATTAGTCATTGATTTACTCAGACATAAAGCTAAAGCTGAGTTAAAAATCTCGCTCAACTAATGCTGTAACTATACAATAAACCCTGTCAACTGGTACATTAGTATATTACAGTGATTTGTAAAGAAACTTTTAAATTGCATGTAAGGCTGTGTTTATATTATTATTATTTAAATAATCTTTCTAATGATATTATTTTTCTTCTCCAGTTTGCTGAAATACAAACATTTAAACAGTGGATGTCATTGCTTGATTTTAAGACTAAATTATTCAAAATTGCATAACATATTGAAGAACAGGTTAATTAAAAAAATTAATGAATGTTATCTAGTGCATATATTTAGCAAAATTATCCTTTATATATATATTTTTTTTCTAGTTAACAAGTTTAGAGTTTATACTCACTCAATGGATTTCTGTGACATTGTTTACAAGCGGCTTCTTTGACGTCTTGAAACTGAGCGATTCCTTGAGATGTTATTCTGTTTCTTTCAACACCTTCTGATGGTCGTTCATGTTTATTTGCTGTGGTAACTAGAAGTAAAGAGGAAGAGATGATCTGTTCATGTGAGTTCTGCACTGCTGTTTGTACTAAGGCGCTAAAATCATCTTTCACATTACATTTAACACCAAAACTGTATTTACTGTTTAACTTTAGTGATACAATTGACAGAATCTGAAATATGACACGTTGTTTCACATCACAAGTAACAAAACTTACTGTGATGTATTGTGTTTCATTAAGTTTTATTAGGCATCGAGTGAAAAACATCATCTGTCGATACAATGAGAAATGATTAAAATCGAAAAACAGATTTCAATCAGCCCAGTACCATTAGCTAGCTAGTGAAATAAAGATAGTCCGTGCATTGATATTAGTGTAATTCGATATCAACCGCACTAATAATACATGTATATACAATGAAATCTGTCAAATAATATACACCAAGTACAGATAAGATATATCTTACCTCGCAAATAGATTATGATCCAGGCTGCTCCAATGCAAACTGGTGAGGAGATTCAAGAGAAGCTTCTTCTGGCGCTGCTTTTTTTGAATATGCACGTGCCTTACCAAAGCCTCTTTAGACCCGTCATTGTGCAGTACAGCCACTTACCGACTGGAGTTTGGTAAACGATTCCATCTGTATAAACCAATCTCATGCAATTTAACTAATTTGACCTAACTTGCTTCAGAGCCAGCTTTATTTAAACCCTATTCATAATTTTTAACTGATTAAATCTAATAGTTTTGACAGTTAACAGATTTACATTGATCCTAAGTAATCGGAGTACATGCATTTTTTAAAAACGATTATTTAAATAAAATCAAATAGATGCAAATACTTAATAAAAATTTTTGCCAAGAATCATTTTTTTGAGTGCATACGGTTGCTCAGTGGCTTTAAGACATGATTAACTAGAGGTCAGTGATCCGGAACTGCATAATAATGAGGATTTCGCACCTTACTCTACACTGTTTCTGTTTTCACTCTGTTTTTAGGTGCACCTAATAGTTCGATTCTGCACTTCTGGCATATTGCAGCAGAAAACTACCAGCAAGCTAATCAACCTCCAGAGTTGGTTATGTGTGCTACAGTATAATTGAAGTTTATCCATTAATGAGATAACAATAACTGCATAGCTTCTCTGCAAGATTATTTAAACTTTTTGATGTATTAGCTATAACTAGCACATACAGAATAGCTGATTGAGCAACACTCATTGATTGCTTTGTAAAGATAGCGTGACTGACTGAGGAACAGACTCTGTCAGTGGTAAAAGACAGTCACAGCAAAAGACATTTCGTTCTTAATATCTTTTACGGTCTAACAACAGCAACTGAACCATGAGATGATTCAGAAGGCAGAAATGGCCAGAAAGAGAGAGAGATTTATACACTGTTGGGATCTAAAAAAAAAATAAAATAAAAAAATACAGAAACCCACTTAAAAACCAGAAGAAAAAAAAAAATTAAATCAAAAATTATCAAGAATGATCTCATTATGCATAAAAAACTACTTATTTTGAGAGAGAGAAAAAACCTTGCTATTATTTTTAGTAATCATTTATTTTTCCATTGAAATTTGAATTTTAAATTATTTTTTTTTAATTACTTTTTTTCAGATTTAATTTTTAGATTATGGTAACCAGAATGTCATAACTGAGAATGAAAATGTAATAAATAGTTATGAGAATATCATAAAAATAATGCATCAATGCAGGAAAATAAATAAAACATCAAATATGACCCAGTCATGTTCTTGACAGGTTTTGTGAGATCCATCTTATATGCTGCATCTGTTCAGCCATACTGTAAAAAAGCATGTCAAGCATAAGCTGATCCATGGAACTAGAAGTAGGTGGTTTTGCTGTGCTAAAAGAAGAGAGCTGCCATACAAGAACATGACCATTGTTCTACTGACACATCACCATGGTTACTCTTGGGTAGTGTCCTACTCGCTTGCCTGAAGGAAAAGCCCACCTCTCTTCCCGACTGTATCAGGGTCAACCAAAAATAGGCACAACTTATGGAAATAGCTTTTAGGATAAAAGTAATCTTTTAGCTAGTGGAAAATGAGGTCTATAGTTGGTTATTTAAAAGTGTATTTAAACTGTGTTGCTCTACAGTTCTCGGAACTCAAAATGTTGCCTTACCAAATGGGCAAGCAGTTATAATGACTCACATGAAAATTTCATCCTGAGCACTGCCTTTTAAAACTGCTGATTGGGATATTTTATTGGCGACAAGACAAAAATAACTGTCCAGACACCATATTCAATGTGCATTTAAGGACACTTCTACTTCTGTTTTTAAATATTAGTCAGTGTAAAATGATGGTGTAATAGGCCAGAGTCACTCTGGAATAAATGGATTCGTCAGGGCTTCTGTGCCTGCTAATTGATTGTAAACAATGCACTTGTACTGGACAGGAAATGCCCTCCTTCAAGGAAAATAAGTAGGCAGTGTGTGGGATTAGCATTGAGCTCAGCATTACAGACTGATATACTGAATCCCATCTCAAACCGAGGGAGTAGTGCTTTTTTACAGCTCCAGACATTTGTCCTCATGCAAATGGTGTCTGATTCATCTTTTGCTCCTTTTTCATTTTTTTAGATGAATATACATATCAAAGGGTATCACAGACCTTTTAGTTTTTGACAATGTGAAATATTGAGGGATTAAAGTAGACAATGCCTTAGACCATGCATTCTGTAAGAAAAGTAAACATACCCTTTGTGAAAAAGAAGTGCTTAATTGACCCTTCACAAAGAGCTTGATTGACAGGCGATCTGACCAGTCATAATGCCAAATCCACCATCTTGTCCAACAAACAAATCAGACGAGAGAGTAGATCAGCTAAAGTGGACGTAAACTTGAAAAATTGTGTACTGATGTCTTTCTGCAGTTGAAATAAAATACCTTCTGATATTTATTCATGTTTATTTTGTGCTTTAAGTAGCACAATAGCAGATTCAGTATTATGATTGGTCAGATCACCTGTCACTCAAGCTCCCTCCCTGTTGAAAAAAAAAACAGCATATGCTGGTTAGGTATGTTTTGAAGCATGGCTGCTGGTTTAAGCTGGTTTAAGATGGTCATGAGCTGGTTTAAGCTGGCCATGTGCTGATTCTAAACTGGTCCTGAGCAGGAGCTAATTGCTTAGGACCAGCTTAGGACCAGCTTAGGACCAGCACAAGACCAGCTAAGGACCAGCTTGAACCAGCTTAAACCAGCTCAAACCAGCACCTACCCTTCAAAACATACCTAACCAGCATATGCTGGTTTTTTCAACAGGGCTGTGAAGGGTCAATTGCATGACGCCCCTGCGAAACGCGATTTCTACCGACGGGGCCCCCGGGGACCAGGGCCCCCAAAACTCTAAACATGCTCCTGGCTATTATGTGCATATCCAAGTGTTTGTGTGGAGTGTGGAAGCTAAACATGCTTAATGCAGGACATGGAGGCGTCAGCGCGATCACTTGCATTTCTTTTCCTGATAACAGTGGAAACAACTTAAAATACACAGTAATTTTTGATCATACAGATAAGAGTAATACATCATTAAAAACTGCAAAAGGTCAACTTTTATTTGTGTGCACTCACAATAACAACGAAACATTGTGCTTTTGTAAAATAAAGAAAACAAACAGGATGCGCTTTCTGCTGTCTCAGTCTCCACTCACAGACATGAGAAATATATCTATACAAAGCTTGAAATGTCTACTTTAAAAATGAATCAACGAAAACGATTCAAATCAAATACAAAAACTCAGATTTTCTAAATCCATAATAAAGATGCATTTCTCTCTAAAGGCGCATCCACTGCACTGCCGAGATGATAAGTAAGTGTCGTCAGCTTCATTTTTGTAGCCGATACTGACTGAGAAAACACTACTTTGTTAATAAATAATAAAAATATACCAACACCTTAACTATTGAAAAAGAAGAAGAAGAAGTTTTATTTATATAGTGCCTTTCCATCGCTCAAGGTCACTTTACATAGTGCTATAGTTGCACACATTTGCACACCCAAATAGACAATACAAACACATAAGGCCAAATATAGCCACATTATCCAAAATACAAATTAAAAAGATACGTTTTTAGCTGAGTTTTGAAGGTAGACAAAGATAATAAATTACGAAGTGTAAGGGGTAGCGAATTCCATAATTTAGGAGCATTAACACTAAATGACCTACCACCTACAGTGGACAGCCGATAACGAGGAATGGACAAAAGACCAAGCTCAGATGATCTGAGGGACCGGGCAGGAGAGTAGGAGTACAGTAGGTCAGACAGATATGGAGGCGCAAGACCATTTAATGCCTTAAATGTTAGAAGTAATATCTTAAAATTAATACGTGATGCAACAGGTAGCCAGTGAAGATCATGCAGTAGAGGAGTAATGTGAGCAGAACGCCTGGTGGAGGTGAGAACTCTTGCTGCTGAGTTTTGAAAATACTGTAACCTTGCAATAAGTTTTTTAGGCAGACCAAGAAATAGAGCATTGCAATAATCCAGACGTGATGTGATTAATGCATGAATTAAGATTTCAGCATCAGCTAGAGTTAGAGAAGATCAAAGGCGTGCAATATTACGAAGACGGAAAAAAGAGGTTTTAACAACAGAAGAAATGTGGGTAACACTTTATTTTAGGGTCTTTTAACTAGTTGCTTATTAGCATGCATATTACTGGAATATTAGCCATTTATTAGTACTAATTAAGCACATATTAATGCCTTATTATACATGACCTTATTCTACATCCCTAATCTTACCCAATACCTAAACTTAACAACTACCTCACTAACTCTTAATAAGCAGCAAATTAGGAATTTATTGAGGGAAAAGTCGTAGTTAATAGTAAATAAGTGTTCCCTATTCTAAAGTGTTACCAAAATGTGATATAGAGATGAAAAGATAGAGATGAGTCAAATAAGACATCAAGATTACAGACAAATGAAGAAGGCTTAACATGAACCCCATCAATTTCAAAGGACAGGTCCATCTTTTGACTGAGGTAGCAGAGCCAATCACCAATATTTCAGTTTTGTTATTATTTAGTTTAAGGAAATTCAAGGACATCCGATGCTTGATATCCCTGATACATGCAGTAAGTGAGTCGGGCAGTAATGACCTATCAGATCTGGTGGTTAGGTAAATTTGAATGTCATCAGCATAGCAATGAAACTGAAGTCCATGCATGCGTATGATGTCACCAAGTGGATATATATAAATGATAAACAGAAGTGGACACCCTGTGAAACTGGAGCAATGGCAGATTTACACCCTTGTATGGTGATATAATATTTCCTATCGCTAATGTAGGAAATGAGCCAGGAAAGAGCTGAGCCAGTGATATCGATACTAGAAAGACGAGAGATGAGTATATCATGGCAGACTGTGTCAAATGCAGAGCTTAGATCGAAAAGAATCAAGATGTTTATTAACACAGAATCCATGGACAGAAGAATGTCGTTAACCACACCAAGAAGAGCAGTTTCAGTGCTATGTGATGAACAAAATCCTGACTGAAAAGGTTCAAAAAGCCCATTAGCATTGTAGGCTTGTAATTGTTCATGTCTAGATGGTCAAGAACCGTTTTTTTAAGTATGGGGGTCACCGCAGCCATTTTTAATTCTTCTGGAACAATGGCAGATGCTAAACTACAGTTAATCATATGTGTTATGAAAGGTTCAACCTCATGAACACACATCTTAAGCAAAACAGTAGGTGCAGGATCAATCTGGCAGGATGTAGAATTTGACTTCACAATTAGATCTCTTATGGCAGCAGAAGTAGTGAGAGTAAAAGCAGAAAGAAAGAGAGTTTATTGGGTTTCTCAAACATAAAAAGAAGGAGAAACTTAAAATAGAGCCGATGCTCGTCCCACTCGTGAGCAACGAAAGTAAAAATTGGCCCGAAACCCGGCCCTAGGGCGTAAATAAGTCGTACTCTGACTGAAAATGCAGGACTCTTTAAATTATAATAGCCTACATTTTCATTGAATTGCAATCAGCATGCAATTAAGTGTTACATTACATTCAGCTCACACTTAAGTAGATTATTTCTAGTATTAGCTAAAGTGCACCTCTTTTTCACAAGGGAGTCTTTACAACCATGCAAATATTTCTGATGTTCCCAGTAGGCCATATGTAAGGATGGTAAGAATGCATTACAATTGAGCTTCTAAGGAAGATCATTTTATGAGTCTTAGAGTGCTCTCAGTTACTGTAAAAATCTATTGTTTTACATTATAATTAGTGTATAATTGGGACACAGTGCATAATTTCAGTCTGCAGTTTCTTTAGATTTCAATTTAAGAGTAACGTTTGTAATGGATGACAATTATTTTTCTGCAGTCATTTGACTGCCAAAATGGCATGAACAATTCCCCACAGTATTCCAGCCTTCTTGACCATTTGTCAATTGGATTAAGACATAACGAGTTAAAATCATTTGACAAATATGTGCATGCCTAGTTCAATAGCAGTTTCAGGTATAATCCTTTGCTTCATGAAGGACCATTCACAAAATCCATTTCTGCCTGTCAAATAAATTCAACACATGAGAAGCGGTCATTAATCCTCTCATTTGTTACATACGAGTGAAAATGAAGAAACAATGCAACATACAAGTTGGACAAGATGTTTCATGGAAGCTCTAGGATGCAACATAAGTACTATATACAATGTAACACAACAATAGATCAATAATGTACTGAAGCACACACTGTGTGGCGGTGATAAAATGCGGGTAAACAATTTCTTGTTACATGCTATGGAAGTGTTCCTCTTCAGTATGGACTCACTCCCTTGGGAAAATCAGCCCCTTCCAGGCTTCATTTTAAAAAATGCTTTCACTATATTTAGACAAGCACTTGGGAACATTTCTATGCTGCATTGTTTTCTACATGCAAATCATACCTCTTCTTTTCCCATGACTATATTACCTTCTATAAAACTTTTTACAGATCCTTCCTAAAACAATTACAGAAAGGAGTAACTGATTTTCGGTCCCTTGGTATGGTTAGCGATTCAATGTTAACATGCTTATTTTATAACAGCTTTGATCTGTTCATCCCAGCTTTTGATGCTAATAGACTTTGTTGGTCTCATCATGAAAACAGACCCTTGTTCAAACTACATCTGATAGTTGTGAAGTACCGAAATTGCTTCTGACACAGGTCACCTCCTATAGCTTCTACATTGTGTGTGCTTTGTCATAAATTAATTTAATAAACTAAGCTAATCTCTTGATCATTACCTGATGAAAGCTTTTGTAGTCATTAAGAATGCATTATGGGTATACATCTGCAAGATTACATTTAGATTAAGTGAGATAAATAGTGCCTATATGCTTGAGGATATATTCATGTCTCTCTAAGACAGGGGTGTCAAACTCAGTTCCTGGAGGGCCGCAGCCCTGCAGAGTTTTATTCCAACCCTGCTCCAACACACAAACCAGGTAGTTTTCAAAGAAGCCAAAATTACTTGATTAGCTGGATCAGGTGTGTTTAATTAGGGTTGCATCTAAACTCTGCAGGGCTCCAGCCCTCCAGGAATTGAGTTTGACACCCCTGCTCTAAGACAACTTGATGCATGTTGAGTGTGAATTGACTGAAATACTCTTATTATATTAAGGAGCGGCCATCGACTACATGACATTTCTTCTATAAACAAACCGCTGCGATATTGACATTTACGGAATGTATGAGTGTACTTTGCCCTCCAGTGGAGAATAAGATGTACGACACCGTTATGAGTCTGGCCATCTGGCCTGCTGGTTACGTATTCTAATTTTAGTGCTATCTTGCTGTGCGATGCACTCTACACTCCTCAGTCACACCTCGCCAGCCAGTGATTAGGCTTGAGTCATGAAATGGTAAAAAGGTTTGCTAATGTTGCTGAAATGACTGATATCCACAATCGGTTTCTCAGCCTAGCACAGCTAATGACTGTAGGCATGTATGTGCATTTGCGGATGTGTAGAAGCTCTTGGGCCCTTGCTTCCTCTCTCTAGGGGGTTATGAGTAATGGTGCACAGCAGTGAAATCTAATAACAGCTGTGAAGAAATTAGCTGGGGTCTATGGCCCCACATGCTGCTATAGCGATTTAATCTCACTTCAAAATCCACTGCTATGAAGATTAAATAGGCACTGTTCACATGGCAGATAAAGATATGGTATAAATGGCCAGTGAGGATCATTAGAGTCTGGTCCGGTCTTAAAATAACATTTTGTCACTGATTTGACAGGATATGATTCTGCTTACATTTGCATGGAGAATCACCAGTGTTTGCAGGATGGAATACTACTGCTTACTGCATAACCTATTTTGCAGCATGTACTATATTCTGCCAACTATTGATTTAAATAACAGGTGAAACAGTACAGTCAGAAAAAAAAGGTACTTTCACTACCCCTAAAGGGTGTATGGGTAAATGTTAGCACCAAAATATTAGTACATAAATGGTAAATATTACTATACTTTGAAAGGTTACTAGCCCAGTGACATTTTCTGAGAGTGTATGCAATAAACATTTTCTGAGAACATATGTAACTGCAAGATTAATGTCACGTGTCCTCCCTGGGTTGCAAAACAGTGTACACAGAATAGACTATGCTGCTTTTTACTGTAAATCCAGCTTTGTACAAAAAAAAAAAAAGTCATGAAAAAGATTACAAAGATCAATTTTTCTCAATTTTATTAACTCCCATGTATCAAGAAAAACTTGGCAGATATTAAATCCCCTACCAAGAAACCACAAATTTATCTTTGTCAACTGGTAAATCACAGGCCATAGATTGATCAATACATCATTACATCCTCTTCGGCAGACTGGAAAATTCTGTTTGCATTTGTGGACAGGCATTCCTATTTGTCCTATTTGCATGATCAATACCCTTTTTTGTGTGTAAGTCAAATCTTACACAAGTGATTATATGGCGTGCAACAAGGCTCTGTTTTAGGTCTTCTGTTTTCTTTGTACATGTTTACAATATTTACGTGAAATATTATTAGGAAACATAGAACTAATTTTCATCATTATGCTGATGACATTCAGATTTATATTTCCTCCAGACTAGATGACATTTCTCAATTTTCCAAGCTAGTGGAGTGTATTAAAGACAATGGAAGGATTGGAATACCAGCAATTTCCTACTACTAAATTCTGACAAAACAAAGGTATTGTTCATTAGACCAAAACATCTCATGATAAGCTGTTACAGTAGATGACAATATACGTGAAAGAAGTGTAATGTCATCAGACCTGGGTGTCAAGCTTGACATCAATTTGTCTTGCGAAGAACATTTTTCCATTTTTTTTTTACAACATTCTTCCACATTAGGAATACTGCATCCACATTAGGAATAATAAGTTACAAAACATGCTTGCTGTTCCAGATACAGAAAAGTGCATGTATTCATGACCTCTAGATTATTGTAATGCATTACTCGCAGGAAATCCTGCAGTCTCCATGCGCAAACTTCAGTTGATTAAAAATGCAGCTTTCTGAGTTTTTACCAGGTCCAGAACATTAGATTATAAAATATTAATTACCTATAAAGATCTTAATATTCTAGCTTCTCAGTGGTTTTCTACCATACTATAGTTCATCACACACATTAATGTCACACACAGCCTGTTGTTAGTACAAAAAAAATAAAATGTAAAAACAAAATAGGTCTGTTCCTATATGACTCCTATGATAATATTTATAATTACAACCCAGTAATGTACTGTATGGGACTTTTCATTACTTTCATCTCTTTTGCCAGGCATACATTAAACTTATTTCTCAGTAATTTATTTCAGCACAAAAATAAATAAATGCATAAATCACACTAACATTATCTCATTTGTTTTCTCTTCATCTCCTTTTGGGATACCCTTTCCACATCATCTGTGTTCCTGAGCAATGCTTACTACCAACTGCAGTGCAGTCTATGCAAGAAAGACAGCAAACGATGCTTCAGAAACCACTGCCTGTGTCTCTACCAGTCGTTTTAGGATGGAATTCAAAAACTACAATGTGCCAACATACTCCTGACACTAGCCAGACACAAAGGGATGCTTCACAGACCACTGCTTGCATCTTTACCAGTCATTCTAGGATGGGCAAAGACTATAATGTGCCAATCAGCCAATACTGGCAGCCAGACTGCAAAAGGCACTTCACTGACTGCATCTCTACCAGTTGTTTTAAGCTGGACTTCAAAGACATTAAAGAAATTAATCAATATATGATTTTTACAGATTGTACTGTATGTTCAATTATTTCATTTATTCAATAAATGGAAGATGTTATGTTTATGTTTTGCATTATATATAACGGGCATGTGGAGAGAAACAAAAACAGCATTAACAATTTTATTGTCTGTAGACTCTCTTACTGTAATACATCATTAATCTCTCATTTGCGAATAAAACTAGACGTGTAATCTATAAAGTGTTTTTAGAGAATTTAAAAAAAAAATAACGGTTTAGGTTTATAGAATAAATAAAGAATAAATAAATAAAGGTTTTAGAATGTCTTAAATTAAGTTGTATTTAAGGTAATAAAAAGGTCATGGCAGACTATAACTGTAACAGGGCGAACGAGAGGAGAGATGTGCGGATCCATATGCAAGCTTTTATTAATAGACATGGTCAAAACACAGGCAGGGTCGAACAAATGGCAAACAGCTATTTTGAGGGCAAGACAGATGAGTACTCAAGTAAACAGGCATGGTCTTCGATCGGCGAACAATATCCAGAGTGCTTGACAAGAGGGGTAATCCAGGTACACGAGCAATGGTCCAGGCAGGGGCAAACAGAGTCCAAAGAACGAGACGAGAGAGATGTATATCCAAGGCAGGCTATAAACTTCAGGGCAGGCAGAGAACAGACAAGAAACGAGATACACAAGTTAGGATCAGAACACGAATGACTCAGGTAATAACCAGGAAAAACTAGACTCGGACTAAGACTAAGAAAACACAGAAAGGCTCCGTATTGCAGCTATCACTAGGAGAGCGATGAATGCAGAACAATACTCTGCGATTAAAACGAGGAAGTCCAAGGCTTATGTAGGGTGTGTGATTGTGTGATGGGTCTCAGGTGTGAGTGTGTGATTAGTGAAATGGCTGCTGGGAAATGTAGTCTGGAGTGACGTGTATCAGTCTGAGTAGTGTGAGAGTCAATGTAATGGAAGAGTGACCTCTGGTGGCAAGCAGATGTAAGTCCATTGACCCGATTCATGACAGAATCCCCCCCCCTCTAAATAATACACAATCCAGGAGGGCGGTGGAGCGGAGGCGGAACAGGGGGAGGGATGGAGGGCCAGGTCCATGTAAAGGTGTAAGACCTTGGGACTGAGGCATGACCGGCAAAACAGGGGACCATGATGGAGCCGGCAGAACAGGTGGAGCTGAGGACCACCATAGCAGAGCAGATGGGTCTGAGGATCCCCACGGCGGAGCAGAAGACCACCAGAGCAGGACGGAAGACCACCACGATGGAGCAGAAGACCACCAGAGCAGGACAGAAGACCACCACGGCGGAGCAGATGGAGCAGAAGACCACCAGAGCCAGACAGCCGACCACCACGGCGGAGCAGACGGGGCAGAAGACCTCCACGGCGGAGCAGACAGAGCAGGAGCCCACCAATCCGGGGAAAACAGGGCAGAAGACCTCCACGGTGAAGCAGACGGAGCAGGAGCCCATCAGGGCGGAACAGAAGAGCACCACGACAGATCAGGAGAGCACCACGGCGGAACAGGAGAGCACCATGACGGAACAGGAGAGCACCACTGCGGAACAGGAGAGCCCCATGACGGAACAGGAGAGCACCATGACGGAACAGGAGAGCACCATGATGGATCAGGAGAGCACACGATGGATCAGGAGAGCACTACGGCAGAGATTGGAGCCTAGGGAAAACTGAGACACAAAAAACAGAGAGAGCATATAAGGTCTCAAGGACCGAGGCGGGGAACACAAGAAGTCCATCAATATTTTCCCTGGTGACAACTGAGTGGGCAGACAGTTCATAAGCAAGCTCATAGGCTGAAACTGGACAGACGGATTGTTCAACAACAGACTCAAAGACTAAATCAGGACTGACAGATAGTTCAAATTCAGACTCAACAGAAGCATTAGGACAGACAGACAGCTCAGGTTTAGATTCCTTGACAGAGACAGGCAAGACAGACAGTTCATGAATGGTCTCTATGGCGGTGACAGGGTTAACGGAACAAACATGGAGTGCATTTATAGTTTCTGGGTTCATAACTGAACTAATGGAGCAGATAACAGTTTCCTTGTTTGGAACTGGACAGACAGACCGTTCAACATCAGACTCCTTGGGGGAAATGGGACAGACAGACAATTCAAAAACTGATTCATAGATTGATCCTGGACAGACTGACAGTTCATGATCAGACTGATTGACAGTAACTGGCAAGACAGAGAGTTCAAAATTAGCATCTAGATGGACAGACAGATCACAATCAGCCTCCATGGCTGATTCAGAACAGGATGAGAGTTCATAGGCGGCCTCAATAGCCGTGACAGGACAGGACGAGAGTTGGTGAGTGGATACCACTGACACCTCCAAAGGTTCAATGACAAAAGTCGTAATTACCATTTTAAGAGGCCTTAAATTAGAGGATGGAAAAAAGGAATAGTGATATGGGCTAAAGTGATTATTGAACTTTAAAAGGCTATGATACGTTTAAATTTGAGCTCTAAATATTTAAAAGTAAAAATGCAGCACTGTGCACACTCTACAGGTTTGTGGTTTCAGAGCAGTTTGCAATCAATTAAAAGAAAAAAATATAAATAAATTAACAATTGCAGGCTCTGGGTCATACCTGTGGTCTACTGGCATGAGAATGTTATGCATTTTGTCCAAGAATGCAATGATATGGATAGTAATGTCATAGACGATGCATCCTTGCAAATGGCACAAACATTGCAATGCTTCCCCCATGCTGTCTAGGGATGTTCACAGGGCACAGTGGCCAGCTTCACTGTCTAGATTTTGCCTGGGTTTATCCATATCCAAAAAAAAAAAAAAAAACTCTGACACAGACAAATAAATATATTATGGTAACATAGCACAACGCAGTCACAACTCACAGGCCCAGATACTGTTTGTGCTGTAGGACACAGTGACTCACGTTGGGTTGGACACTCTACCCAGCATCTCTCAAGCTCACCATTTGGCCAGCTAACAAAGTGTCCTGGATCTCATCTGCATTTTATCGTAATTGTTTAAAAGTTGCAAAGATCAGAAAAAAAAATCACGAAACTTACTCCTTTGAATCGATTCTTTTCAACTAACCACTCAGATGGTTGGTAAAACAGTCTGAATCAGTTCGCAATTCAAACTGAACGTAAATGCATAATAAAACACGTCATGCTTTTTTCTTTGTGTGAAAAATAAACTCACAGCCGTACAAACAAACATGTTATACGCTGGCTAATATCGTAACCTAACTTGCCTCTCCTCTGTTGATCATAAACATATGTTTCCAATGCATTTTGTTATCATTTCTGCTGTTGTAGGCTACTGCACACATTAGGTTATAACATGTTAAGTCCCGCTATATGCTCGTTAGATCATAGTAGAAGCTTATTTAGGTTCTCAGAAAGAGACGGTTCTCAGTTCAGTGTACTGTTGTCCCAGGAGCTGGTGTGATCGGATTCGATTTGCAAACTGGTTGAAGTGATTAATTGCAAACAAGAGTTAGCAAAGGCAAAATCAAAAGGTTTTGGGATTATTTTATCTCAAGCAGGAATTTCTGACAGATTTGAGAGACTATAATTCATAATTGAGTCATCTGTGATCAATGCTGACTTGTTTCAAAACTGTTTAGTCTGATTTGGTGTACTGAATCAACTGGTTAAATTAAAAGAATGAGAACTTCAAAAGAACATTCGGCTAAGAACCAGAAAACAGCATGCTAGCCTTATGCTGCCTCCACGTGCTATCGGAATTATCATAAATACAAGTTTCCTAGTCCTACAAATTGGACATTCTACAGCTGGAAACTCAAAGATAGTGTAGTGAATGGGATGCTACATTTTATTCAAAACCTGTTGGATATTGGCTAAATATCCTCTATACCTTTTGGCTTTAATATGAATTCTGCAAGAAATAAGCAAGCATTAACTAAAAAAAAAAAGAGAGTTGGATTCTCATGTTAAACATGGCAAACGTTTCAAAAAACGATTTGGACGTACTAATTTTCCAGGACATTATCCGTTGTAACCCTGTAACCAAAAAAACCCCAAAATACAATGCGTAATTAAAAATGCAGGTAAAAAAAAAAAAACCTGTGGATAAATCAATACAGAAAATTCCTTCATATTAACATAGTAGATTGTGTCCTATTTTTACAGGCTTTTCTTATAGTGTAGTATACTAACTAACTAACTACTAATACACTGCTTAAAAGTATAATTATTCAGAATGTGCAGTTTTACTTGTTTTACTAGCTAGTAAAAAAAAAAAAACGTCTCGGTTACATATGTAACCCTCGTTCCCTGAAGGAGGGAATGGAGACGTCACGTTGGTAATGACCGACTATGGGATCTCGCTTAGAGAGACTAATCCACTTCGAGTGTAAAGTAAACGAGCCAATGGACATTGGCATGCGATGATTGCATCCAGCTGCCGCTGATCACAGCGTGAGTATAAGTAGGCAGCAGGTGCAATGCATATTCAGGTTTTCGCTGAGGAGCCGAGCCGGTGACCCGGCCGCTCAGCGGTGGTACAGAAGCCGTGGCGACGGGACGTGACGTCTCCGTTCCCTCCTTCAGGGAACGAGGGTTACATACGTAACCGAGACGTTCCCTCTCAGTCGGTCACTCTCGACCTCACGTCGGTAATGACCAACTATGGGATCCCTACCAAAGCGCCACGGATGCTGCCCCTTCTAGTGTCCTGTGTGAGCCTCCTGCGCCCCCTTTTGGTGTAGGTCGGGGCTCGCAACAGAAGGCCAGTCACTGTCGTCGTAGCACTACCCACTCAGTGAACTTGGATAACACTGGGAAACGTACCCATTCTCTTGGAACAGGAACGTGCGGAAGCCCCATCAAAGCAAAGCTAGGGCTGGGTCTGCCTCCTCCGGGGGCAGCGCTTGCAGACTCACCACCTGATCCCTGAAGGGAGTAGTGGGAACCTTGGGCACATAGCCAGGCCGGGGCCTCAGGATTACCTGGAAGTCAGCCGGCCCAAACTCTAGGTAAGAATCGTCAACCGAAAATGTGTGCAGGTCCCCTACCCTCTTGATGGAAGCCAATGCAAGCAGGAGCAGAGTCTTCATTGAAAGAAACTTCAGCTCGACTGTCTGCAAAGGCTCAAATGGGCCCTGCTGTAGTGCTCTGAGCACTAGAGACAGGTCCCAAGAGGGTATAGAGGGGGGCCGTGGAGGATTTAACCTTCTCGCCCCCATAAGGAACCTGATGACCAAGTCATGCTTCCGTATCGACTTCCCTTCCACGGGGTCGTGGTTGGCAGCAATCACAGCCACATAAACTTTAAGGGTGGAGGGAGACAACCCTTGTTGCAAAATGGACAGCACGACTCTGATCGGGTACTTCCCAGGGATCTTCTTGGTGAGAAGAGCACCACTCGACGAACAGGTTCCACTTCAAGGTGTAAGCATGTCTCATAGACGGCGCTCTCGCTGAAGTGATGGTGTCAACTACCTCTTGGGGTAGGTCACCTAGAACCTCCGCGTCCCGTCCAGGGACCAGACATGAAGTTTCCAGAGGTCTGGACGCGGGTGCCACAAGGTGCCCCGTCTCTGAGTCAGTAGATCCTTCCTCAGAGGAATCTACCAAGGAGGGGCTGTAATGAGGAGCATTAGTTCTGGGAACCGAGTCCGAGTTGGCCAGTACGGCGCCACGAGCAGGACCTGCTCCTCGTCCTCCCTGATCTTGCACAGTGTCTGTGCGAGAAGGCTCACTGGGGGAAACGCATACTTGCGAAGGACCCGCAGCCAGCTGTGTGCCAGTGCATCCGTGCCAAGTGTTCCCTCGGTCAGGGAGTAAAATAACTGGCAATGAGAGGTCTCTAGAGAAGCAAACAGGTCTACCTGAGCGAGTCCAAAACATCTCCAAATCAGCTGGACCGTCTGGGGATGGAGCGCAGCTCGTGACAGCTCGTCGGCTGCCTGGTTGAGCAAGCCCAGAATGTGAATGGCACGAAGCGACCTCAGACACTTCTGACTCCAGAGGAGGAGGTGGCGGGCGAGTTGCAACGTGACGGGAGCGTATACCACCTTGTCGGTTGATATACGCAACGGTCGCAGTGTTGTCTGTGCGGACCAATACGTGCTTACCTCGTAAGTGCGTCTTGAGACGGTTCAAGGCCAGGCATACTGCTAACAACTCTAGGCAACTGATATGCCAGTGCAGTTGGGGGCCCGTTCAACCCCCGACACTGCAAACTCATTGAACGTGGCCCCCCAGCCGATGGTGGAGGCATCCGTGTAAACCACAGCATGCCTGGAGACCTGCTTCAGGGGCACTACTGCCTGGAGAAATGAGAGGTCTGACCACGGAGTGAAGGTTTGGCGGCAGGCCGGTTGACTCGGACCCAGTGAGTGCCGCATTGCCACACCCACCTCGGGATTCGGCCATGGAGCCAGTGTTGAAGCGGTCTCATATGAAGCAGCCCCAGCGGCGTGACTGCCGCTGCAGCTGCCATATGCCCCAGGAGCCTCTGAAATTGTTTCAGTGGAACCGCCGACCTGCTCTTGAACGTTTTCAAGCAGTTCAATACCGACTGAGCACGTTCCTGCATGAGGCATGCTGTCTGATCAACCGAATCCAACTCCATACCGAGAAAAGAGATCCTCTGCGTCGGGGAGAGTTTGCTCTTTTCCCAGTTGACCCGAAGGCCCAACTGGCTGAGGTGCCGGAGCACCAGGTCCCTGTGTTCGCACAACTGGTCCTGAGACTGAGCCAATATGAGCCAGTCGTCGAGGTAGTTGAGAATGCGAATGCCCCGTTCTCTCAGGAGAACAAGGGCTGCCTCCGCAACTTTCGTGAAGACACGGGGCGACAGCGACAGCCCGAAGGGCAGGACCTTGTACTGATATGCTCGTCCTTCAAACGCGAACCGCAGCAATGGTCTGTGGTGTACACGTCCCTTCAGGTCAATCGCTGCAAACCAATCTCGGGGACGGATGCACCCGGAGATGCACTTCTGCGTCAACATCTTGAACTTCAGAGGGCCTGGTTCAAGACACGCAGGTCCAAGATCGGTCGTAACCTACCGCTTTTCTTGGATACAATGAAGTAGGGGCTGTAAAACCCGTCTCCATATCGGCTGGAGGGACCGGCTCTATCGCATCCTTCTCCAGTAGGACTGCGAACTCCGCACACAAGACAGGAGCATCGGCCGCCTTCACTGGTGTGAAGCGGATGCCGATGAGCTTGGGGGGGCGAACTGGATCGCAAGCCGAGTCTGATGGTCCACAAGCTGGACCAGCGGGACCACCGACATACCCGCGGTGGGGCAGCGAGGTGGAACACAGGGACCCGGTCCGTGGGCGGACCGAAGAGGGGTCTGAGTGTGCGGTGCACGCTTACCTGGTTCCACGGTTGGCAGAGGGTGCGTGAGTAGGGCCTTTGATGACGCTCTCGAACCACCCCCTGCTGCCTGCTGGTGAGAGAGAGGAGGATGAGTGTGGTCCGGTGTTGGTCGGTCCGCAACTCTCCATGCCCTCTCGGGACCCAGAGACAGAGAAACCTGTTCTCTTGTCAAGATTTTTTTTTTTTTTTTTTTTGGAAACCAGATTCTCCACCCGGCCCTCCTCCGGGGGAGGGAGAGGTGTATTCACACCCCCCAAAGAGCAGTTCCCCCTTTTTCTGGGTCGCCCGTCCAGGGGCCTCTTGTTCTTCTGCTCACCGCCAGGTTGACAGGGGCCTGGACGGGCGGGGCGGCCTGCCTACGCCCAGCTCCACGGCGCCACTTGCTTGAGGCTGTTGCAGCACGGGAGCGGGTGTGGACACAGGGGGCCGCCCTCGGCGACGAGCAGCCTGGGGCGCTACAGCCGGCGGACGGGTGGAGGCAGCAGCTGCCCACCGGGGCAGGACGTGCACCTCAGTCTGCTCCTGTGCAGCAGAGAACTGCTGGGTCCAATTTTCAACTGCGTCGCCGAAGAGGCCGGTCTGAGACACAGGGACCTTGAGGAACCGAGCTGTCGGCGTCCCTCATGTCGACCAGATACAGCCAGAAATTACTCTCCTGGACCACAAGTGTGGACATCGCATGACCCAGAGAACTCGCAGTGGGCTTCGTCGCTCGGAGCGTGAGGTCAGTGTGGTTCAGAGCTCCTTTTAGAACTTCCGGGTCGTGACCACCTTCATGCAGGTCCCCCAGTGCTTTAGCCTGAAGAACCTGCAGTAACGCCGTAGCGTGTAAGCCAGAGGCAGCTTCTCCACAGGCCACATAAGTGTCGCCGGACAGACCAGATGAGTACCTATAGACCCGGGGGAGGAGGCACGGTTCACCCTGCCGGGCAGAGGTGGTATTAGGACACAATTGCATCGTAACCGACCGCTCCACTGGGGGGACCCCTGTATAGCCCCTAGCTGCACCACCGTCGAGAGTGGTGAGGGAGGAGGAGTTAGCAGGTTGGTTTCTGGCAGAAAAAGATGCCATCCACGACCTGGTAAGCCCCTCATGCACCTCCGGGAAGAATGGCACTGAGGCAGGGCGCTGAGAACCAGCACGTACCACCACAAAGAACCAATAGTCCAACCTTGAGGGCTCAGGACACGGTGGACGTTTCCACTCGAGCCCTACCCTCATGGCGGCCCGGGAAAGCATAGCCGTCATTTCCTGATCCGATTCAGGCATTGCTACAGTCCTGGAGGGCAGAAGCGCAGCCGAATCTTCCTCTCCAGAAAGCTCCGGCTCACCCTCCGATGCAGCGATCGACATCCGGTCGTCGGGAGGAGCGCTGAAGGATACCGCTGATACACTCTTTGAGAGGGTCCAGCGCGCTCCCTCGGCCGCTCAACTGGTTACAGAGTGCAAGAAGAGCGATGGTCCCTCGAGGGTTGGTTCCCTGGAGGGTTTGCCACCACTACAACCCTCAGACCACCCGTACTACTGCCTGAAGTAGTCCTCGCCTGTCTGCAGCCAGGACAAGAGCCAGATCAAGGCAGGCAACGGCGCTCCGCCCCTTTTGAGGTAACGGAGTCAGGTCTGCAGCTCCGAGATGATTATCATCCCGCAAGGAGAAGATAACTCATCCATGAACGCCACCTCAGCATGCTTTTATGCCCAGACACGTGAGGCAGTGAACGTGACCATCACCCAGCGCCAGGTAACGACCGCATCCAGAAACGCACCAGTGGTACGTTGTCTATAGCAAGACCCAATTCATCTTTATAAAGACGTAACATCCAGTTTGCCAGACGGAACCTCGCCTTTAAAACGATGCACCCGTGAATGCTCTTTTAGGGAAAAAGCTCTTTTAGCGTTCTGAAGCGCACAGGGGAGATGGCTGCTTGCAACACAAACAGGGGGTAGTGCAGCCTGCTGTGTGCAACCCACTCGACACAGGAAAACAACCACCGCTGAAGCACCGTACCACCAACACCAAGAGCTCCAAAGAGCGCGTTGAATTCGTTCAGTCTTCTTCTCTCAGTAGAGTAGTCAGGAGCAAAACTATGTGTTCGCTCGGCTCCGAAGTGAAAAGCTGAATATGCGTTGCACCTGCTGCCTACTTATACTCACACTGTGATCAGCAGCAGCTGAATGCAATCATGGCATGCTAATGTGCATTGGCTCGTTTAGTTTACACTCGAAGTGGATTGGTCTTTCTAAGCGAGATCCCAGTCGGTCATTACCGACGTGACGTCGAGAGTGACCGACTGAGAGGGAACTTAAATTGTAATTGTTCAAAAAAGTTTTAAATAATTCAATGTATTTAAAAATAGTTATTTATATTTTAATATTATATCATGCATTTATATTATTTTACGAACAAATCTAAATGAACATACATAAAATATATTTTTTGCTGAGATTTGCTGTATGACACAATTTTGCATTGTGATTATGTAATGACGTCATTGCACAATGACATTAAACGTCATTTAGCAACTTTTAGCAACAAATTGACCTTCCTTTAGCAACTTCCCCTGAAAATTAGTTGGCAACACTGGTTTTTCCCACTTTACTCTAATTACAACTTAAGAAGTAGGAAGTAAATGTCTGATAGCATGTGATCGCAGCATAAGTTAGGCCACATTGAGCATGATGAATGTATACAGGAATACTTTTCATGTTTGAACAGATGTTTGCACATCTGTGCATCTTTTCTATGTATAATTTATTGCCTCATCGGGTTTGTTAAATACTTTATAATTGTCCCTGCTCTATTGTGTTTGTGGAAAGTGAAATCAGATTCTCCAGAAGAACAAATGTTGGATCACAAACTGAAAATTATGAGAGTTAGCAGCACAATATATAGATGCATTGAAGTGACTCTGTCTGTGTTTTTGCATGTATTTGTGTCTACAAATGTAAAAGAGGTCTGTGTGTGTGCCTCAAAGTGAGAATATTGGAACATTTATGTCAAGTGTTTTCACATGAAAAAATATATTTATTTACCATGTGTTTAATGGCAAAACCCCCTCAAATTAATGAGGTCATTTAATATCTTGTATCATTTTGAGCAGACACATTGATATCCATTTGGAAGAACCCTGGATCAAATTATACAACATAGAAACAGCCATGTAAGGGCAGGCTTTAGAAAACAAAAGTGACTCCAGTTTTAAATCAGTTTACAGCTGGAGAGTGGAAATTTGAAAGAAATCCAAAAGAAATTCGAACTGAAAAAGGTTTTATTTTAAACATTTAAATGTGCTGACATCCTTTATGAGTCTTCGAAGGAGCGAGTGAAAATGGCTTACCAAACGCTGAGGTTTTTGTTGCTCTACTTCATTCTAAAAGGTGGGTTTAGAATCTTATATTACAGATCTTTGTTTTATACACACTCTCATTGCTTTGTTTGAACAAAATGTTACTTTATTTGCATTCTTTTGTCTTATTTGTTTGTCTTCTCTCATTCAGTTTCGTCTTTTTAACCCATTTTTGACTAAATTATGAATCTCACTGAATATGTGGGCTTATCTATTCCCCATAACCCACAGTAACTGCCATAAAGCTCTGGTCTCCTCCCGGATGGATGATTAAAATGCCGTGTCAGTATGAATATGAGGCTCAAAGAAGTATCCAGCAGTTGTCACTACAGTGGAGAAGCCCCAGGAACCAGCTGCTCTGTCACCTGATCAAGCACAAAACATACAGCAACTGCACAGCTGGATATTCTGTGCACTACAACCCAGGGAACATTACTCTCATCATCGCTGAGGTGAGGCAGGAGGATTTTGGGAAGCATGTGTGTTCTGTGAGCAAGCTTCATGAATTCTCAGACTTCAGCATCGAATTATACCAGAAGGAAGGTGAGGATGGTGCATTAAATTAAGATTCACATTAATATCTTTTGAACAGTGATGTAATTACCTTTTATAGAATGAATGCGTGAACTCAAGTTCTATACTAGCTCACAGTGTAAAATCTTGTAATATGTTTAGATCTCTCTGCTGAATTACCAAAAGGCAAGGTAGATCAGTCAGGTACAGTATGTAATTGTGTTCACTTAATTGAGAATTTAAATTTGAAGACCTTTAATAAAATGTCAAGGATACAGTTGTTGAGATGATATTAGTTTATTCATTGAGTGCCTAACTCTTACCCACAGGTTCTGCAAAGGATCATTTCTTCCTTCTTGGCTGCAGTCTTTTTGTGTCCATTTTTGGGTAATAAAACGAGAATAATGTTCATCATCAGAATAATGTTCATCACAAAACGATTGTTTCACACTTTTTCTGAGATAGGGGATACCTGGGATTTATACAGATTACGAAGTCACTGTTTTATTGTTGTTATTTTTTCATAAAAGCACCACTGGGTGGCAGTATACTCATAAATATCACAAAACACAGCTTTTAAACTGTGAAGCCTACAGTACTTGATGATTGATGTTTAAATAACATTAATTACCTTTCTTTGTTTTGTTAAAAATTGCAATAAAAGTGCAATATTTAGAAAAAAAAATCAGCATATTAATTTGTGTAATTTTATGTAAGTTAAAATATATAATATTGTATATCTAATAAAATAATTACAATTTTAATTTTATATTAATTTTATATTATTATATATAAAGTATCACAGGTTCCAAAAAACTATTAAGCAGCACAACAGTTTCCAGCACTGATAATAAATCAGAATATTAGAAAGATTTCTGAAGGATCATATGACACTTTAGACTGGAGTAATGGCTGATGGAAATTCAGATTTGCATCACAGAAATAAATTATACTTTAAAGTATATTAAAATAGAAACCATTATTTTGTATTGTAATAACATTTTGCAAGATTACTGTTTTTTTGATCAAATAAATGCAGCCTTGATGAGCATAAGAGACTTTTTTAAAAAAAAACATTACAAGACTTACCGATCCAAAACTTTTGAACAGTAGTGTGTGTGTATATACATATATATATATATATATATATATATATATATATATATATATATATATATATATATATGCACACATAATTCAAAATATGGGCAAAAAACCTTTGTAAAATCAATACTATCACATTAACATAGTACTTTGGGCCCTATTTTCATGGATTTCTCTTAAAGTGTAATTTATTTATTTTAAAATTAGTGTGGGTGTAAGATAGGTATTTAATTTCTATCAACCAAGCTGCTTTGCACATCATTTTTGTCACTAATTCAGAATGCAGTGTATGTTATTTGCCTTTTTGATGCTTGATTGATGCTTCTTTAATCAGAATTAATCTAGGATGTGATGAAGTGACACTGCCAGGATGAACGCTCTGCAGCGCTCATCTTTACAGACACATTGGCTTGTATCCATTATAGAGGTCTGTGACATGAGCTCGCATGAAACAGTTTCAGCACATAAACACAGCTGTATGTGTGCCTGAAGGATTCTGGTCTGACATGCCTGCCTCCTTCTCAAAGACAATTCAGCCTTAGAGCAATTAATGTTCGACTTGCTATTTTAGTCAAAGTCATATAACATATCATAGGGGCACTAATAGCTGGGAACAATGACTGTTGTGTACATGTTAATCCATAAAGATGCTGTGATAACAAATCATTTTTTCATTGTTATAAATTCACTGTGGCTAATGTAAATACATTAAGTTCTTGGTTAATAAGCGTGTTGAATAATATATTATATATTTAAAAATGTATAAAGTAGCAAATGTGGCTGTATAACAAGAATGAAGAAGAAAAAATATAAGGCTTCCATTTAAACAAAATGCACCAGTTGTGCATGTGTAACTGGAATAAAGTATGTCATTTGAGATACTCTAAAGTACTATGCATAAGACATCAGCTTTATTAATTTTAACCTGTCAACACAGAATAATACATTAGGCTTTGACCTACAAATTAAGGGTAGTACATTTTTTAAACTGTAGTGGTGCTATGGCACACTGATGGAATCGGATGACCATACTTTAAAAGGCTTACTACTGTGTGGTATCTTACCATGGTATTTAGACTATAAATTTTGTTCAAAAGTTTGGAGTCAATAAGATTTTTACTTCTTCTTTTCTTTTTGTTCAGCGAAGACACACTGAATTGATCGGTAGTGGCAGATTTCTATTTCAAATAAATGCTGTTCTTTTGAACTTTCTAATTGCCAAAGAATACAGGGGAAATGGTTTCTACACAATATTAAGTAGCAAAATCAGTATATTAGTATTTCTGAAGGATCATGTGACACCACAGACTGAAGTAATAGCTGCTAAAATTGTAACTTTGCCATCGCAGAAATAAATTACATTTTAAAAATATAGTAAAATATAAAACAGTTTCACAATATTACTGTTTTAATTGTATTTTTGATAAACAAAAATGCAGTCTTGGTGAACATAAGAGACTTCTTTCAAAAACATTTGAACAGTAGTGGGTAATATTAATTGGTGTTTCAAGATACTTCAAGGAATACCATGGTATTATCATGATAGCTTGCCTAAAAACCATACTTTTTTTTTTTTTTTAATATATATGAAATATATGTTAGTGGAATATATGAAAACAGTCCACTGTGGTGCATGATATTCAGAGAATCTTAATCAGTAACTACCCTTATACAGAGACTTACCATGGTAACATAGGAGGCACCTTGTTGAGGGTGCTATTGGGCCCTAGTAATTCTCAAGAATCAAGGGTTTATGGGATGAAAAAACAATTCTGGGTTTAGAAAATATCATTTCATTTCAGATTTCTATTAAGATTTGCGCTCATAGTAGTGGATGTTAAATGACAGAACTGATAACATCTGAATCATGAGATTCTCTCATTCAATTTGTTATATAACATCCACACAAGCTGTTCATTTACATCCAAACACGACTAGAAATATCTTATTTGACCAGACAGGGAGGGTTGTAACACTTTTCAGTGTATCTGCTGGATCCACAAAAGGTTCACAGATTAGGACAGTGTATACAGTAGGTTAGATTTCACACAACTGTGAGAGTGACTAACGCACACCCACGCTGTCTGTTGTGTTTTTAGAGTTGTTAGTCTATGTTTTATGTATTTGTTTCCCAATTTAATTTGCTCTTTTTTTATTTAAAATGTTTCATATTTGCCTACCTTTTTGAAATACAATGAAATAGGATGGAGGGTGGTGATTAAGGATGGCATAATAATGATTTTATTACCACAATACATATATGCACGTCTTATAAAATATTCTAAATGTTGTTTTGTTGTTGTTTTTTTTTTTTTTTTTTTTTTTTTTTTCAACCCATCTGATAGTGGTAAAGGTTGTTACATCAGAAGTTTGTATTTATTTACAAAGTTTAGATGTTTATATCCATTTAAGTTGTAGATTTGTATAGCCTATCTATGTGTATGATTTTGAGACGAAATGAGTTATGGACATAATGAAAACAAAATGTGTTAATTACAATATCTGCCACGCCTGGTGATAAAAATAAATTGGCTCAAAATGACACAAATCTGGTCAAATAAGCTTCTTACACCGATTGCGTTTTGGTTTTGTCAGACGGTAAAACTTTTTTAAGTGTTTAAAAAAATAAAAATAAATAAAAATAATCGAGATATAGAGTGTTTACACCTTCTTATGTACTTAAACAATATTTAATCGATAATAATCCGTAGGAAAGCCCATATGAAGAAAGCCGTCGCCTGTGATGTTGAGAGTGTCGCGCGTTCTGATTGGTCCATTCAGCTGAAGCGCACTTCATCTACAGACAGGCAGAGCGCATTCAGAGAGCTCGACACACTGAAAGAGAGAGAGGCAACATCTTTACCGATATATTCATCAATCATAGTTTTACTGGACAACAAATCTTAAACTTCACAAACCTGACATCTCAGATCGCTATGGATTGTCGAAACGTAAGTGAAGTCCGTGTTTATGTTTGTACAGCTTCAAAAAGAAACTTATGAATTATGCAGATTTAGGTTATTTTTGACAGCAGACTGAACTATGTTATATTACAGTGTTTGCGATATTATAGACATGTTCAAAAGGTCTGTTGTTTAAAAATATCATCAATGTCTGATTTCTAAACAGTTAAGGTAAAACTGAACTGTAAATGTCGTTGTTACATAATCCAGGAAGAACAACTTAGTTGAGTTAATATTTTAGGATTTACGGAACTGCTGGACACCAATTACATTAAAATATTAAACTTACAAATTAATTAAAAATTGAGAGAGAATCTGCATTATGATTGCAGAGCCAGATTAATCAGCTAAAACCAACTATTATCTAAGTGACTATTTACAACAAGAGGATTTAAGAGAACCTGCTGTACTCAATTGTATCAATGTCCTGGCAGAGGAATCACAGCTTACACCTATAATTGAGGAATATTAAAAGTTTTACTGTTTACGGAAACAAAAATTGCCATATTTTTTGTTTTTGTCATGTTTTGTTTTTATTCTGTGTATAACAGTACAGAGAATGACACTTGGTTGTGTTAATTCTCAAAGAAATATTTCTCCACAGGCTTTTTACTGTATGAAAGGATTGAAATGCGTTAAGGAGATGTGCTGTGTATGCAGTTGTGTGTGGTGAAAAGGGTCACTGGTTTGACATCTGGTCTTGTGCATTCATAAGTGCTGATTTTCAGAAGTGACATGTCTGTGTCTAAAAATATAACACTTGAATGCTTGATCAGTTCATCTTTGCAAGCTCAAACACAAGCTTTGTGCTACTATTTCCACATTATGTATTGATTAAAATGACTAAATAAACTAACGACCAAAAGCTGAGACTGGTTAATGTCAAGCTGGCAAAACTGTTCCTTGTTTTTCCCTCTCTGTACAGCAGGACGACAAGCAGTCGGTTGATTACACAAGTCAACCATTGCGTGGGCTTGGAGTTGTGTGTTTGTGGGAGGATTCAGAGCTTTCTAGAAACAGCAATTATCTGTGTATAATTTAAAGATGTGGCTGTGACTGATGAGACAGATGGTCATTTGCATGTTCCAAACTGATGGGAGATCTTGCTGATGAGACATACTCACAAGTGAAGCTCACACAAGATGTTCCTTGATTGACGATTGGTCTCAGGATCAGCTACCGTCAAAGGTCTGTTGCTAGGAACATTCTCAGAAATGTAGTTATTGCTTACCTTTGGTGTTGAACGCAAATCTAAGAGCATGTAGGTAGAATTTCAAAGGGTTTTTTTTGACACATGAGGGTCTTTATGGGGAATGAACACAGTAGGAGCCCTCAGGTTCTTGTTTGTTGTGTAACAGATCATTGTTTATCCCTGCATAATAGTGCAGAAACCTCAGAGGAGCATCAGGCTTCCACCTCACTCAGCTGGATCTTCACACTGTTAGTCTGTGAAGCTCTGAATGCTTTCAGCTTCAGTCCCTTGACTGTGACGCACCCCCAGCAGGCAGGGAAAATTAGCCGAGCTGTCGGAAACTAGAGGCTCACTAGGGACCGCTGACAGCTTGGATCCCACTGAATGAGGAGAATAAAAGAATCAAAGAAATCAAACAAAAAGAATATGCATTCCCCTAAACATAATGATTTACCTTTGAGATACCGTGTATTTTAATGATTTAGATTCCGAGAGAAAGAAAAACTCTTTTAGTGAGAGAAACTTAAAAGTTATATAAAATAAATAAAGAAATTTCTGTCATCATTTATTCAGCCTCATGTTGTTGCAAACATGAAGACGACATTTTGAAGATTGTTTTTAACCAAAACGTTTTTGTGACCATTGACTTCCATTATACAGTATGGGCAAACATTTCATAAAATTTCCTCTTTTTTTTTACGTTTCACAGAAAAATTAAAGGTTTGGAATGATGTGAGGGTGAGAGAATTCAATTTTTTTTTATCCCTTGAATATTAGAGAGTTTTATTTGTTGCAATTGTATTGCTGGATGTTTTCACCAAAATTAAGCATTATGGACAGTAATATCAAAAGATTTAGTTCTAAAAGGAATCATATGATAGATATATAAGGCATTATAATAATACTATAAATGCTGGAAAGCTCACACAAATGCTGAAAAATCCAAAAATAACTAATACAGGTTCATGAAAACACCAATATTTACCAATATCTAAACCTAAATCCAGTGCACAGTTGCTCCCAAAGGAATTTTCTAATGGGACCTTCACCAAAAACTGGGCTGGTGAGAGTACCATTAAACAATTCTTTTGGGAGCAACAGAGTGCCGACTTTAGGTTTTGACATGACTGTAACAATACTTTACCATTAGCCACTCCAGCAAACAACACTGTGAAAGTGAAAAGATTCCACACATTCCACCACAATCTTTAGAAGAACCAACATACTGTAATGACAATTTCGTAAATATTTCACATTTTAGTAAGCTGGTGGCTAATTCATTCATACAATTTAATACATGCATGATATGCTTACACTCCACTGACAGTTAGGTTTCTGTACAAATCACATTGTACAAATCCATCTCGTAAAATAGTTAAATTTTCTCATCAGTTTGAAAGAACCTCTGTAGGCAACTTCTGAAGGTACTTCAAATATTGTGTATTCAAGATCAATATATAATTTTAATATATATTTATAACCCTTCCTCAAAGCCTTTCCATTGTGACAGGGTTAAAGAGGAACTGTGGACAATCTTTGGAGTTCTTGCAGGAACTTACTGGGTTCATTTTTGTAAGTTCCTCAGAGACTTGCTCTGCAGTCTGCAATCATTTTACACTTGGTGTTCTTGACACAGATTGGTCTCATGTGGTATTACATAGTGTGAAAGTTCGTTGACACTTCAAGGATCTGTAACTGTTCTTCTGCCATGTAGTCATAGCTAAAATGGCTGACTGTGTTTTATCTGAACTGCAGGAAGGATGCACTCAGCCACAAGATGAGGACATCATGGACATTCCCCTTGATGACCCAGCCGCAAACAAGGCTGCTGCTAAGATTCAAGCTGGTTTTCGAGGTCACATGACCAGGAAGAAAATGAAGGATGACAAGCCTAGAGACGAGGTTAGCATCATGGGCAACATTTGCCAGGGGTGACTTTAGTTATACCACAAAAAATAAAAATAAAAATAAAAATAAATAAAATAATGTATTATATAGTCTAAATCTATTTTGATTTACAGATTAGATTCACATTTTAAATGACAAATATTCTTAAATCACGACTAAAATGATCTTTAAGATATGTCTGCTTTGTGTTATAGTTGTGGGTTTGCATTAATTTTCAATAACGCAGTGGCCCATCATCATTTTTTCCAATTATAGCACGATTACCACATGATCTCAAGACATTTGTGAGTTTTGACCCATTGAAATGTTTTTATGTGTAGAACCACATCTTTCCACCTCTCATCTTGCTTAGAAACAGCACAAGATGGATAACTAGTTAAAAACTGTCCATAAACAGCACAGCAGAGAGAAATACAACTGTGTTTAAATCATTAGTGTAATTTTTAAAATCCAACAGCCAGCCCTGTAAGTCATTATCCAATTACAAGTTAAATGTGTGTGTGATTTTTGTTCACTCCTGGGACATTAGGGCTGATCGAAATCCTAATCAATCTTAGATTATCTTGTAGTCCATCATGTATTGAAAGAACAATACTCATTAAAGCCATAAAGGTTCTTTGGAACTATTGTTATCACAAACTCTACACAATCATTTCTGTCTGGAATCAGTATTTCCCCAGCAGACATCAGTATGGTTAAAATGGTATCCTAGCAATGCCGCCTTAATTGCTTGTTGCTAAGCAATAATACAGATGGTACCCAGTTAATGTCATGTGAGCACCCTTCTCAGTTGTATTGCCTATGTATGGTAATGTTTTAGACAAAAAGAAAGCGATTTTACAGAATTTTGATGAAATGCCATTTGAAAAATGTCTTGGTTTAAATCCAGCAGGTCTATTTCATGCATAGGTACATGACACAGTCATTTGTACATGCAAGCCTTTCATAAGCATCTTTCAGGAGTTTTGTGCAAAACAAAAACATGTGTCATCTGTTTCAGAAACAACGAGAGCAGAAGTAGCTAAGAGGACTGCCATCACCACCGCCCGATAGCACATCACTGCAATAACCAGAGCTCTTTTGTTTAAAAAGAACCCTTCAGTGTATGATATGAAAGCATCAACATTCAAACTACATGCAGAGTTTGCCACCTGACTAGCAGATTCTCTCACACTTTCCTCTTCTTCCTTTAGCATTTGAGGGGCTGTTTCTGACTTGAAACAGGTTCACAGCATGACATTATAAATTCAATTCATTTTAAGATTTAAGTTTGTTTGTGATCTGTCAGCTTTCAAATCTGAAGCGGTTTTTTTCTTGTTGCTTCAAGCAAGGCAAGCCAAATACTCTGTCTGGAGATTTGTTGATTTGTTTGAAGATGTGCTTTACTTCTTTGGCTGTACTGAATCTTACAGTATACAAGTATGCATTTACTAAAAGTCAATGTTTTTTCTAGCATAAATTTTGTTTATGCCTGTTTAATAAAGCAAATTAAGTTCCACATATCAGCTTTCTGTGTTCATTGGAACTGTTACTATTGGCATGTTTGTGTTGAAGATAGTAAATATGTTAATTACAGCTGATGTAACTGCTCAGATATGTTTTTAATTAGTTGAAAGATGTGGTTTACATGACAAATATATGCAAGCTGTGCGATACACTGAGAATATTGTTCGTATTTCCAGACAGTGTGTCAGATCCATGTTATTCAGTGAAGTTTTCCCACAGCTTAATCAATCTTTCAAACAGTGAGACTGTATCCTTCAAATAGCGCAGATGCTCATTAAAAATGGATTTGCTCAAATGCACTCCTTGCGTGCTGCCCTACCTGTGTGAATGTTTTTTGTGCATTTCTGTTTCTGTACCTGTCTATTTGTATCAGATCATCTCCTGGTAAAATACAGCATTTCTACCATTTCTTGTAGCTCAACTAGTACAGCATGGCATTAGCTGTGCCAAGGTTACATACTGATAAAATGTAGAGGGCAGATATGCTGTAAGTCACTTTGGATAAAAGCATCTGCGAAATGCATACAGATAAATGTAATGTAAATGTCACTGGACTGCATTCTTGAACTTATTGCTGAGGGTTTTGAACAAGGAGGTCTGTAATACCTGTAGAAAGCTCTGTTAACATTCCCATTAATTTCAATGGTAGTTGCTTGGCCGGTGCATGAAATCACAGAAGTACACAATTTGAAATATGCCATCTTTAAAAAACTTTAAAATAAAACTGTGAAATGAATGTCATGTTTTCTGACACGTAATTGCATTTTAATTGCAAATAAATGAAAATGTGTTATAGTTTAAAATAAATGTATTTTAAGTGCAACTAGCTAAATTTTAGAGTGTTTTTGACTTGCTCAAATAGTACATATATATGTAATTTCTTAATTACATTTATTGTCTTTGAAATATGGTTAAAGTGTGCTGCCAAATATACTGCCAAGCATGTACTTAAATATATTTGTATTTACTTGTTGTTAGTCCTGTATCCCTGTGTCTTGTGTTTTTCCCCCCATTGTGCCTTCCCAGCCCTAGGTTTCTCCCTCCATGTCCATATTTGATTTTTCCTGTCATTACAGTTCGTTATCGTTCATTTAGTTCCAGCTGTGTTTAATTAATTATCTAGTTTACCCCCTGTACTTAAGCCCAGTGTTTCCCTGTCTCCAGCGTCCGGTCTTATGTCATTCGATGTGCTCCCTGTCTCCTACGTTCCCTGTGTTCCTAGTTATTGGATTAATAAAGACTGTTTTGTTGAAGAACTCCTTATATCCACGTTCCCTTGCTCCAGCGAAAACGTGACAGAAGACCAGACCAAACATGATGACTGCAGCTGAGGACGCGATGTGGGGTTTGCAGCAGGGTGGTCGGAGCGATATGTGGAGGTTTTTCTCAAGTTCTCCAACCAGGTGAGCCACTCTAAGTTTGTGCTTCCAGCTGGGGTTGGATGACAAGACAATCCGCTGCGATCTTCCCATCTGTGGTTTCCCCTGATTGAGCTGATTAATCTCATCCTGTTCCTAAATGGTTCCGACTTCGAAATGGAAGAAGTAAGGGAACCTCCCAAGTCTCGTCGTCCAGCCCCCGCTGGAATGCACCGCGTCTCCCCAGCTCACCCCACGCTGAGAACCTCCACATACCTCGCCAACAGCTCCTACCGCCTGCCCAACCCCAAATATCCCCGTATCCTCCGAAGCTCTACCCTCGTCTTCAGCCCTGCAGCTCTCTCAAGCCTGCCAGCCAACCCCAAGTCAAGCCCGGCGGCCGCTTTCAAGTCAAAATTGCCGGCCGTTCAAGAAGTCAAGTCCGCCGGCCGCGGCTCTCTCAAGCCCGCCGGCCAACCCCAAGTCAAGCCCGCTGGCTGCGGCTCTCTCAAGCCTGTCGGCCAACCCCAAGTCAAGCCCGCTGGCCGTGGCTCTCTCAAGTCCGCCGACCGATCCCAAGTCAAGCCCGCCGGACGCTCTGAAGTCAAGTCCGCCGGCCACCGCAACATCAAGCCTGCCGGCTGTCATATTCGCTCCTAGTCAAACGAGGAGGATGAGGAGAAAAAGACTGTGCACAGCCCTCATCCTCGCCCCTGAGTCTGCTCCAGTGTCGGCACCAGACCCTGAGTCCGCTCCAGTGTCGGCTCCTGATCCCCAGTTAAGCCCAGGGAGGGCTCCTGATCCCAAGTTAAGCCCAGGGAGGGCTCCAGTCCCCGAATCCAGCCCAGAGAGAGCTCCAGTCCCCAAATCCAGCCCAGACAGGGCTCCAGTTCCCGGATCCAGCCCAGAGAAGGCTCCAGTGCCCGCACCTCCTGGGTGCCCTCCAGTGCCCATGCCCCCAGAGCACCCTCAAGAGACTGTTCCAGCCAAGAAACCCGTAACCCGCCATGGCCTCCTGAGTCTCCTGCTCCGCCATGGCCTCCTGAGCTCCCTGCTCTGCCATGGCCCCCTGAGCTCCCTGCGCTGCCATGGCCTCCTGAGCTCCCTGCTCCACCATGGCTCCCTGGACTGCATGCTCCGCCATGGCCCCCTGAGCTCCCTGATCTGCCATGGCTCCCTGGACTGCATGCTCCGCCATGGCCCCTGGAGCTCCCTGTGCTGCCATGGCTCCCTGACCTGCCTGATCCACCATGGATCCACCATGGGTCTTGGAACGGGTACCGCCCTAGAGGCCATCCATCCCTGTAAGCCTGTCCTGAGAGGCCTCCCCGTTGGTTGTGTGGCACGTGGGCGCGCCTTCCTGGAGGAGGGAGTAATGTCAGTCCTGTGTCCCCATGTCTTGTGTTTTTTCCCCCATTGTGCCTTCCCAGCCCTAGGTTTCTCCCTCCATGTCCATATTTGGTTTTTCCTGTCATTATAGTTTGTTATCGTTCATTTAGTTCCAGCTGTGTTTAATTATCTAGTTTACCCCCTGTACTTAAGCCCTGTGTTTCCCTGTCTCCAGCGTCTGGTCTTATGTCATTCGATGTGCTCCGTGTTCCTAGTTATTGGATTAATAAAGACTGTTTTGTTGAAGAACTCCTTATCTCCTCGTTCCCTTGCTCCAACGAAAACGTGACACTTATAATGTTTAGAAATATTTGTAATGAAATTGTAATTTAGTACATCTAAAATCTATAAACTTAAACATACTACTGAATAACACACTACAGTTAAAATTATAATCAAGTACTTTACATTTTACTAAAATAAGTGTACTTTAAATCACAACAAAACATTATTAAAGCAATTATTTGAAATGTACTTTAAACTTTGAATTGTAAATTACTGCAAATTCCACTTTTTAAAAGTGTACTTAAGTGTATTAAAACCACAGTCTTGAAAGTGTACTCTCTTTAAGTGAACGGGGTGGTTCACTCAAAAATGACAATTCTGTCATCATTTCAGTGAAATGGAACAGGAAGTATTGAAATGCTAAATGTCATTCTTGCAACACTCTATAGTGCAGAAATAGGCAAAAATGTCACAGGCCCATAAAATCCAGTCCTGCTTGAATTTGAATTTGTTTGTAATGCCTGACCAAAAACTTATCACATTAACATATCCATCCATTTTCCAAACCGCTTATCCTTTTTTAGGGTCGTGGGACATGTTATCTTGTTCTAGAATCTAGATAATCTAAATAGCTTTTCCAGTTGTGGTTTGTAGCAGTAGTTACTTATTTAAGCAGCACTCCATTATTATCTCTGTTGTTTTTTTTAGCATCACCATAACCTATGGTACTATATAAATACTAGGATTATGTGGTGACATAAATTTTAGTCTGAATATGCCAGTTTATTTATTTATTTAATTTTTCCAGTTCCATTTTTTTTCCTTCTAGTTCCAATATCTACCAGCAGGGGTTAACTAAAGTGACAGCAGTCTAATATGCCTGCTGTCCTCGAAGGACGATCGTTCTAGAGGCTCGACTCAACCGTCAAATTAACTCTCCTCAGCGGTATTACACAAAAAGAAAAAGAGTGGAATAGTGGAGGAGATTGGGAGGTATAGGGATGATGAAATAATTGTTGCAGGGATGGCTCAATGGCTGCTGCTTATACGCACATAATGATGATTGACTGGACTGAAGGATTAGGATCCTCCTGAACCTACATTTAGAACTTTGATTCATTTTCTGTATAGTAGAATGCTGCTTTTGAATAGTACTACTGTATCTGAAAAATCTTAAATACTGTTAATTTCATCTGTGCTTTTTGACAGGAAAGTTACAAATGTTCAAACCGGTTCCATTTTTTATTATTCAGTCTGTATGTTTAGTTCACCAGAGGGCAAAAAAAAGAATGTTGCATGATAAAATGGGCAAAATATAAAATGGGCTGATCTCAAGGTGAACATATTAATAGTGTGTAATATATAGTTAGTGATACATATAGATGGCAATAGATGTTTGGCCTGTGCTCATGACAGGGAGCTCTGGGGCCATAGCAGCTTCAGAAGTAAGAGAAATAACTTGCAGAAGCTTAAAGGGCAGCAGGGGAATGTTCTATAAAACTCTGAAGGGAAACCATTAAACCATACCGTTGACACATTAAAGCAATAAAGAAACATCCATAATATTAAAATGAGGGGTCGCCAAGCTCAAAATACGCATATCGTGAATTTAAAAAAAAATTCTTGTTGCAGTTTTAAAAACCTAACAACTTATTTATTGGGGGGGTGGGGGGGGGGGGGGGGTTAAAGATTTTGAAGGTTAAATTAAGGGTCTCCTGGAAAAAAAGGTTGGGAACCTTTGAACTAGACCATGCTAACCAGCCAAACCCTGACTTGGTTAAACAGACATTTTACCAGCGGGTTATTTAGCTGACATCCCATTCTTCCCACAGAGTGCTCTTTGTTGGCAGTGAAAGAGTGCCTCTAGAACTCATGTTTTAATTACAGTACACAACTCACAATGGGCAGGAGAAAGTAGAGTGTGTTGTAATTATCTCTTCCTGCCCTGTCCCCCGACAGAGTTTTTATTACATCTACTCGGCCTCCTCAGTGATATCAAGCAGTTATAATAGAGCAGTGGCACAAGACTGCTGTGAGCTATGCGAGTGTAAAAGACATATTATATGTGGTTAAAAATCAGGGTGCAAATGTGTATCGATTCTGGGCCCATTGCACAGAATTTGCTATGGGGCCCCCTCAAAATCACAATCAGTGTGGGGGTTGGCGAGCTCAGTCAGGCCCCCCAAAGGACATTGTTGTGGGCCACTCTCAGCCTCTGGGCCCTATGCACTCTTTCCTCCTTTTCTCCCCGGTTGTGATGCCCTTCCCATGAGTATAAAAAGGCACCTGCAATACACATCATCAACTCTTTTGTCTTCTCAGGGAACCGGGATGCATACAAAATCCGAGACGTTCCCTTTCAAATTTGGAACTTGGACGCTGCATCGTAGAGTTGACGCTATGGGGAACCAATACCCACTACACCAGGGGTTCTCAACTCTGGCCCTCGAGGTCCACTTTAGTGCAGAGTTTACCTCCAACCTTGATCAAACTCACCTGCTAGTATCTTTCTAATAATCCTGAAGACCTTGATTGGCTTGTTCAGGTGTGTTTGATTAGGGTTGGCGCTAAATTCTGTAGGAAAGTGGACCTTGAGGTCCAGAGTTGTGAACCCCAGCTCTACGCCATGCTAAGAGAATGTCTGCCTCACTAAGCTGTGAATATGCACAAACATTGTGGACATTGCATAAACTGACTCAACGGATTACTCGGCCAGAGTCAGAAGCATGTCAATTCAATGAGTGCATCCCATGTGAGTCATAGTGGTGATATTCCCTAAGCTAATATTTCTACTAGAAAGATTACCAATCTTTGCAAAATTAGCAATTCATACTAAAACCTTCTATGTTGCCATTCCTCCAAGGGAGAGGATATATCCTTACCCTTACTCAGGAAAGGGAGGCAATGAGAGCAAGACTTAATGCAGTTTGCTCAGTAACTCTTATCACCCAGGCTCTAAACCCCAAGGGAGTCATAGGTAAGCTTAGGCCCTACTTAAAGTCCCCAGTGTAACTGAGGGAGATCAGCTCAAATCCTGCTTTGAGTAAAGGCACGCTACCTAAAACCCACTATAACTAGCACTTTGTCTTTTTCATTAAACACTAAAACACAACCTACTCAATCCTTGTGAATTCAGCCAGAAATTCTAGGAGGGACAACAAATGACAATGCAGAGTCTGTGTTTATTACTGCTGGACCTGCATACCATCCAACTGCCCACTCTCATAACCTCTCAGCTACTATGTATGCTGGAAGAGAACTGATGGAATACTTGTATGTCATCAGTCCCAGAGGCTCTGAAGGAACTCAAGAGAAAAGATTATTTTATCTTCCTTCAATCTCAAGACTCTGTTCCAGTTGAAGAAAGCAACTGGAACCAGAAGGGATGCATCAACCAACCTTCCAACATTACCTCAGCAGTGCTTTAACATCAACCATTGTACTGAACTTATCAGATGGCTGTCGTGAGTAGTGCAATATCCATTATTGCGACACGTCTCTTACATCATTAATCCAGTCTCAGAGCCTGATGTAAGCACTTAACAACCTCTTGTGCCCCCAGCACCCTTCTCTGAGGGTGTATCCTCGCCTCTCTGAACTCTCCCATGTCTGGAGTCTCAATGGGAGTGCCAAAAAGTCCAGAGGGCAAGACCAGGGTATCAAGAAGAACAGACAAGTCTGTGGTGTGGCGAAGTTCAACAACTGTTTCAGAGCACAATCTCTGGCCCTGATCCAAGTCAGCAGATCAGGCATGCCTGCAACATGTCTATTGTGTGCAAGGCATCCCCAGCCTGACCCGCTGCTGCATATGCCCTGCCAATCAACCAAAAGGTGGTCTGTAACGTTTGGACGGCAAGACCGGAGCCTTCAATGAGGATGCCTCACCTTGTGAGAGATTTCCTCAACATCTTCACATACCCCAGCTCGCACAATCCTTCTAACTTTGCATAATCAAAATGCTGAAAAGGAAATAAGCAAGATGCATATGTTTTTTCCAAGATTTCTCCACCTCAGTGTGAGCACCTGGAAGAAATGACAGGCTTATGGGAGAGGGACAATCATGGCTTCCTGACACATATCCAATCTAGCAATCTAGCTTTCCCACATTTGGGGCTGATGGAAGGAGAGGGCTTGCTGCATCCAGTTTCTTTGCCCTCTCCAACCACATCCAGCTCCTCAGAGTCCATGTACACACTGCAGCTAAATTTGGTTGTCAGTTCACCTTTTACTCCTTAATCACGTTCTGTACACACATAATTCACTAAAATACGGGAGTGACAACCGCATTCAACAACCGCATTAACTAGCAAAAAATACAGGTAGTGACAACCGCATTTACAGAAATTCTATGCAGTGTGTATGGAACCAAACTGAACAACTAGTTGTTAATGATGATATCACAAGAAGCACACCAATGTGCATATACAAACGGTTTCAATGGCAACAAAATAAATAGACGTTACTGTGCATGCGCACCTTTGTGACCCAAACTGAACTTCCAGTAGACGTCTGCAAAGAATCAATCAATAACAACAGAGTCCCTCTAGAGTAGATTATTTCTGATAACAAGCAAAATAAATAACAAGTAAATTTCATTAGCTACCAAGTTAAAACAATAGGTGTGTTCAGCCTGAAGCAGCGCTGCGCAGACCGATCGATGTGTGACATTAAAGTACCGTGAGAGCTATAGAGAGCAGACGGCTCCTTATGCTTGCGAATGACTCTAATGGTACTTTGATGTCACAAGCTGGGCAAAAGTTTTCAGTCTGATCAGTCTGCGCAGCACTGCTTCAAGTCAAAACTAGGTAATCTGCGGGCCTCCATTTTCTCCGAGACACCAAAACATTGCTATGGTTACCACGCTGCCATTCATGGCAATTTCGGGAGTGTGTCGTGTTCTGTACACACATGGAACAATAATTTACAGGACTCACTCCTGCATTTAAATGCGGTTGTCACTCCTTAAAACTTGCAGTGTGTACGTGGCCAGAGATAGATGACACCAGCAACATGCTTTCTGCAGCACTGGAAGATGCCTGGGCCTCCTGAATCACCAGATCGTTCAAGCCAGCAGTTGAGGATTGAGAAAGAGTGACCACTGTCTGAAAACTTTTGCCCAGCTTGACCTGCTATCCCCACAATCTTAGTCTTCAAGCTGCCTCGGCAGCAGTGGAAACTGAACCGTGGGGTGCAGACATTTGTCCCTGATCCCTCGAGAAGAGGGCCAAGTGCGATCGTAGCTTCTTCAATCTGAGCTTGTCACGGTAAGCTCATCTAGCAACCTCAAGTGCTGAACGTGTGTACTCCACTCCCAAGCAAACAACCTACAGATCGTGTGTTTCCTCAGGGAACACTGAAAGACTTGTTGATTGAATTCTCCATTGTCTTCAATAATGTGCTACAAACAAATGGCTCCTGAAGATAAAAAAGCTTTGTAAGTATTGCAGGCACCCTTTTGTACTCAAAGGTAGGGGAGCACGGGGCACAAACTAACGCGGGGTTAATTGTAACACACGTGTTTTAAATATTTCCACACATTAACATACCCAAATTTACAGTATTTACTAGTTGCCATATCAACACTATATAGAGAAAAAAGTGTGCCAAAATTCAAAACTCATTCTTTTGAAGATATCGCTGACTATTTTTTTTTTTTTACCATAGCAGAAGTACATTTTTGGCTGAAATAAATTTTTCATCTCAGTTTTTAGTATTCATTTAAAATGAGACAAAACTGCTATTATTTTAATCTCCAATCTGGTACTTATCAGTTTTCTAATGCTTCGCTAATTAGCAGAAGACTCTAACCAGTTTTAAATTCCAGTTGCACAGATGGGGAACATTGTAACACTACGTTACAATCTGCCCCGCTGTTATTAAACTATGCTATTCTATGATATTAGCGATGTAATTTACACTAATTACTTTTATGAATTTTAATGAGAAACCATGAGAAACAACAGGTGAATAAAGACTGACAGTAAATGTTTAATGTTCAGAAATGATTATTTCAAGAAATGTAAAGTATTTTGGCTCGTTTATGCGTCTCGTGTTCTGTGAGAGCTGTCTGTGAAGGGAGGGGAGTGTATGTCTGTGTTTTTCTGAAAGTCTGAATGTGTTTCTTCATCTATTTGCCCACATTGCTTTGAACTATACTGCATAGCTGTGTCTTGCGATCAGGGCTGTCCCAAGCATGGTTACAATGTTGTGTTCGTTGTCAAACTCCAAAAGTAGATTATTTTTAATTCTTAAAAATTAATAATTTTATTTTATTGACAAAATATTTTAGTTTGTCTTGTATAATTTTTATTAGATCAGATAACATTTAAAGCTGTCATATGGTCATGCTACAACGTGCCCCTCAGATGTTACAATGTACCCCACCTACGGGGCATGTTGTCACATTTCACTTCCATTCTTTTGGAGTAAATAAAGAAAAACATATACACTGTAATTATGAAACAAAGCAACACATTTGTACTAGACATGTAAAATTAATGTGGATAAAAACATTGTATTCTGAACACAACTTGATTTACACAAACTGAGAAAGTCAGGTTGAGCGCCGCACTCCCCTACTCCGCTTGTGACATCATGGACTGTCATTGCCAGTGAATATTGGCGTGAGGTTACACATGCTTCAGACATTAGTCACATGAATGGCGTCCCCATAGTATCAACTCCATGTCACAATGTCAAAGTTTTACTTTGAAAGGGAACCAGAATTTAAATAATACTGCATTAGGCACATATTTAGGTTACTTGACATTTTTTTAAAGAGCTGAGAAAGTTTGTCTCTGTGTGATGGGGCATTTCATCTTTTGTGATATGAACAAAATTTACTCGTGCATATCACAGAACTGTGTGTGTTTATCATAAAATGTTGTTTCTTTTTCTTTCACATTAACACCTCTAAAAATACTATTTTCTGATCCAAAAATACTCTTTAAGAGCCATTCTCAAAAATAGGCGCTCAAGGGCACATAGTTCATATCAAAGCAAATCACAACTAAAGGAATTCATCATAGCAACAACCCCAGTATGTCTGAATCCATGAGTAGTAACTGAATATCCTGCTCTGTGTTGCGCTGTGGGATGAGAGTCTTAAGTTGCTTTGGAGCCTGTGAGCCCACTTTACGCCCACGTTGGCTCCCACTCGCTCTGACACGTCCAGGGATTCAGCCGGGGGTGGGAGAGTTATGAAATGTGAATTTCACTCAGGTTTCCAATGGCAACACAGACAAAATCTGCTATAGTGTTGCCTCCTGCTTCTGTAGGCTCATATGTTCGCCTTTCATCTCTCTTTTTTGTTGGTAAATAAGCCTTTTGTTTAGTACAGAAACCATGTTCATGCTGACATATACAAGCTTGTTAATGACAAGAGGTTATTACACCTACACTGACTTACAGTATCTGATGGAAAATGAATTAATCACTGGCTTAATTACTCCCTGTACTGTATGTGTATTTGCTTTTGTATGTGCTTTTAGGCTACTAGCTCCTAGCAAGGAAAGACTTTTTTCTTTCTTTCTTTCTTTCTTTCTATTTCATTGTTTGTTTGCCCTGAGTTTAATGAATGAATTTAATTGGAGATAAAAGTCAATCTGGAGACCCTGAAGAAACAATGTCCATTTTAGTGTGACAGAGAAGGAAGGGTCAATTTGGTGCTTTCAAACCAGTGGAGGGCAGCATTGTATAAACGTGCCCTATGAAACCCCAGATGTATATATAAAATGTTTAAAAGGTTGCTGTCATTGAAAGAATCTTTAAAATTGTGCGGAATTTTGCAGGTCAAAATCTTTACTATAGCTTAACAGCATGTTTCAAATGATAAAAGAAAAAACAAAAGCACAGAGATTAATGCGGCTTATAACTGAAACAAGGTTCTAAAGAGACATGGACAGACATATAAATATCATACAAAGGTTTTAATACTGTATATAGAAAATGACTAATAATCAGCAAAAGTTGAGCAGACTGTGTAATTGTTGTGTTTGTCAAATTCTTTGGGGAAAACTACATTTCAGATAAATCCAATAACATTGATGAAAATAGATGACAAATCACTGACAAAAGAGATTTTAATTCAAATTCTGTTTTTGTATTTGAGCAGGTGACAAGGCATTATATGACATCACAAAACTAAAACTATTTTTAAACTATTAAAATACATTTCAACCTAAAATCTTGACCATATTTGTCCATGTTATTTGTCAATTGCCCATTTGCACAATCTAAAATCAGCTGGTTCTTGGTATGCCAAGTTGTGGTCAGTTTTATGATGGTGAATCCTAAATCAGCTTAAATAGAAATTTCTTCTCTTAGCCTATTTATGCCTGTTCTCCCCTTCTAATTTTTTAAGCCTATCAGGAGAGGCAGGTATTTTGATTCTTAAAGAGATAGTTCATCCAAAAATATGGGCAAAAATATAATGGTAGTCAATGGGAACTGTTGCAAAACTGTTTGGTGTTCATACAAGTTTGTAACAACATGAGGGCAAGTAAATGATGACAGAATTTTTCATTTTTGGGTGAATTATCCTTTCAAAATAAATGCTGTCAATTCTGCTTTGTCAATACCATTATTTTCATTTCTCAAAATTTTATTCACTTAATATGACATGTTCTGTTGCACAATTATCTTTTTTAAAAGAATCGTGTTATTTTATTATATATCTTAATTACTCAAAGAAAAATTGATTTGTGAAATACAATAAACAGTCAGGCCTTGAAGCAACAACCTCCCCACACATATATTATCACCCCCTTCTCCCCCCTTACACAAACAGACCCATTCAGCAACTCACAAACATGCCATCATAGTGCACTGGTTGTCAGAATGCATGTACACATGCACATGTGTGTGAGTACACGTCTGTGTGTGTTTATGTGTGTGTGTTTGTCAGCAGCATGGCATAGCCCAGCCTCGGAAGGAATGGCAAGACTCTGAGTTGAGGGACGTGCTCAGAGTGAACAAATCATGCTAATTGTTTTGGGAAGACTGTGAAAGTTAGACCCAAGATGAAGGCACAGAAGGAGGCTTTCTCTTGGGCATCAGCTGCTTTTGCTGCTCCTCTCCTCTTGATCCTTGCAGTTCTGATTCACTCAGGTAAGAGGGACAAATGAAACTTTTTACCAAATGACAATGCTGCACTGTTGGTCTTGACTGAGAGCTTATGGCGTAGTTATAGCTGGAAGTTAAAGAAAGATGATACGTCTTTTTCCTTTTATATTGTATTCATACCATTGCCGGTCAATGTCTAGTTCGGATTGATTTAGTAATGAATAGAAACCAGAACATAACTACATTATCTATTGATGTAGACTAATACATACAGTATTTAGACCCATTTGGACTGTTCTATCACACATAAGATGTATGAATTTCATAGCATAAGGTAACAAATATCAAATCAAGTGGCAAACAAAAAATTCTAAAGCTTTCTTCTGAACTGGTGTTGTTTTTCAAGCTTTTCTGGAATCTTTTAATCAGTTAACTGGTGTCAGTGTGATTTTTTGTGGATGTTTGGCAGCCAAAATGTGTCAAATACTTTCTGTCTTAATAACAAAATATCTATTGTTTTATTATTTGAAACCAAATGTCCTTTTATTAAATGCTGTGCTAAATGCCTTTTGTCATCTAACTGATATTTTATAAGTTTTTAGCAAGTAAAAGACATTTTAGTATTATTCTTAAATCTTTTGCTTTGAAATCATTATATGATATATATATATAGTAAATGTAAGCCTAAATTGGTTACACTTTAGATTAGGGAACACATATTCACTATTAACTATTAAGAGTTTTCCCTCAATAAACTCCTAATTATCTGCTTATTAATAGTTAGTGCAGTAGTTGTTAAGTTTTGGTACAGGGTAGGATTAAGGGCTCTAGGTCATGCAGAATAAGGCATTAATATGTGCTATGTAAATACTAATAAACAGACAATATGCTATTAATATGCATGCTAATAAGCAAATAGTTGATAGTGAGAATTGGTCCTTAAAGTTTTACCAATAGCTTTATATTGTTTGTAATATTTAAAGACTCAGCACTTACTGGACTGAAGCAACTTAGGTTTACTTAATTGTCCATACATCTTTCTTTTTTTTTAGAAAAGTCATGTTAAAATAGGAGTATCAAAAACTATACAGCAGGCTTTTGAGGAATATTTATTTGTTTCTGAATCATCATTGTATTGCATTGCATTGTATTATATGTTTTCCCCCAAAATAAAAAATACAGAGCTTTGATCATAAAACTAAGCATTTAAACATCATCTTACTAAGACATATCATTGGGCGATATAGAGTGACAACCGATATTTCTATGCATTTTATGTAAGTTGTCTGCTGGATTTCATTGATTTACATTACAAACTTTCAGAATTTCATCTTACTTTCTGGACATAAAAATATCAGTAACTGCACCAAATTGCATATTTACAAATATGCTTAGTTTGAGCCTCTGAATAAAAAAAACTGAGTTGTTTTTTCCTACTTGAGTGTGAGCTCTCTATATATAATAATAATAATAATATAAGAGCCTAATGTATCAAATATTATATTTAATAAAAAAAAAAAATAAATAAAAGGGGAAAAGAAAATCTCTGACTATAATTTCATGTCAGATTATACAGGGTTAAAATAAATTCTATTTGATTTTATATTGGGTTATATAATGCAAAGACAACATTATGAGTATGACTAAAGTGACTAAAAATACACAGAATACTGCTATACCGCACAAGAAAAAAAAAGCGATTTCTATAGGTTTTTGTAGTCTAGTATTACAGTGTAATGCTGTGCCTGTCTGGATCATGGTCAGAGCAGATAGCAGCATTGAGACAATAAGTTACTAGAAGGACAAAGACGACTTACAATGTACTTTATATTTCCTATTTACAACATCATGAAAACCCATTCCTATCCTCACATCATGACTACTTTAGAAGTTGTTTGTGTTGTACAATTGGACAATGTTGTCATCAACAGAGTCCCAGGAGCCCCGTGTGTCACTTTTCATCTAATCACACTGATTGTTTGTGGCTCTGTAGGTCCTTTTCATGCCAGGAAATTGGGCCAAACAATTCAAGCTTTTGTGTGCTCATCTCTGGCAGGCCTTTCGCTCTGTAAGCACTTACCAAGGAGATGGGCTGTTTCCACACAGGCTTTATTCTGCTGGTTATCAAACAAAGAGAATGAGAATCTTTGATGCTTTACATTAGAATATTTACAGTTTTAAAAGGTGACCCACTAAAACACAGTACACAAGTAAAACAATTTAAAAAAAAAAAGAAAAAAAAAAAAAAGAAGCATTGACATTTATTAATACATGTACAGCATTAATGAGACAAGCCAATAAGGAAAATTGACAGTGATATGTGAACCCATATTTAATGTAGTCTGGGTTGTGTTTGATTAAAAATATTACGCACCACAACTGTTTTCAACATTGATAATAATAAGAAATGAGAATATATAAGTATAAGTATAAGTATTCTAATGTAAAGCATCAAAGATTCTCATTCTCTTTGTTTGATAACCAGCAGTATAAAGCCTGTGTGGAAACAGCCCATCTCCTTGGTAAGTGCTTACAGAGCAAAAATATTATTCAGCACAACTGTTTTCAACAATGATAATAATAAGAAATGTTTCTTGAGCAGCAAATCTGCATATTAGAATTTCTGAAGGATCATGTGACACTGAAGACTGTAGTAATGGCTGCTGAAAATTCAACTTTGGCCTCACAGGCATAAATTACATTTCAAAATATTCAAATAGAAAAAAAAAATTAATTGGAATAATATTTCTCAATATTACTGTTGTTATTGCCTTTTAATCAAATAAATGCTACCAAGGTGAGCATTAAACACAAACATTAAAGAAATCTCACAGACTCCAAATGTTTAAATTGTAGTGTATATTGCTACTGTAGCTATGCATGATTATATACTTAGTTTCATTTTATTATTTATCATTAATTTTCCTGCTGTCTCTGAGACTGTCAGAACAGAGCTGTTACCCATTTTTGGCTTGAATGTGCTCGAATGTGAACTGAGTCATCAATATCTTGAAGAGCTCTATTGCAAAAGGTGTCTTGGACTGTGCAAGTGTACTTTATGTAAGTTATGTTGCTGCCCTCTCTGACAGTGGGATCTGATGAGTGTTATTATAGCTTTATGTGCACAAGATTCCAGTGACAGTCAGACAGAAGGCAGGGTGAGGCCTTACCAAACTGACAAATTAAGTGTAATCTTCCCTGTGTGTGTGGAAACAATAGGGGAATGCTAATGAACCATCACCTAAAGTGAACACAACATGAAAAAGAAAGAGAAAAAGAAATAGAACAGAGAGAGAGTTTCGCTCAAATGTATGAAACAGAATAAAAGATTTGTCACTACTTCTTATATTTGGTGAAAGAAATAAAATGCTCAAAATGATTTTACAGCATTTTATCAGTCATACTTATTGTATGTAATAATTATGTACTAATTATGTAAGTAGTAATTTAGCAGACATTTTAATCCCTAGAGTCCTACAGTGCACTTACTACAGGTTCAATCCTTATAGAGGAGGCTGAGGTGAAGTGTTTTGCTCAAGAGCATAATGGCTAATGGCACAGGTCAATCCTTGTTTGGATCAAACCATCATACTTCTGATTATAAACTCTGATTATGAACCCTGAGCTGTATAGAATACTTGTGTTTTTTGAAGAAAAAAAAATCACTAAAATCTTTATGCAAGTAACTGGACTCAAACAAAATGAAATGAAATTTGAGATGTATGAATTTAAATTGCATAGAAAATTTCTATCCATTTGGAAGACACAGTTGTAACATAAACAAAATACTAAACTTAACTTAATGTGATGCATATTAGTGAGTCATAGATTAACAAAGGAGGTAGATCTCTGCACTCAAAAATCATGAAATATTAATTAACTATTTGCATCTGTTTTAATTAAATAATATTTTCATGTAATGTTTTTAATAATATTACAAACATTTTTAATGTATTTATTCAAATGGCAATTTATTTATTCAAAATAAATCAGAATAAAACTGCTAAAAAGTGCAGTATGTATTCAGCTAAAAAGTATGAACATGATTAAAATATGGAATGAGCATTATTCAATTAGTTAAAATGTATGAGATTATAACAAGTTAGATTTGTTGATGATAAATATAGAAACATGATTGTGCATTTAAAAATCTTACCTGTTTATTATCTGTTTTATTACCTGTTTCATTAATTTATGGCTCACAAATTAGTTCACTTCCAGAATAACAATTTCCTAATAATTTACTCATGCCCATGTCATCCAAGATGTTCATGTCTTTCTTTCTTCAGTCGAAATGAAATTAAGGTTTTTGAGGAAACCATTCCAGGATTTTTCTCCATATAGTGGACTTCAATGATAACCAACAGGTTGAACATCCAAATTGCTGTTTCAATACAGCTTAAAAGGGCTCTACATGATCCCAGCCGAGGAATAAGGGTCTTATCTAGCAAAACAATCGGTTGTTTTCTGAAAAAAAAATTACAATTTATATACTTTTTAACCACAAATACTTGTCTTTTCTCCCACAATTGTGAAACTCCAAATTTTACATGCAATTCAAAAACAGAAATCTTACATTTAGGTTCAAGTAATGACTCTTTATAAACTTATTTGTGACCCTGGACCACCAGTCATAAGTAGCATGGGTATATTTGTAGCATGGGTCAAAATTATCGATTTTTCTTTTATGCCAAAAATCATTAGGATATTAAGTAAAGATCATGTTCCATGAAGATATTTTGTAAATTTCCTACCGTAGATATATCAAAACTTAATTTTTGATTAGTAATATGCATTGCTAAGAACTTCATTTGGACATCTTTAAAGCCGATTTTCTCAATATTTTAATTTTTTTACACCCTCAGATTCCAGATTTTCAAATAGTTGTATCTCGGCCAAATATTGTCCTAACAAACCATAAATCAATGGAAAGCTTATTTATCCAGATGATGTATAAATCTCAATTTAAAAAAAAATGACCCTTATGACTGGTTTTGTGGCCCAGGGTCACATTTGATAATGATTTCACTAGTGTTGACTCGATCTCTTCACATTTTGGCAAACTAACATTAATCTCATAAATGATATTGTTTATGTCACAGCATGTGTTCAGGGAGTGAACATCACCAGCCTTGAGACTCTAATCAGAGGGACGGTGGGTGGAGAAGCTCTGCTCTCCGTCCGATACTCAAGCACCAGTCTGGATCCTCCTGTGATCAAATGGCAGCTGAAGAGGGACAAACCTGTTACAGTGGTCCAGTCCATCGGTACGGAGATCATCGGTAACCTGCGACCAGAATACAGAGACCGTATCCTTGTTTTTGAGAACGGGACACTGCTGCTCCATAACCTCAGGCTGTCTGATGAGGGCACTTATGAAGTAGAGATTTCCATCACTGATGACACCTTCACTGGAGAAAGCAGCATCGATCTGACGGTGGATGGTAAAAATTAAACATTACAGAATCATAATTGGTAATCTACTGATACCAGTAACTCATAACAATAAAATCATACCTGATATTTTGCCAGAGCCAATCTCTAAGCCACACGTCCACATGGTCACCTCCACCGTGCTGGAACTGACAGAGAATTTCATGCTAAACTGCACCCATGAAACAGGCACTAAGACCACCTACAGCTGGGCAAAAGGTGGTCATCCATTACTAAATGAGACCCGTCTACTGCTATCATCGGACCAGAAGGTCCTGACCATCACACGTGTTCAGATGGTTGATGATGACGTCTATAGCTGTATGGTGGAGAATCCTATTAGTAGCATGAGAAGTCCACTAGTCAGACTTACTGTTTACAGTAAGAACTAATTCATTATTTTAAAACATTAAACTGTTTTATATATTCAGTTCATATTTGTGTCGTGTTTGCAGAAGTAAATTGGCTGAAAATGTTCTTTTGTTTCCAGAAAGAAGCTCTCTTTATATCATACTGTCTACAGTGGGCATCTTCCTCCTTGTCACCCTTGTAACTGTTTGTACTTGCTGGAAGCCATCAAAAAAGTAAGACTTTTTTTTTCTTTGCCCCTATTCCATTTAAGTTAACAATGTTGGTGTAAACTGACATGTCACCACAAATGCTTTCATTACCAGATCAAAAAGACAGAAGTCTAAAACTATTAAACCAAGATCCATTCAACAAAACCATCACATCAGGTATCAAGATGTCAAGCCCGAGGGTACGTAATCAATGTTTCTTCATTTTGATTTACTGCCCATATTAAATGTTGATCACAGCAAACAGGCAAACCTATTTATGACATTTTTGATAAATTATGTTAGGAATTAAAAGAAATGTTTTTGATGTATTGTTGATTGCCATAAAAATAATGTTGACTCAGTAAATATATATATATATATATATATATATATATATATATATATATATATAGTACAAAAGACGAGCAGTTAGTAATTTTATTAATTGTTAATTTTTATATCTAGAGGATGTCATCGCAAAAATATTTGATCATGAGCGCAAAATGCTGGCACAAAATATAAAATGAAAGGTTAAAATTATCAGTTAAAATGTCTGCTTCATTGTTTACTACCACGGAAAATAATTTTGACTCGTCCCTCAATTAAAAAGAAGCAAAAATACTGTTAAACAGACTGTTGCAATGTTGCCTTCACGTGCTATTGAAAATGTCCTACTTCCCACTTCTGAAGTTGGAATTACAATTTGTCACGTTTAAGTGCTTTGTTGTTGGAAAGAACAGGAATCGTGGAGGACAGCTCATTCATGAGTTCATTCTTGTCCATTTATTGGAGAAATCTTATTAAAACATGCATAGGAAATATTTAATCAGTATCCAGCTGATTTTTAATAAAATGTTGCGTCTCATTCATTGGTAACCATATAAAAATTCAGCTGACAATGCTGAAATTTTAGTGAAATATGCTATTTTCGGTGTGTACAATACATACAATTTGCAAAAAAAAATGGTTATTTATACGTAAATATACATGATTGTAATGACAAGAGAAAGCAATGTAGATTTTGTGGGGAAAATGAATAAAACTTATCAGTACTGCTATGTTTCTCTGCTCCGCCATTTTAAAGTTTAGCTATATTTTTATTAACAAACTGCATATTTGAAGTCTAAACAACTACATTCTTGACTAAAAACTCTTAAAACTACATTCTGTGACACCACAACAGTAGTATTGGTCAAATTATAGTGTATTTGGCTGTCCGCTATGACACTCTCGCTGTGAGAAATGCAGCAAGCGGAGTGATACAAACAATGAAATGGTTCCTGTGGCAATACTAGTAGAAAATCACATGGCTGGAAAGACCTGTCAGCCAATCAGATTCCAGAACCAGAAGTAACTGTTGTATATGTTATATTATATTATATTATATTATATTATATTATATTATATTATATTATATTATATTATATTATTTTTATTTGTTTCTAGATGATGCCATCCCCATAATGACTGATCATGAGCGCAGGAATCCTGTATCACTCTACATCTTAAAAGAGAAGGTATTGTGACATCATTATTTAGTTTCTCTCTCCCAGCACACCTGCTTTATGTTTAAATATAGCTTTTCAAGTGGCTGAGTGCTTCATTACCTCAGTAGAACTGTCTGTGATTCAGAGAGCAAAGGTTGAATCTGCAACCACCTGACTGCAACATTTCTTTACATTAGACATTAATATTTATGTTTTCACCACATATTCTAATATACTGTACAGCAAAATAGGTTGTGAGATTATTATATTTCTGTGCTACGAGAACAGCGTGTCTTGATAATATGAAAGTGCATTGATGTAGGCGTGTAAAGATTGTAAATGCCTGCACTTGACATCCTCAGGATTCTCCTCCCGACGAACCAGCGTCAATGTGTGAAACATGCACCTCCACCAGCAGCAGCCCTCCGAGCTACAGCAGCTCAATACCTCCTCCATCCGACTCGCTTGAGCCGCCAGCGCGCTCCTCTCGCAGATACCCTCGCACCCCCACTAAATCCCCACCGCACCATCGCCGGAGGAAGGCACACAGCCAGAGCCCACCAGCCCCCTCCTCACCCCGCAGCCGAGGGTCCGGTCGGGCCTCTCAGCGCCCTGCGTCCTCATCTCCAGCCAGGATACCTGAGGATCCATCCACCCCTCCACAGCAACCCAGAGGCTCCCCAAAAACATAGATGATAGCACTGACCACTTGTGCCAAGCCCACATGCTGCAAAAAGACAGATACTCTATTGACCTGCACAAATACTTTTGCATTAATGTGTGTAAATTTGTAAATACACATATACGTGTTTATGCTCCAAAACTATGCATTTCAAACTTGTTTAGCTTTATCATGTTCAAGGGTTAGTTCACCCAAAAATGAAAATTCTGTCATTAATTATTCACCCTCATGTTGTTCCAAACCGTAAGAAATTTCCTTTCTTCTTCGGAACACAGATGAAGATATTTTTGATGAAATTCGAGAGCTTTCTGAACCTCCATAGACAGCAAAGCAACTGACACTTTTAAGGCCCAGAAAGGTAGTAAGGACATCACTAAAATAGTCCACGTGACAGCAGTGGTTCAACCTTAATTTTATGAAGCTATGAGAATACTTTTTGTGCGCAAAGAAAATAAAAATAACGACTTTATTTAACAATTTCTTCTCTTCTGGGTCAGACTCCACCACAATTCACGAGAGTACCACGAATGTATGGCAGCAGAGACTAACCGGAAGAGAAGAAATTGTTGAATGAAGTCATTATTTTTGTTTTCTTTGTGCACAAAAAGTATTCTCGTAGCTTCATACATCTGCTGTCTATGGAGGGTCAGAAAGCTCTCAGATTTCATTAAAATTATATTTTGTGTTCTGAAGATGAACGAAGGTCTTACAGGTTTGGAACGGCATGAGGGTGAGTAATTAATGACAGAATTTTAATTTTTGGGTGAACTATCCCTTTAAGACACTTTTTCAAAAGCACTTTGTGAATGTTTAGTTGATTTAACACGTTAGGATAGATTCACTTTCAAGAGATGTCTGGGTACTTTAATGTGATTGCACTGGCTTGACAAAGCCTTCAAGGTAAATCTACCAAAAGATTAATTATAGTTTAATTATGTTTGTTTAATTACAACTATGGGTTTTTCCTTACCAATGTGACATTATCAAATATGTGCGGTGGAGAGAGGATAAAACAATATTTTAGTACATGCTTTACACAGCAACCTAGCAACCAGCCAAAACTTTCAAGCAGTGCTCTAGTGACACCCTAGCAACCACCTAACTAGGTCTATATGTGTTCAAACTACACAACAACTGTTGTACACTTCAACAGACTTTGTCAAGCCAACAGTGAATATTTGTCTTCCCTTTTCTAGTTTTCTGTGTTTATTTTGGTGAATACATAGAGCCGATGTTCAATAAAAGATTGAGAAAGACCTGAATGCAATCTTTCACATATTTGATGTTATTTTGTCCAGTGTTTCTCCTGCTCATAATCTGAGCATTATGTAATAATGTCGTTCACACTGTTTCTGAAAAGGGAGAGACAATGTGCATGCTGATTCACACAAAAGACACAGTAGGCTCCTTGTTATGCATGGGCACGGCGGTTGAGAACAGGCATTGTAAAGGGAGCAGGCTGTTCTTGTGTTGATTCATACCCATGCATAAATGAATAAATTGGAGACAGACACCCAAATAAGCGCAGGGAATGCTAATAGATTACCCCGTGTAAAAATCAAAAGAGTTCCATGCATGAACAAAAGTTTTAAAATACTAGCACAAGTAGACATGGAAGTTAAAAAAAAAAAAAAATGCAACTTTTTATCTTACAATTCAGAGTTTGCTTGTTTGTCTGTTTATCTCGAAATTCTGAGTTTACATTAGACCTTTTATTCCTAAACCTGAGACATTCGCTCAGGTTTAGGAATAAAAATAGAATTGTCGTGGTCGGAACTAAAACGAGCAGGTATTCTTTTTTTCCCATCGAACTCTTTTTTAAGAGCACGTCGGGCGTGAACGCTAATCTCTACAAGTTTTGAGTGGCGTTACTTTCGACGAATAAGAGCGAATCTTTATAAGCTGTAGCCAATAGAATCATAGGTGGGCGTGTCTGAATGGTTGTGATCCTGTTAGCGTCATTGACAACGGAACTTTAATTCTGACAGTTACAGCAGTGGAAATATTAACGCTATTTGCACGAGAACAGTAACAACATTATGAACCGCTGTACTATAAAAGGACTCCTATAAAGAAGTCTTGCTCGAAGGATCGCTTGGTAATAAGGTCTGAACATCAGTGACTCCCGAAAAGCCATAAATGATAGTTAACGTTACACCCATTCGTAGCTACACGAAAATGAATCAAGCAAAAACGGCTAAAGAAAGGGTTTGCTCTTCGAAAGCACAAAAGAAGCTCTTAAAAGAGAATAAAAGGATAACCTCTGGAAACAGGAGAAAGGCCAGAGATGTGAGAGTGTTGGCAGAGAGGAACCCGGCTGTGGCCCCTGTGGGTGTTTGGGTGGAGAGCGGAGATGAGAGTCAGGAGCATCCCGCGGTAAGAACTCAATGAGAGCTCTACAGCTTCCTTGACTGCCACTTTCCACTGTCTCAGTACAGCTGGTGTCTCATTAAGTGTACCCATACCTGGGCGACTTTAGTCTGTTTCACATTAGAAGGGAAATTTATGGGAAAAGAAAATATTAAAAAAGGTAACAGTAATCACAAACCAAAATTTGGGCCCAAACTAGCTATAGCTGCTACTGAGTAAAATCTAAATTTTGGTAAAATAAGTCTTTTTTTTTTTCTTTTTTTTTTGCGGTTACCTGGGTTATTACCGTTAACTAAAACTTGAAATTAAAGTTAACTTAAATTTAATAAACATGAACTGAAATAAAATAAAATAAAATAAACGTAAGCTTATTTAATTCCACCTAGTTGCCGAGTCAACATTTCTGTTTTTCATAAATTAAAACTAAAACTGAAAAAAAAACTATAGACGTATTAAAATATATATATATAATAGTAGAAATGACAAAACATGACAAAATTACTTGAAAATGAAAAACTAAAAACTAATTTAAAAATATTAATAATTACATTTCTCTTGTACTTTATACGATATATATATATATATATATATATATATATATATATAAATCTTGCTACGAATACTACGTTTGGCTAACAGAGACTTGTCATAGCACTTGCATATTGTTGCTCTTTTTTGGTTTTGATTGTTTCTATTGTCCTCATTTGTAAGTCGCTTTGCATAAAAGCGTCTGCTAAATGACTAAATGTAAATATGTAAATATATATATATATATATATATATATATATATACATATACATATACATATGTGTATATATATATATATATATATATATATATATATAATTTTTATATTCTTTGTAATTTTTATTGTACTTTTATTAATTTATTTATTAAGCAGTTTTAAAATGTATCCCAAATTAGGGTTATACAAATTGCAAAGCCAAATAAATACTCATAAATACTAATAAAACTCATAAAGAGAGAGAGAGATTATATATATAATTTTTATATTCTTTATAATTTTATTGTACACTTATTCATTTATTTATTAAGCTGTTTTAGATGTATCCCAAATTAGGGTTACACAAATTGTAAATACTCATAAATACTAATAAAACTCATATAAAATGGCCTCCTGAGATGAAGATTTGTGGAAATTTCCTACTAGCGGGTACCTGATGCAGACAGCTAAAGGATTCATAGCCACACATGTCCTGTAAATGTAACCCTGTGTGTGTGGAAGGTTCGGGCTTTGCTCACAGAAGAGCTTCTGGAGGAGACCAGACGAGAAAAAGAGGAGAATCTGCGCCGGTTTCAGGATGCAGTTCGTGAACGTGTGTCACAGCAGGCCCGTCTGCGCAAACAACAACAGCTACTGAAATCATATGAGACAGTAAGAAATCACCTCATGACACCTTATTCTTAAAAAACACCTGGCTTTGCTTTACTTGCTACTTTATATGGCAATAAAAATTCAAAATTTGTCCTAAAAATTTCTCAATACCCACACTCATGAAGTTATTTATGTGAACACTATCTTCAGGTTGAATATGAGAGCAAAGTATTGCAACAAACCAGCAAAACAGCCTATCTTACACCTCAAACCAATTTATTCCCTTCCTGGACACATGGAGAGCGAGCAATCTGCAGTCCCAGCTCTCGCTGTGTCAGCGCTCAGGGGACGGAGGCTGTTTCTTCACATCACCATACACATAATGTACGGGTCTTCACAGAGCATGATCCTTATACATCTATGTTGATCATTTTGCTTGTGTGATTTGGCACAATAGAGATGTAAGTGTGAGTTTCTTTACACTTGTCCAGGTTAGTAAAGTCAGGAAGCAGGTGAGACACAGACTAGCTGCTCGTCAGACAGTGCAAGAGGGTGATGAACTCTCTCAGCTACCTGGTGGGAGATGGAAAATATCCACAGCTAGAGATGTGAGTCATGCATGATGCATTTGGGTCATTTTTGAGACCTGAACGTTCAGTGTTGTAGTATTAATATCTTCGCTTTTTGTTATGTACAGAAACCTGAATCACACACTTGGAGAGATCAGAAGGATTATACTGAAAATACAAATGATGGAGAAGAGGAAAACGAGCAGGATGTTGAAGTGGAAGATGAGATGCTGTTGGGGCAGCATGATAAACCTCTTCATTTGCATCGCCACAGAAGCAAGACTGTAACTTTTCAGAATGATATGGTAAGAAGATCTTGTGTGGCCTTAAATGCAGTCTTGGATGACGCACCCACATTCATAGACATACAAGTTTAGAGGTTTATATCAGTACGCCTTGCTAACAAGTGACCTGACTGCTACAATTCAATAAGTGCTTCTGCAGAAGAACCAGTATTTTTCCAAAGTGTTTGAGGCTTGTGGCATAGGATATTTGAAAGACAGTGAAGAGTTAACAAGATCCATGAGAACAACATTATATTATGCTTTCTTATGTTTGTTAAAAAAATGTAAATGCAGCTATGTGTATTTTTGGTTAAAGACCCAATTTATACATTGAAAAATTTATATTATAAACATATCTAAAATATTAAATATTTAGATTGTATCATGTTACATTAATTTCTTTCTACTTACTATAGTATTGTAATGCTAGATGTATTATTTATTTATTTAATCTCATTTTTATTATGAGATTTTATTCTCTGAACTTTCCTAGCACACAACAACCTTGCGGCCCCCTGGTGGATCTTTGACCCCAGTTTGAAAACCCCTGTTTTTTTTGTTTGTTTGTTTGTTGTTTAACTAGCATTAGATACTACAGGGTATGCAAAAATGTAAGAGAGTTAAAAAAAGATTTACAAAATGTAAAATGCATTTTTAGACTGTCACATTTTACGTTTTAATTAAATACATTTAACTATTTTTTAACATTCATGTTTTCCAAATTTGATAATATTACTATTTCATTCTGCTTTTAACTATAATTGTGATTATTTTATTCTATTAGCAGCACTAGTTTTTAATATTAAGAAAAAACAACAAATCCGCGTGTAGTTTTATGGGGAAAAGTTAATAAAAAAGTAATGCGCTTTAGTCAATGACATTATAAAACCAAATTATTTCATTTGGAAACAATTATTTTTCTACAATTAGTTTTCTCGTCTTTATTACATCACACATAATGATCTTTTCACACAGTACAAAATACATCATAATATATAGCTGTCTTTATATCTTAGGGATGGGATCTCCTAATACTACTACTGTGCCATTAATTTAATGAGCTACCAGTTTGTTGCTTACTTAATTATGATTGTAATATACATGTTTAGATTCACCTGTCTCTAAACATCACCTTCTGTGATGGTGGTTTTACATATAGCTTAGACATTACCTTCCTGTTTAAGTGGGCGCTTCAGAATATTTATGTACTTTGTTAATCAGTACTGTTCAAGCTGTACACCAAATGACCTTTATAAAAACTTTTAACATAATATAATAGTATTATATAATACAATGCCTTTTATTATTTCATGCATACATGTTGGTGTCTCTGCAGGTGTATGAGCCAGATCCCACTGTTTCCTTCACTGACTACAGAGCTTCCCAAGTGCTTTGGCCTCATGAGAATCAGGAGGAGCTTAAGAGGCAGGTAAGGAATCGTGCATTATAATCTTTTTTTATTAGGGAGACCAATGTAATTTTTTATAATTGTGGCAATGAAGTTTAAATTTAAAATAACTGTTGTCTATTTTAATATATTCCATATGAAATCATTCTAATATGCTGATTTGGTGCTCAAGAAATATTTCTTATTAGCACAGTTGTGCTGCCTTATATTTTTGTGCAAAGGTTAATATATTTTTCAGTATTATCTGATGAATAGAAAGTTCAAAAGAACCGCATTTATTTGAAATAAAAAATATTTTGATTTCTATTGAATAAATATATTAATTGAATAAATTATATTGAATATTGAATTAATGTTTTCAGTGTGACTTTTGATACATTTAATGGATCACTGATGAATAAAAATAGAATTTCTGGTTGTGTATTTAGTGTATTTAATCTTGATTTAGGTGGAATCTTTGTTTACCAAAAAATACTGTTTTTTATTTTTTTTCAAAGCGCTAACTTTATTGTTTCAGAGGCAGTCTCAGTTCCTCATGTATCGACGTCACTTCATGGACATTGAGCGAGAACAAGTGAAGGAGCACCAAAGGCACAGGAAACATCTGAAGAGAACTGCAAGGTCGAATCTCACCACGTTTACAAGTATCTAGTACTAATAAAAAGGATGTCTGTTTTCATTTCTTTCCACATGATGGTTGCTTACTTCTCTTTTGGTTTCTCTCATGTATTCAGGCTACAGTAAATAGTTTACATGACTGACTAGTTACAGTAAAATAATGACAATACTGGGCTAAAAATAAGACTGTTAGAATGATTGGTAGGTCTTCGTCACAAAGACCAATATAAAAAAGACATGACTGTTACTCAAAAATGTCACTCTTGTATTTTAAACTTCCTATTACACATTTTCCTATAACTCAACTTGTAGAGCATGACACTAGCAATGCTTTCTTTATTCAAGGGTTTTGATTCCCCCACGTCAAAATGTATACCCTTTATTGATGATATAGAATTTAGTTAAAATAAATTGTTTCAAACTTAATTTATGTGTATGTGCACATATTATGTGCAGTTAATTTAAACAGTAAACATTCTTTTTAAATTGATAATACATTTTTAAAATGTTTTATTAAAATTTTGTTTTAGCTTATTTTAGTAACCTGCCCTTAAGCTTAAGTGCATTTCTTTTGTACTATTGAAGCAAGCAACCACACATCATTTTTCTTTCATTAAGTTGTCCAAGAACACAAAAGACTTCATGTTGCGCTTTATACTTTCTTTTAGAAACTCTGAGAACTTTTTTTCTGTGTGTAGGATTAAGAATGAAAAAGAACAACTCAGGAAAGCAGAGGAGAAGAAGATGGAGAGGCAGCGACAGCAAGAGGAAGAAAGAAAAGACATGGCTGAGAGGGAGTATTTGATTTTGGAGCGATTGAGGCTTGATGAGGAGGAGGCAGCAGAGAAGTTAGAGAGACGAGAGAAAACAAAGAAGAACAAAGAAAGCAAACGGTACATACTGCCAGTATATGGCACATGTTATCTTTTTATGAGTATTCATTATAAGCATAAATACATCAAGATTTTGGGGTGGTAAGTTCGAAAAAAATCTATTATACTTACCCAGACTTCATTTATTTTATCAAAAATATAGTAACAACAGTAATATTGTAAAATATTATTCAATTAAAATCTTGATATTTAACTGTTTTCTATTTGGATAGATTTTAAAATGTAAATGTAATATCTTCCTGTGATAGCAATTTTTAGCAGTCATAACTGTAGTCTTCTGTGTCACACGATCCTTCAGAAATCATTCTAATATGCTGAATTGCTGAATAAAAGTATTAATTTATTTTAAAAAGCATCTTAAAACATCTTACTGACCCCAAAAAACAGCCATAAACAAAACATAAATGCACCATAACATCTATTGTTTTCCATTCAGAATTGTGTTCTAATGGTATGTAAAAAGCTGTTGTGGTATGTGATGATTGTGTGACAGGTACATTGAGGCCATGCAGGCTCTAATGAAAGAGAAGCTGGAGAAGGATCAAATAGAACTGCCTCCTCTGTGCTGCTGTGGAGACACTTTCTGGGACAGCCATCCGGATACCTGCGCCAACAACTGCATCTTCTACAGCAATCCAAAAGGTAAACTACTCACTCTGTGTCCATTTCATTTTAGTTTTTATTAGAATTGTAGAGTACTGTGCTTTTCTTTGTCTTGTTACACTGTGGATTGTGTAATTCTGAGTTTTTGTCCAAGCGACACAACATTTTGTTGAGTCCTTGGTTCCTATTTCTGTAGCGTTGTGTGGGATAGCCCCGCCCACAGAGAAATATCATTGGTCCTTAATCCTGCTCCTCATAACTGAACTTCAAAAATGTTCTGATTGGTTGTGATTGTGTTGATGGGAATTTTGTCACGACTTGCCTGTTTTATGTCGTAAATGTTTTTTCTCACAGTACCATGACTTGACAGACAATGCATGTGGGGTCTCTGTCACAACTGACATCTTTTGTTTTTCCACTTTCCACGACAGAGTATAATGGTACATATTTTTACCAGACAGTGTGAAGTTTAATCATGGATTTAGTTCATCACAGGAACAGCCTTGTTTTATAACAAGATAAACACAAGTTTTAAAAACCCTTGTGAAAAAGAAGTACACTTTAGCATACTTTTAAAAAGAGTACTTATTATGAAGTAATATACAGTGGTGGCTAAAATTATTAGAACACTAGTATTTTGACCAGCTAAAAATGGTTTTAAGTCAGTTATTTCTATCTTTTGCTGTAGTGTGTCAGTAGGAAATATCAGTTTACATTTCCAAACATTCATTTTGTCATTAATTGTAATAATCCAGTGAGATTTTTGTTTGCGCAAGGAGTCTGATAACAGCCAGTGCTCCACACAGAGATCTGATCTCATCATCATCCAGTCTGTCTGGAATGACATGAAGAAACAGAACAAACTGAGACAGACTAAATCCAGAAGAACTGTGACAACGTCTCCAAGATGCTTCAAGAAACCTACCTGCAAAGCTACAGTACTGTTAAAAGTTTTAAGCACTTAAAAAAATGCTGTAAAATGAGGATGCTGTCAAAAATAATGTTATAAATAAATTTTCTTTATCAATTAAGTTCTATTAACTAAATTAAATCAACATTTGGTGTGACCATCCTTTGTGTTTAAAGCAGCTTTTTCCCTAGATGCACTTGCACATAGTTTTTCAGGTAGCTTTGCAGGTAGGTCTCTTGAAGCATCTTGGAGACGTTGTCACAGTTCTTCTGGATTTAGTCTGTCTCAGTTTGTTCTGTTTCTTCATGTCATTCCAGACAGACTGGATAATGGTGAGATCAGATCTCTGTGTGGAGCACTGGCTGTTATCAGACTCCTTGTGCATACAAAAATCTCACTGGATTATTACAATTAATGGCAAAATGAATGTTTGGAAATGTAAACTGATATTTCCTACTGACACACTACAGCAGAAGATAGAAATAACTGACTTAAAACCATTTTTAGCTGGTCAAAATACTAGTGTTCTAATAATTTTGGCCACCACTGTATATTAACTTTAAATATAATACTGAACTACAGTTAATCAAGTATTTTGCATGTGCCTTAGCACATCAAAATAAAAAAAAATAAAAAAACATTATTTAAAATGTATTTTAACTTGTAATTTTGCATTATTACAAGTGCACCTTTTAATTGTATACTTAAGTGTGTTAAGAAACAGTCATGAAAGTGTTATTTAAGTACATTTAAGTGGCCTTTTGTTTCATTAATATTGTATCTATTGAATTGTATCTGCAAGTACAGTTTTTAAATATACTTGTAAGATTACAAGTACACATGCAGTACAATTAAGTGCACTTCTTCACAAGGGTAATCGCATTGCTCAATGTTTTTGACACTGACATTCATTCAACTTTTGAGTTTATTTATTGGTCATTTATGATTGTTTTCTGCAGCGTATGCTCAGGCTCTGCAGTCTGTCTTGCTAAGCTGTGATCTGAAGGAAGGAGGCTTTGGACAGTATTGGAAGGCATCCTCTATGGATGTCCATTTTCAAAGGAAGTGATTGTATTGCATTTTTAGAGTCATTATTGAACATGTTTTAAGACTGGACAGCCTGAAGTGTTAATGATTTCATGGTATGATATTTTTTTTTCTTGTACTCATGGATGGTTTTAAAATACCTGACATACCTCTATGTAACTAGCTTTTTACTGTTTTAATAAACCTTACTGAACTGAGAAATTCAACTGCTGTGATTGTTTGTTGTGTCACAACTTGGTTTTCTTAACATAAATCCACATAAATGTGCATGTGACCTTTGTACACTTATTCAGCCATTATCCACACAAATTCCCTCATCATATGCTTCAGGCTGAGAAGTCAGTAAATGAATGGCTGTCACATTTATTTCTGTCTTTGTCTGTGGAAATAAGAAGTATTTATTTCCGTTCCAGAAAGCAACATCCTAATTTCTAGTCAAGGTTGTTAGGTCAAGGATGTTAGGTTTGATAGGTAAAATCTTAGGCTTATTTCATATATGCTGCATAACTATATAAAAAAGTGTATTGCCAGTGCAAGCAGATGTTCATGAATTGAAAGGATTTGTGTAGTAAGAACACAAAGACTGGCATGAACACTGTACTAAAGGTGTGTTAAAGTTATGTTTTATAAAACGGATAGTTCTGACCCTAAAATCTGAACAAATGAGCGAGGGGGATCGTGAGGTAATGAAACTTTAACGAATTAAATAATAAAAATGTAAAATTAATATAAATTAATAATTTTAAAACAGTAACAATCAAAATGAAAATTACTCAAAAAATATAAAATAAAATATTATTTCTTTACCTGCATGTTTACCTGTTTACATGTTATTTGTCATTAACCAACATCAAAGAACCCTGCAACAGCGTTGCTAAATTATTCTATTGACTTAAAAACTGAGAGGGTTCTTCATAAATATTCACTGAAAACTGAAGTAAATATTTTAGGTCAAAGGGGTTTGACTGACAAAAAAAAAAAAAAGGCAGAAAAACTGCAGAATTTATTATTATTATTATTATTATTATTGACAAAGAACATGCAAAAATCAATGCCAGGTGTGAGTACAACTGAAAATACAATTACAAAATCAGAAAAACATTATAAAAATGACACAGTGAAACAGTTTTAAGACCAATAGAGTTGCTGGATAAGAAGTGTCCAGGCAGGATTTAAGTTCCTTACAGAAAACAAAAAAGTAGGGCTTAGCAACCTGAAATTTACATTTGTGTTAAAAAAAAAAAAAAAAAAAAAACTAGAAAAATAAATAAAATAAAAAATATTGGTCCTTAACATCTTTATGAAAGTTGTGATGACCAAATAAAACATCTTTGTATAGCAAAGAGAAACTCTGTGAAGAAAAAGCACGTACAAAGATACAGAAATCCTTGCAAAATAAAACTGGCCATTTCAGTAAGCAGGGATGGGCAGTATTTCAAATACATATATTTGAAATACAAAATACTATTTTATATTTAAATACATTTAATCTTGGTATTTTTGTATTTTATAAAGATTTTAGACTGCACTCTTAAAAATAAAAGTGCTTCATGATGCCATAGAAGAACCTTTTTGTCTAAATGGTTCCATAAAGAACCTTTATCATCTTTTTCACAAAAGGTTCTTTGTGGTAAAAGAAGGTTCTTCAGATTATAAAAAGGTAAGAAAGAGATGGTTCTTTAAAGAACCTTTGACTGAATAGTTCTTTGTGGAGCCAAAAATGGTTCTTCTATGGCATCACTGTGAAGAACCTTTTGAAGCACCTTTCTGAAGCACCAAGTATTCAAAAACTAAATACAAAAATACTAAGATTAAATGTATTTAAATGCAAAATACAAAAAAAAAAAAAAAAAAAATTGCAAAAAATTTTTTACATTTTAAAATAGTATTTTGTATTTCAAATACATGTAATTGAAATACTGCCCATCCCTTCCAGTAAGACACAATATATGGAAGAGAAGTTATCTTGGTCTGAAATAGTTCGTCTGTTCGTCCGGAAGAGGTATATAAAAACAAATAATAGGCCTATCAATCATAGTATCAAGAGGATGAGTTATTGACAAAGAAATCTGGGATCTGGGAGTCTTTAAGAAGAGTTATGCCCCCATAATGGCGAACTCTGAATAGGAATATATGTAACTATCAGAATTTATTAATTGAGAAATCAGAATAATATTATTATTGACCCAATCTGTGAAAAATATTTATTTTTATAAAGAATATAAACATTATTCCAGATAAAATAACTGTGAGGACTAAAAGTATGTTTATAAATTTGATGCCACGCCAAAGCACTTATGAAAATGTAATTTAAGGGGCAATTTAGTGATATCATACATACATAACAATAAGAAAGAGAAACCTCCCGCCTTAGAGAATACAAGAAAATAAATCGGAGTTTGTTTAAGTACTGCTTTTACCATTTTATCTTAAAAGTGTAAGCCGAAGAATGAAGGGTTAAAGGCATAGTTCACCCAAATATTTCTGTCATCATTTACTCACCCTCAAGTAGTTCTAAACCTGTATGAATGTCTTTGTTCTGCTGAACACAAAGGAAGATATTCTGAAGAATGTGGGAAACAGAGTGTGGGGCACCATTGACTTCCATAGTATTTTTATTTCCTACTATGGAAGTCAATGGTGCCCCAAAACAGCCTGTTTACAAACTTTCTTCAAAATATCTTCCTTTGTGTTCAGCAGAACAAAGACATTCATACAGGTTTGTAACTACTTGAGGGTGAGTAAACGATGACACAATTTTCATTTTTGGGTGAACTATCACTTTAATGTCAGCCCTGACGACGTCAGTATGTATCACATGTTCACGCCGCCAGATCCTCAGTGTGTGCCGCAGCAGGCAGCTGTGGAAAAAGAAGATGCTACACCAGCACTGCACGAGCTAAAAATCAATTAGCTAATACCCATGTGATTTTTAAAGACCAGACAAACCGGTATTAATAGCACCCAGGTTGAACCGCAGACGGACACCGGCCACCATGGAAATCTTTGGGAGTTCAGAGCGCTTTACGGGTTTTCCGCCTCTGGAATTAGGAAATGACAACACATCTCCGATACTTTAAATGCAACACTTACATCTGGCTTTGGATTCTCGGCTTTCAGCGAACATGATTATATGGACTCGTAGTTTTAGGGTTTAGAAATGAGCGCAAACTGATCTGAGACGCAAAACGATTAGTCAGCTAGTTTCGTTGTGTATTTTAGTCGTTCTTGATCTTAATCTTGAAATTGTGGATTTTAGAAATCTTAATAGATATGGGATTTTTTATATATCATTTATAACGTAGATAAAAAAATTTTTTAGTAAAACCTTTTTTTACAACGAGACAAACAACGTTGACTGTAAAAATGAGATCTCTGGCCCCGGGAGTCAAACTCATCACTTCTTTCTCTAGAGAGAGCTGGTGAGTAACAGGCCCCTGTGAACACAACAGACTATACAGATAACATGCTCTGTGATGTTAAGTGTATCCAATCATGTGGGATTTTATTGTAACAGACATGATTATTGATTTTGATGACGCTATTGAGTTTTAGTTCCTCATTAATCATCTATAATGTTTTTACTCATGCTAATATACATTTCACCTTTATTTATTTCTTTATATATATATATATATATATATATATATATATATATATATATATATATATATATATTACTATGAAAATTGAACCACAATTTGTATATGCACAACTTAATTTATATTTGTTTATTACTTTTTATTTATTAATAATCTTAAATCACAATTTAAACCTGCTTTATGAATGTATACGTACCTCATGAATGGGAAATCAGTACTTAAGTTAAAGTACAGTACTGTGACCTAAATGTTAGAGGTTTCTGTTTTGCAGCATGCATAACCTTCAGAACTGATGTACACTGTGTTAAGCGTGCTTCCCACAGGATTATTATTATTTCTTTTTTTTTAAATCATATAGATCATTCAGTGTTTGTGTGTTTGCCTTTGGTGAGAGTTTTCCTGTAAGTCACGTAATGTGGTTTCATTTCTATCACTGGCTGGCTGTTTTATTTAATACTGCAGACACCTCCAGATTTCACCAATCTTAACCACTGTTGATGCTTTTTGACTTGTAAATCTTTTTATTCAAGAACTTATTCCTTTTGATTAGGTACCGGTTCTTCATCCTCCTCCTTACATTTGTCTTCTACACCACCTACCACCTCTCTCGAAAGCCTATCAGTATTGTCAAGGTAATAAAAAGTCAGAGACCTGGCAACTAAACGTTAACTAGCTGCATGATAGGCCTAACCTGAAAAGAAGACATGCAACAAACAGGTTTTTGTAATACTGATAAATCACATGGTTGTGTTTACATGTAATAAATGAAGTGTAAAATGTGTTAAATAATTACATCTTTTTATGTTGTGACAGAGCCAACTGCACAGAAACTGCTCTAATGTTATTCATCCAGCAGACCTCAACATCACTAACAATGACACCTGGTGTGATTGGGCTCCTTTTGGTGAGTTTGATTCTTTGCTTAAAATATTTTGAGTTCTAGCTCATATCATACCTGTCAATGTACATAAACTGTGCTAAAATAAAATCTCTCCGTACACTGCTGTTAAAAGTCTATGTTCACATTTATTTGATCAAAAACTGTTATATGGGGAGAATTAAAAATAAATGTTTTCTATTGTAATATTTTTTTTTAATGTAATTTATTCCTGTAATTTTAGCAAAGTTGTATTTTCAGCATCATTACTCCAGTCTTCATTGTCACCTGATCCTTCAGAAATCATTCTAATATGCTGATTTGATGCTAAAGAAACATTTCTTATTATTATCATCAGTGTTGAAACTGTGATGCATTTTTTTTTGGGGTTCTTTGATGAATAAAAATGTTAAAAGAACAGAATTTATTTGAAATATTTTTTTTGTAAGATTATAAATGTTTTGAACAGTTAATGTTGCCTTGCTGATGAAAAGTATTAGTTCTTTTAAAAAAAAAATAAAAAATATATAGTTTATATTAACCCATCAATGTATTTCTTTTTTTAAATTCAGACCAGAACAATTACCAGAACCTGTTTGGAGTCTTGGACAACTGCTTCCTTGTTGCATATGCTATCGGCATGTTCTTTAGGTATGATGTTGGGTTTTCTTGGTTAGTGTGTTTTGCTTGAGATGTAACACCTGGTTTTGAAATATTTTTGACAGTGGGATATTTGGAGAGCGATTGCCCTTGCGTTACTACCTGAGCTCAGGAATGATTCTCAGTGGCCTTTTCACTGCTCTGTTTGGCCTGGGCTTTTACTGGCAAATCCACTCTTTGTGGTATTACTGCTTAATTCAGGTAAGCCAGTTCTCCTTTATAAATTTAAACCAATGTATCTCTAAAAGGTGTGTAAGTCCATTCAAATTCATTCTGGTAGCGAATACCAAAATTTCACAATGTGAAACCAAAAAAACAGAAGTGATTCTTTTCCACTGACTTGTTTCTTGTCACAAGCCAGCGAGTTTTCTGAAATTAAAAGTAAGTTTGAATATTATCAAATAAAAACCTTATCAGTGCATGCTTGACGTATGTACATCATGTTGAGCATTTTCTTTTTTCTTAGCCCGTTGTATTGCAGTCTTATTGGCCCAGAGTTATTTCATAGTAAATCTTGAGTCATGCTAGTATGAGTCACACGGGTAACACATGACCGAATCAGGCGGAATAGTTTGCTACTTGAACATGTCAAACCCATGTGCTCATCAGACTTGCTGATCTCTATGTTTTTCCTTTAAAGGCCTTGAATGGGCTGGTGCAGACTACGGGCTGGCCGGCAGTGGTAGCGTGTGTTGGGAACTGGTTTGGGAAGGGAAAGTAAGTGACTGTTGTGTTATTTGCTGCTTGCTCAGTTTGTGTGCTGTTGACAGTGCAGAATTGTATCTGCACTTTTTTCACAAAAACAACTTAATGTAGATCTAAGTCATCTCACTTGCTTCCACAAACCCACAATCCCTAACTGTTAAAACCTTGTCTGCATGAACTGTGCTTTTAAATCAACATGGAACCACAACTGGAACCCATTTTACTACAGTAATATGACAAATGCCAGAGTGATACAGGATACTTAAAATGCGTGGCATGTCTTGATTTTATCCATCAGGAATTGATTGGATGATGAAAACTGGGTGTTTCATTTTAGAACTAAGTTAGATATGAACATTAGTTAGCAAAAAAATTCCTAAAACACTATTTATAAACAGTTTATTAATGTTATCCAATAGGCTGCATGGCTTAAGTGAGGTCAAAGGAAGCCAGAGTTGTTTTTAAGGCAGAGCAAGTTATTACACATGATTTTAAACAACTTCATTGATGAATTGTGCACAATAAGATAAGATGCTACACTACCGTTCAAAAGTTTGGGATCAGTCATTATTCAGTATTTGGTCAGAAATCACAGTACAGTAATGTATGATGTTACAAAAGATTTCTATTTCAAAAAATGCTTTTAAACTTCATAAATCATAATCTCTTAAAAACCATATTACAATTCCCACAATTATATTAAGCAGCAGAACTGTTTTGAAGATCAATAATAAGAAGATTTCTGAAGACACATGTGAAACTGAAGACTGCAGAAAATTCAGCTTTGCCTTCACAGGAGTAAATTACACTTAAAAATATATTAAAATAGAAAATGGTTCTTAATTGTAAGAATATTTTAGAATATTACTGTTTTTCTGATCTCACGAATGCAACCTTGGTGAGTAGAAAAGACTTTGAAGAAAAAAAAAATAAAAATACAATCCACAGACTTTTAAATGGTAGTGTATTAGTAAGCTGATTTCATGTTGACTTCAATCTTCCAAAAATTAAATTTTCAAAATTCTAAATGATGCTGTGGTCACGCAGGCGTGGATTCATCATGGGGATCTGGAATTCTCACACCTCAGTAGGAAACATTCTGGGCTCCCTCATTGCTGGGGTCTATGTGTCGTCCGCGTGGGGCCTGTCATTCATTGTGCCTGGTATCGTCATCGCTGCTGCTGGAGTCATCTGCTTTTTGTTCCTGGTTGAAAGTAAGTCATACCTTAGATCAGAGGGGAATTTGCTTTTTTTTATTCATGCGGGCTGTTTACAAAGACAGAAACAGAAGGGAAACAAAAACAAAGATTGTACAACTAAATTGCATGCACATATATTTTCCAGTACTTCTGCTTAGATGGGTGTGTTTTTTTATATATATATATATATTGTAACTTCTGATTGCTGCTGTTCATTTTGCAGAAAAAAATTGCAAAGTTGTTTATCTTTTACAGAACCTGAAGATGTGAACTGTACTCCACCTCAACACCATGTGAGTTAACTTACAATTTAAAAAATATGCAAAATATTTAGCAGTTTGACTCTGTTACCTGCATATGTTGCAATACCATTATTTAACTTAAAACTTGAATAACCAGCTAAACAGCAGTGCTCCCCTCCCATTTGTGTTTTGTGTTTCTGTGATTCTGTGAGCACTGAAGTTGCATTCAAACACGTCGATTATATTGCAATTGAATTACTTCGGCATTATATGCAAATTAATCGTCTTGCTAACACTCATTTACTGCCATTTGATTACAATCAAGAATTTTATTTTTTTTTGCCAAACTGAAAGCAAAATAAAATATTATATAAACAAGAAAATTGAGTAAATGAATGTAACCTTGTCACAGGTGTTCCCGCGGGTCCTTAAAAAGTCTTAAATTTACTTGTATCAAATTTAAGGCCATAAAAAGTCTTAAATTGTACAAGAAAGTCTTAATTATGATTTCAAGAGGTCTTAAATTTGGGTACAGACCAGAATTGCGAAAGTCTATGATTTTATTAAATAAACGTTTCAAGGTCCGAAGCTGCTGCTTTGTATATTGCCGTTACCGGGGAAACAGTTATAGGTCTGCAGTTCGAAAGCACCTCCTGTTGGCAGAGAATGAATGTGCATTTTCAGTAAGGCTATTGCTGTGAGTGGGGTATTCCTGCAAAGGAGGCTGCAGTTTCAGGACCGCATTTCTAGGACCCTATAGTTTTTTTAAAATTATTATTTATTATTTTTTTTTGTATGTATGTAAATTACTGTTATTTAACAGCATTTTTCTTTTTTTTTCTTTTTTTTTTACAGTGATAAGCATTACTTAAGTAAAATTTACCAAAAAAAAGAGTCAATAAAATTTACTGGGAATTCCCAAGTAAACTTAACTCAAAAATTTCTGTTTAAATCTGCTTATAATTATGTTTAGGCTTTTACTTGTCAATTTTTTGTAAATTAACTAGCCTTTTCTGAGTTAAAATTGTTTCCAAGCTTTTTTTCAAGTAAATCCTGCTCCAAATTTTTTTCAGTGTATGTATTAGCGGCTCATACTATTTTATAGCACTTGCTATTCAATTATGTATATTATTATTTTTAAGGAATTATGTAGTTGTTTAATTGTATACACTTAATTATTGCCCTAACCCTAAACATACCCGTTGGTAACCCTCTTGAAATATTTAACCTAATTTATTTCAATTTATTCTATATATATTCTGATTTTAAATTCAGTTTTCTTGGAAAGAAAGACTTGTGTCTGTTTGAAACAGACTTCAGTTCATTAGCCACAGCACAGCTTCACGTCTGATGTGTGACCCACTTAAAGTGCAGTTAACAGTAAAACAATTGCGTTACAAATTAGTGTGATTATTAGTACTTTAATTAATGTAAAATAATTTGAATATAAAAACTAATTTACAACATACAGCAGCACAATGAACTGTTTTGCACAGCTAAATAGGCTAAATGGAGATTGCTGACACCCCCTCAAACACTCAAGTTCACGCTAACTCTTACATTTAAAAATAAGATGGAAAGATAAATTTCTAGTTTCCATGGATCTAGTCTTTGCATATGTTTGTTTGATGTTTGAATCAGGTCTCCTCTGTTGGAATAGAATTGGCTAGATGGTGCTGTCCCAAAAAATATGGTCCTAGAAATGCAGTCTTAGAACTGCAACCTCCGGTATTGCAGGAACATTGGGTTGTTTTTGTTCAGACCAATGCGAAAATCGACCCATGTTTTTACCCTGCAAACATGCAGAGCTGTGAACTGGTGGATCGATAAGAAGATAATTCATTATAAAAATCTAAACTGTAAAATGTGTTTGTATGTTATTTAATTAATATAATAATTTATTGATAATAATTGTTTAAATTAATATAATAATTAATACTTTTGACTCATCCATTTTCTTAAAAATGGTTTAAAGGCTGAAATGTGAAGTGTATCATTTTATAAAACTTTTTGTTTTTGTGAAAACTTGTATCTGAACTCTAAATCATGTTTTTTTTTTTTTTTTTTTTTTTAAGTCATTTTACAGTTTAATAGTTTACCATAGACATTGCCCTACCCCGCTCATATGGTATTAATTTTATTTGTGCAGGTCTTAAAAAGTCTTAAATTTTAGCTTAAAATCCTGCAGCAATCCTGTGTCATACTGTGCACCTGTAGTTCACAACACTGTAGTGAATTTGGTTGAGAAGCGACCTGAGAATTGAAAGCAGAAGTAATAAGTGAACATAGAGAAGTCACGTTACGATCTGCACGAGTTTACAAACGTGAGAAGAGCTATGATAAAGCTGTCTGTTGAAATCCTTTAATCAATGTGAATAACTATGTTGGTCTCAATGGTTAAAGGCTGGACAACTTTTAAAATCTGAACAAATTTTAAACTCTAGGTATCATACACTTGCTGACATAGGAAAAACTAAACGAGTGAGGATCACAAACTGAGAGACTGTCAAATCTTTCTAAACAACAAATTCACACAGAAATACGCAACTCATTGACATTAGCCCTCTCTACTCTATTTCTATTCTGTCTACTTGTTTTCTTTTTATTCATTAAAAAATTACCCTCTAACACTAGTGTTCTCTGTTCTTTTTCTACTCAACTTTTCTTTTTATTTATTATAAAAATCAGTAACTTGACCCTCTAACACTCTCTCTGTTCTATTTGTTCTATCTTCTTTTTATTAAAAAAAAAAAAACTCTAAAGCAGCTGCTAAATGATTAAATGTAATGTAAATGTTGATAGTAGACACATCTGAAGACAGTCTGTGTTCTAAAATCAGATCAAAATATCAAGCATGTTTGATATGCTCTGCCTGAAGCTAAAAAAAAAATTCTGTGCCCACACTCCATGATTTTCTGTGAAACTCTGATTGCCCAAAATCTGCAGGCTGTGACTTTCAGCAAACAGCTTTGACTCCTCCAGACTTCAAATTGGGGCAAAAATATGTGGATATGTGTTTTTCCTTTAACCGACACAGTTTTACCTTCATTGATGTAACACTAACAGGCTGTATAATGTGTTTAGGAGAGTGTGGAGCAGGAGCCTCTACTGAGGAACTCATCCAGTAATGAGGAGATCTTCAGCACTAACTCCTCCACAGCCGTGGAGCCGGTGGAGGATCACACAGAAGCCATCAGCTTCTGTGGAGCGCTCAGGATTCCTGTGAGTGACCTGTTATTCTCAGTTTTACACCCACAGCTGTTAGTCAGCGAATGTAAGGTGTTATTTTTAAGAGACTGAGAGACGAGCCAATCCTGTGAAGTGTCTGCTGTTCTTGGATCAAAAATCATGCTTTTGCTTTCCCAGCCTAAATATTTATTTATTTTTTTTAAGATTAAAAGACTTATCTATTGGTCTTTAACCACAATACTGACAATTTTTCGATTTACATTTATTTTTTTGTGACCCTGGAACACAAAACCAGTCTTAAGTCGCTGGGGTATATTTGTAGCAGTAGCCAAAAATACATTGTATGGGTCAAAATTATTGATTTTTCTTTTATGCCAAAAATCATTAGGACATTAAGTAAAGATCATGTTCCATGAAGACATTTTGTAAATTTCCTATTGTAAATGAATCAAAACTTAATTTTTGATATGCATTGCTAATAAATTCATTTGGACAACTTTAAAGGCGATTTTCTCAATATTTTGATTTTTTTTTTTTTTTTTTTTGCACCCTCAGATTCCAGATATTCAAATAGTTGTGTCTTGGCCAAATATTCAGCTTTCAGTTGATGTATAAATCTCAATTTTGAAAAATTGACACTTATGGCTGGTTTTGTGGTCCAGGGTCACATTTAGCAGTTGCTTCTTTATGAGAAGTAACTTATATGAGAAATGCTACAAAATAAGCAATTCATCCTAATGAGTAATGTTACAAATTATGCAATATGTTGTTGCAAATTTGGTTACAAGTGTACATGTTGATTGAGAACAGTTAACATTTACATTCAGTTGTTGCTAGGGATGTCCTGATCAGGTTTTTGTGCCCCTGATCCGAGCCGATACCGAGTCATTCCTAGTTGTTGCCAGGACAGGAGAAAATATCATAGTGTCATTATTGTAAATTGTGTTGTTTTCATCCTGCAGGGTGTGGTGGAGTTCTCCTTGTGCTTGCTTTTTGCCAAGCTGGTCAGCTACACCTTCCTCTACTGGCTTCCTTTATACATCGCTAATGTTGGTAAGAATCCTTCATCAGATTCTCTCATACTCACTCAGTTCTCAAATGTCAAAAAAGTCACAGAGTCTGCTCTCTCTCAGCTCATTTTGATCCTAAAGAAGCTGGGGACATGTCTACACTGTTTGATGTTGGAGGAATTGTGGGTAAGCATGTGGTATTTAAATTATTTATAGGAACAAGAAATATCTAAGTGTGATTCTTGAGAATGGTGGTTCTATAAGTTTTTTTTTTTTTTTTTTAGTTTATTTTTTTTTTTTTTTTCTGTGTTAGGTGGCATCCTGGCGGGGTTGATATCTGACTACAGTGGAGGCAGAGCCACTACTTGCTGTGCCATGTTGATCATTGCTGCTCCTATGGTTAGTCGAACTCTTCTTTTGTCTTTTTTTCGTTCTTTCGCAAAATATACCCCAACTGGCCACAAAATGTAAACATCTGTTTCACCAACATATTGCAGATTGATTTAATCTATTAAGATTGTGTAAAAGCATTATTAAAATGCATGCATGCTCATTTGCTAGCTTAATGGACCATAAGATTTACACTTGGGAGTTTATTCCAGTTTTAATGTGCAATGCTTATGTCCAGTGGCACTGTAAATGTTTGTCGTAACAGATTGTGCTTCCTAGAGTACTATTTGCCTGTGCACAAAAAAAAAAAAGAGCAAAATTGGCTAGTTTTGCACAGCTACAGAATCTGAAGTGTTGTCAGTAAATCTTGAAGTTTGCTCAGAGTTTTTACAGACATCTGTAATCTTGTGCACAAGCTCGAGTTTACCTGTGAACTTGTGCAAACGCATGGACGGGTTTCTCTTTCCTTTGAGATCTGCTGCTTATTCATGTTTGCTTTTCTTCCTCAAGCTGTTCCTGTACAATAAGATCGGGCAGAACGGCTTGCCAACCACCATTGGTGAGTATGGAGTATTGTCTTTTGTTTTGTGTTTTGTGTGGTTTTTTTCCTGTTTTTTTTGTTTTGTGTGGACAAATACACTTTTTTCCCCAAAGGTGGTAAAAATCAGTTTTTGAATGCATTTCAGCCTTTAATTATCAGATCAAAAATCAAGTTTGTTTGTTTTGTTTTTTTTTTAGTCCCACTTTACACCGTGTGCCGAATTATTAGGCAAGTTGATATTCTGGTCGTATTTTGTTCCAAGAACATTTTACAAATTCCAAACTACATCAATCTTAATAACTACTATTGACTTTGTATTTAATCATTGATAAGTGATATATAATTGTCCATGAAGGCTGGAAGTCAAAAACTCCTTATATTCAGGTGTGCCGAATTATTAGGCAGGTTTTCTTTTACAGATAAATTGAGCCAAAAAAAGATTTAACTCAGACTAAAAGTCAAAAATTATTAAATGCCCATGAGAAGGATGTAATACTAATGCAATAATAGAATTAGCAAAGTTCAGGCATGACCATTGGGCAGCGAAATGCTCATTGGGTCAGCAGAGTCAGAAAAAACAGGTGGAGAAGAAAAGACACATTAACTGCAAAAGAATGAAGAATTAAAGTGAAGAATTAGGTGAGAAACCATCAGGAACCATTTAGTCTCCATTGCCACCATTTTCCAGAACTGCAACCTTCCTGGAGTCTCCACAAGTGCAATGTGTCAGGTTCTCAAGGACTTTGCTTCGGTAAAAAAATCCTAAAAAATGACGCTCACTTAAGAATAGCATGCTGAAGTGTTGTGAAATCCATTAAGACTGATTTTTCATAGGCTTTATGGACAGATAAGTTTTGAGTGACTCTTGAAGGACCAGCACCACATCCTCTTGTACCACTGTTTGAAGAATTTATCTTCCAGAATCTGGCAGTAAATTTTAGGAGCTCATATTAGTCAATCTCTGCTAAACAGACTTTTCAGGATAAGAGATGGACTAAAAATGAGCTCCTAAAACTTGCTGCCAGATTCCGGAAGATAAATTCTTCAAACAGTGGTACAAGAGGATGTGGTGCTGGTCCTTAGTTAAGTAGTTAAGGCCACCTAAGGTTACACTTTATTTTAAGGTGTCCTTGTTACAGTGTAATTATACATTAAAGTACTAAGTAATATTAATTAACTACATGTACTTACTTACTATATGGTTAGGATTAGGGTTTGACTTAGTGTTACTTGCATGTAATTATACTAATTTATTGTTATTATATTAGTGAGTACATGTAACGTGTAACAAGGACACCTAAAAAAGTGTCTTTTTTTTTTTAAGCAAAATAAATGTTAAAGTTTGTCTTTGAAACATCATAATAGTCTAGCCTGGCTACAGTATCACATAAAGTAATATTTTATAATGTTGAGTATAAAAGGGATCAGGCAATCTTGTTAATTATCATATAAGGTGCCATATTGACAACAAATAAACAAAATCTTTTTTTTATTTTTTTTTTTGTCTGTATCTCCTCCTTTGCCCCTTTCTGACCTGTAGGCATGTTGCTGTGGTGTGGTGCTCTCGTGAATGGACCCTACGCCCTCATCACCACTGCTGTTTCAGCTGATCTAGTAAGCGTTGGGGACCTTTCCTCCATGTGCTCTTCACATGGACATTAGTAAAGTCTCAAAAAAAAGGTTCAAAACAGATACACCAAGTCCTGCTGTCAATAACCGATCAATAAACTATTTTGTAAAGCAACAAGCATTTTGTGTTGTGCATTTCATAATGTTTTTGATCTTTTAGGGAACCCATGAGTGCCTGAGAGGCAACTCTAGAGCACTGTCCACTGTGACCGCCATTATTGACGGCACAGGATCAATAGGTATGAGGGGAATGTGGCTTTTTTTGTTCTTGGGCTTGATACTGACCTAATAAAATCAAACACTGAATGCACTTTGTGTTGTAATCTATTACATTTGCAAATCGAGCAATGTTTTTAAAATGTAATTGACAGTCAATTGAAATGTAACATTCAGAAACCAGTGTTTGGTTTGACAACTTCACACTGTCCTGTGATGGCTGTCACATGTTGTTTAATGGCCTCTAGGTGCTGCTATTGGGCCTCTGTTGGCTGGTCTGATCTCTCCCACCGGTTGGAATAATGTTTTCTATATGCTCATTGCTGCTGATGTGCTGGCCTGTCTGGTGAGACTGATGTGTAGTATTATTTTTGTTATTGTTAATATTGTTGATTCCATTATTATTTATAATATTATCCAATATGTTACAGCAAGTCATTGATAAACATGTTTTTTCAAGCTGGTGTTTCACTGTCTCCTCTTGTTCTTGTTTGTGTAGCTATTGTCCAGGCTCGTGTATAAGGAGGTTAGAGGATGGTGCGGATACACTACAAGGCAGAGAGGGTAAACAACCCTAATTCACTCGTTCTTTGCATTAATGGTGAAATATGTAAGGTGGTCACGAAAACATTCATATAAATACACTATGTACACTACCGGTCAAAAGTTTAGAATAATTAAGAATTTATGTATTTATTTTTATGTGTTTGAAAAATGACTCTCATTGCTCACCAAGGCTGTATTTATTTGATGAATAATACGGTAAAAACAGTAATATTGTGAAATATTATTGCGATTTAAAATAACCATTTTCTATTTGAATATATTTTAGAATGTAATTTATTCCAGTGATGCAAAGCTGAATTTTCAGCATCATTACTCCAGTCTTCAGCGTCACATGATCCTTCAGAATCATTCTAATATGCCGATTCACTGCTCAAGTAACATTTACCATTATTATCAATGTTGAAAACTACTTTTGATGCTTAATATGTTTGTGAAAAGAATGTTACACTACTTTTTAATAGTTTGGGATAATAAAAAGAAAGTAAAGAAAATGAAGGCTTAAATTAAATTAACACTTTTATTCAGCCATGATGCAGTAAATTAATGAATTGAATTGACAAAGAAACTAGCACTCTCTATACTATTTCTATTTTATCTGCTTGTTTCTTTTTATTAAAAAAAAACATGACCCTCTAACACCACTAACATCTACTTGTTTTCTGTTTATTTATTATAAAAATTGACCCTGTAACACTAGCGTTCTCTATTCTATTTTTATTCTAACTACTTATTTTCTTTTTATTAAAAAAAAAAAAATCATCCTCTAACATCCTCTCTATTCTTTTTCTATCCTATCTACTTTTCTTTTTATTTATTTTTTTCTTTTAAAGCACTTTGCTACATGTACTGCATTAGGCTAACCAAGACTTGTCACAGCACTTACATATTGTTGCTTTTTTGTTGGTTTTTGATCGCTTTGGATAAAATTGTCTGCTAAATGACTAAATGTAAATGTAATGTTACAGAACATTTCTAATTCATATAAATGCTGTTATTTTAAGCTAAATATTCATCACATTATCCTGAAAAAAATGTATCACAGTTAACACAAAATTATAAAGCAGCAAACATATTATCAACATTGATAATAATAATAATAAAAAGTCTAAATAATAATGGATGATAACTGAGCTGCAAATCAGCATATTAGAAAGCTTTCTGAAGGATCATGTGACAATGAAGACTTCAGTTTTGCCATCACAGAAATAAATTACATTTTAAAGTGTATTAAAATAGATAATTGTAATAAAAATTCACAATATATTACAGTTATTACTGTGAGGATTTTAGTATATTAAAAAAAAAAATAATAATTCCAAGCTTTTGATCGGTACTGTATGTATTGTTTTTAGGTGGCTAAATTTTCCATATTGTGACGTTATTGGCAGATGACTTTATTAAGGTTTATTTTTGACCTATTTTTAGCTAGTGGCCTTTAAATATGCTGAATGATGCTGCTTGGGCTGATTGCATTACATGTACTTGATATTAGTGGCTGCCAAAAATGTAAAATGTCATGACCAAAGAGACGCTGTACTTGAATTAATTGGGCCTTCCTGTCTTCAATATGATTCAGTGGAGGCTATTTTTAGTGGTTGCAAGGCAATCATAATTACTCTAAGAGGCTACGACCTGCCTTGGGATTTGTTAGTTTTCACTGTGTTCCCAAATGACTGGCAGAGATCTGTGTGTCAAGGTGGAAAATGATGTATGCGCTTCAAGTGCAATATCATTACGTCTGTGACACCCTTATAATTGTCAATTTTTAGCTTGAACAAAATCCGGTTATGAATTATCCATTAAAAGAAAAAATTAGTTTGTGCTAAGCCATTTTTTGTGTTCATTTTTATTATGTTGAAATACATTCATTACACTAATGGTCTCCAGTATCCGCTTTTGATATTTGTCAAATGAGCAGGCGGTACTTATTTTGTCTTGTTTGTTTTTGTTTTTACACTGATAGAATCTGATGATTAAAAGGGAAGCGTTTAATTTTGCACCATGTGTTTGCAGTGGTTTCATCTGCTCTTTTCTTTCAGGTTCAAAGAGATCTGAGCCGCCCGTCGAACAAGAGAATATCACACCTGTGACGGAAAATTACCTGCAGCATAACGACAAAAAGGGACCACGGATTGAAGCAACACACCAAGCCTTTTTATGCCCGAGGGTTATTTTATATGAAAATTGTAACATGAGACTTTCATCCTTTTATACTGACAATGGAACAGAGCTCAGCTGCTGCAGTGGAGGAGGAGGAGAGTTACACACACCCTCGTCCACACGTGGCCTGAGCGGGACAAACACAAGAGGATCACTAAGCTTCTTCGTTTTAATACAGGATGTTTTTAATGACTGCTCAATACAAACCTTTTTTTCTAGCATTAAAATATGCCATCGGTGCTTTGTCCTTTTATCTGCGTGGTGTCTGCGTGATCATTCGTAAGTTTCCTGTTCATTTGTTATTGACCTGGTTAGCTGTGAATCTTACCAGCGGTAATGGTTAAACAGAGCCTGAATGTGTATTTCAGTAGATACTGAGGTCATATTTATGTGCATACACAATAATCACTCTAAACTTCATTAAAATACAGAGTAGCTCCAAGCATCCCAAGAGAACCTCTCAGCTTTATTCTTTACTCTGAGGCTTCATATGTATAGAAGCACGTTACTGGTAGCTGGTTTCCTAGCTTTAGGGTATAGATACTATCAGTTTCTGTCAAAATGAGAAACTGAAAGGCGAACAGTCATATCTGCAGAATAATGCTCTGTGATGAATCGTTTCTGGAGACTTTAATGATTCTTGAACACACAGCTCCTTTCCATTAGTTTAAAAGCTGTGTTATTAGTCATTACATTTTTTTTTTTTTTTAAATATTCAGTTATGATTAATAATGTTACTATTAATTTATGTATTGTTCAGGTCATGTCATACTATATGGAGCAAGTTGTTACAATACAAGTTTTTAACAGTAAAACATATGAAACACTGAAAACCATTTAATTAAACAGTAAACGTACAAGATAAAACAAAAAAGTATAATGCTATTGTTTTGGACAATTGAAATTGTAATCGATTGTGTAATTAATGGATTAATTAATGAATTATAACAGTTTGCTCTAACCTCAGATTTATGAAAATTATCCTCTTTGATTAAAATCTATATTACCATTCAAAAGTTTGTGGTCAGTAAGTTTTTTTGTTTTGTTTTTGTTTTGAAATAAATGATATTTATTTTAGCAAGGACACATTAATTAAACATGACAATAAGGACACAAAAGATTCCTATTTCAAATAAATGCTGTTCTTTTAAACTTTCTATTTCATTAAAGAATCCTGAAAAAAAAACTGCACAAAAAATATGAAGCAGCACAACTGAATGTTACTTCAGCACCATTCAGCATAATAGAATGATTACTAAAGGATCATTTGACACTGAAGACTTGAGTAATGACTGCCAAAAATAAGCTTTGCCACCACATGAATAAATTAAGATATATTAAAACAGTTAATTTAATTTGTAACAATATTTCAGAATATTCCTATGTTTACTGTATATTATAAATAATTGCAGGCTTGATGAGCAAAAGAGACTTATTTCAAAAACATAAAACATCTTTAAACAAAATCTTACTGACCCTGAACAGTAGTGTACCTATGTTATTGTTTAATTTGAAGGCAATATATAAAATTACACAATTATAACTCAAGATTTTGAAGCAGGTGAAGCTGAACCTGACATACAAAAATGTTACTAGATTTTTACTAGATGTTACTGCATTTTTACTGAGGCTTTTACTAAGACACAGCCCTTGTGGCAACTAGCCCCAGTTTTAGTTTTTTTTTTTTTTAATTTCTCATGGCAAAAAAATGACACTACAGCAGGCAGATTTGATGTAGTCTATTATGAGTTAAGGAAAATGTGAAATTATCCTGTTCTCTTTTAATAGTTTTCAGATCAAAGATTGATATTGTGAAGTCAAACATGCACGTCACCTGTTGTCACACTGAATATTTAATTTATAAACAAGCTATTTATATTTACAGTATATAAGAAATACTCTTCAATCTATTATGCATGTGTGTGCATGTGTGTAGATATACACATATAGGCCTAGAATTCTAAATAAAATTTCTAATCATAATTGATGAAGCATAAGGAAAATTGTTAACACAGCAAGCATACAAGCTTTCTTTATAGAGTATGTCTGGGTAGATATTGCATGTGTCATGAAAAGGAACAGTGTTGTAATGGATTCGTGTGTCGCCTCCAAGCAGTAGATGACGGAGTACATAGCTCTCTGCTCTAACAGTTCCGTGGCAACGCTGGAGAGCAGAGGAGTGAGCGATAGCCTACTTAAAGAGCAGAGCTGTGACTCCTGCCGAAGCCGACTGCATCCATCAGCATCTCAGAGTGAGCGGCTGCACCAGATTTAATGGCACATGCTGAGATAAGACAACAGGTTTTATTTATGCGCTGTCAATTATCATTCTACAACTGCCTGTTTTAGTGCCCGAGATCCACTTTATATCCTATGAAATCAGCTGTTGAATGTAAAACTGAATGTTTTTATTTGTTTTGAAGTGTTCTTTGTTGGTCCAGAGGAGGTAGCTATAGATTGTGAATCTGTTGCTAAAGCATCATCAATATCAGAGGTCATCATGGGGTCGAGTTCTTCATCTTACGCCCCTAAAACTATTTATCTGGATGTGGAAGGAAAGTTGCAACGGGTGAGTCTCAAGATTTCAAATATAAAAGCTGTATAAGATACCATCAAAATTAGATGCATTTTAATTGCAAGTGTAATTGCTAATATATGATGTTATGTCAGGGTTTTATTCAAACATTCAATGAACCTAAAAAGTATTTGGCCGCACACATAAAAATGTATGAATGTCATGACTGATGGGGTTTGTAAATAAATGATGCTAGAGTTTCTCTGAACTAACTTCAGCTTTTTGGAATTATTTTACAGTAATCTTTTAATAGACTGGTGTGCCAGTAGCTTTGAGAAAGTCTCTAAAAGTTCACACAGGTGACCACAGGAGTAGTTCATCACATTATCTAAGAATATGATTTATCAGAGTTCAACAAATACAGTTTTTAACAGTATTTTATTGCTTTATTCTTTAAAAAAATTATTAAACTTTTTGTGAAATTTCTGGTTGAAAGCATGCTTGTCCTGGCTTTCGTTAAGATCAGTTTTTGTATCTTATACTTTAAATGTCCAAATACTTTTTAGAGTAACCACAGATAATCTCGGCAGAAGAAAGATTGTAAGATGTGTTTTCTGTTTGTATATACAGTACTGTTCTACAGTTTGAGATCGGCAAGATTTGTAATGTTTTTGAACATAAGAAGTCCCTTATGCACACCACAGCTGCATTCATTTGATACAATAAAAATATCATGCAATGTTATTATTTATTTTGCTATTTGAATATATTTTAAAATGTCATTTATGTTTGTGATGAAAGCTGAATTTTCAGCAGCCATTACTCGTCTTCTGTAAAATATCCTTCAGAAATCTGATTTGCTGCTCAAGAAATTTTTTTTATTATTATGAAAACAGCTGAAAACAGTTTTGCTGCATAACATGTTGCTGAACTTGAGATAAAAAGTTCAAAAGAACAGAATTTATTTGAAGTAGAAATGTTTTGTCACTTTTGATCAATTTAATTCATCCTTGATGAATTCTCATTGTATTAATTGTTGTATTGTATTAATATTGTAATTAGTATAATTTATTTTCTTAAAAAAATAAAAATAAAAAATATATATATATATATATATATATATATATATATATATATATATTGACCAGTAGTGTAACTACTTGTATAGGGACTACATTAATTAATATTATATTATATTAATATTAATATAATTACACTGAAAGGCTATAGTCATTTAATTTATTTTAAGACAGGCACCCTTTTTAGGATAACGACTTGTGTTAAAAATATATTGAGGGTCATTGTGGGTGACAGGTGCCTTTGACACAAACAAGCACCTGTGTCACCTGCCAAGGGCAAATTCAGTCCTTCTCACTAGAGCCACAGTGTTATAATGACGTATTCAGCACCTCACTGATAATAAGACTGATGATTAGTAAATTATTTGCAAAAATAAAAAAATTTAAATAAAAAAAAAAAATGCTCTGTTTCTTCATCTCATTAAGAAAATTTCTCAGTAAATTATGTAGTATTTATGATCTCTCATGTTTTTAGGTGATTTTCAGTCGACACTGCAGCCCATGTGATATTAAGGAGCTTCTTTGTTCATCATCCAATATTGCCAGGTCAGTATCTTCTCATATATGAAGTGTTTAATGCAGATTATCGTCCCAAAAGTGTCGTGAATATGTTGTTCTCATGTCTCTCCAGAAACACGGCTATACTTCTGATTGACTCAGAAGGAGCAATGATATCTATTGACCCCACCATGCCTGCAAACACACCAAAGTAAGAATTCAGCATAATAATAATAATACTATTTGTTGTTATTATTATAATTATTTTATCATTGTAATTTACTTTATTATTCACTAAGTTACTTTCTTTCTTTGTTTCAAGCAACTTTACTTTTTTTCTTTCTTTGTTTCAAGCAACTTATATAAGGTTATGCCTCATTCAACAAACCAAGGAGGAGGTATGGGGGGGATTCATTAAATTGTACATAATTAGCCAAAGGCAACGCCAATTACATGTGTTAAGTAAAACTAGATTGGAAATAAAGCAACTGACAGTAACATACCCTATTAACAATTTTTTATTCCCCTCAAAAGAGAAGGAAGACATGTTTCAGAACGTCTTGTCACAAGTGGCAGAACAGTTCAGCAGGTAAGCTGTCAAAATGAGTCTGCATTTGTTGCAAAGTAAATGTCATGATTCAGATCAATATGTGCATGGTAATGAATGTAATATTTGTTTCAGGGCTTTCAGGATCAATGAGCTGAAGACTGAAGTGACCAACAGACTGGCCATGCTGGAGAAGAGAGTGGAGCGTGAGTGATTCTCTGAAGGCTTGTCAGAACTCGCACCTGATGCTGTGAGCTAACAGTCTTTGTATGGTTACAGTGGAGGGACTTAAAGTGGTGGAAATTGAGAAGTGTAAAAATGATCTGAAGAAATTAAGGGATGAAATGACCTCTAGAGGAGGAATGAGGTAAGAACAGTTATTTTATTTTATTTTATTTTATTTTGCACAGTAATGATTGTAAACATTGATTGTTTATCTTTTGCAACCAGAGTGAACTGCAATTGCAAATACAACTTTACCGATGATGGGAAGAAACTGTCTCCCAGGCGAGATGTCCCAAGCTACCCAAAAGTAAAAAAAATAAGTACACAAACAAACAAACTTCTTTTGTTTCTTAGCTTACATACTGCAACCATATAAATTCATTGCAGTGCTGTTGTAATCATATTTAATGCTGTGTTTTGTGTTTGTGCAGTACACACTTTCTCAGGAAACCATAGAGACTCTGAAAAAGCCTACCTTTGATGTATGGCATTGGGAACATAATGAGGTTTGTCATCCTTTTTTGTGTTCAAGATATCTTGAGACATGCATGTTTTTATTTTTATAGAAGTTCCCAGTACAGGAAATGACAGTTGTGTTTCACTGAAGTAGCAGTTTTACTTGGGAAAAAAAAAAAATAAAAATCAACCAACATAGGACAGACAATAAAACGATCACTTAATCGCACTTAAGGACACTTAGTTGCAAATAAAATTAAAAAAAAAAAAAAAAACTATTATATTTTAAATTTATATAATGTGAGTGCTTTTTGACCCACTTAAGTAGGACTTAAATACAGCTTTATATGTAATTTCATAATTATTTCTGTTGTCTTTGAAATATGGTTAAAGTGTACTGCCAACAAGCAAATTTATAGTAAACTAAAATATAATTTAATGTAATTATATCACTTCTATCATAATTTCTATCATATTCTGTCATATATTTAAGTGTATTTGTAATTACATATTTGTAACGCTGAAGTCCCAATTTAGAACATTTAAACTATATTAAACTCTCTCTCTCTCTCTCTCTCTCTCTCTCTCTCTCTCTCTCTCTCTATAAATATATATATATACACACATAATATTGCATAACACACTATAGCTTTTTTGTCTCACTACATCATTTCGTCAAAATTATCGTCACATACTTTAGGTGTGCTTTAGCATATTAGTTGATGCATCAAAAAAAGTGTGCTTCTTTAAAGCACAACAAAAGATTATTAAAACAATGTTTTAAAAAATACTTTCAATTAAAACTTTTCATTTAGAATTATTACACAGTCCACTTTTTAAAAGTACACTTAGGTATGTTAAGAAACATTGTCATGAAAGTGTACTCTATGTATATAACTAGCTTTTTATTTCATCGTTATTATCTGTAAGTACATTTTTAAAATATATGCTTTTAAGATTTAAAGTGCATATTCAATACAATTAAGCACACGTCACCAAGGTGCTTTCTAGCACAAAAATTGTGATATGAGTTAGATCTCGTGTTTTTAATTTCTATTGGTAAACGTTATCAGCATTATTTGTTTTATCAGACACACAAATTGGTAAATTGAGTTTGTTAATTAAATGAATACTGTCTACAGATGCTTAGCTGTCTGGAGTATATGTATCATGACCTTGGACTGGTTAAGGAGTTCAACATTAACCCCATAACTCTCAAAAGATGGCTGGTAAAATGTGTTTTCCTGTATATTTAATTTCTGAATTAACTGGAGAACTGGGCTTTAAGACTCACCTGCTGTGTCTCTAGCTTGCAATTCAAGAAAATTACCGCGATAACCCTTTCCACAACTTCCGCCACTGCTTTTGTGTGAGCCAGATGATGTATGGAATGATCCATCTGTGTAACCTTCAGGTGAGGTCAAGTTCTTTAGAGAGTGTACTTGTGTGCGTTTGTCAGCTCAACATGCTACTTGTTTTTGTTCCCTAGGAGAGGCTGACTATGACAGACATGTGTATTTTGATGACTGCAGCCGTGTGTCATGACTTGGACCACCCGGGATACAACAACACGTATGTCACTGACATGCCCACCCTCTCAGAGAACAATACCACTGACAGCACTGACTGCGTTATCATATGCAGTTTGCCAATGTATCTAGAATTTATACAGTAGGAACTGCTAAACGTTTGCCCTCTTGTAATCAGGTATCAGATTAATGCTCGCACTGAGCTTGCTGTGCGCTACAATGACATCTCTCCCCTGGAGAACCATCACTGTGCTGTGGCCTTCCAGATTCTCTCTATGCCCGAGTGCAACATATTCGCCAACCTGGAGCCAGACTCCTTCAAACAGCTACGACAGGTACCTCCGATCCACCACACATACACTTCATGTTGCAGATGCAGTTTCTGCACAGAGGAAGACTGTAGTGCTCAGATTCTACACTACAGTTCTAACACCATGGTGAAAGTTCGAGCAAAGCATGTTAACTGTTCTGTCTTTGGCTGCATAGATGAGCACAGAACACTATTTAGTGTATCAGTCTCAGAGGAGACAAGAGAACAGTGGATTTATTGATTTATTTACTGTATATTATGCTACTGCCACACAGATCTAATATAAACATGTGATTTCTTTCCCAGCTGTTTACCTTCACAGACATAACTGACTGTTTTTGTAACTTATGTGTGTTTTTAACATAAATTTGTGTGTATTTGACCATTTAAGCCAATAAGTCATGAAAGAGAACTTAGTTTAGTACTCACATGCCGCGTGACAGCCACTTTCTATGAACATGCTTCGAATGTGTGCGCTCAGAAAACTGTATATCAGAAGTTTAAACTAATATGTTTTAAAACGCATGATTTCAGTGCGATAGACCAGCCGTAAAGGCACAGTACTATTCTGGAAAAGGGGGCGGGGAGCAGCAGCTCATCTGCATTTAAAGAGACATGCACGAAAACAGCCTGTTTCTGCTTCCACTCAAAATAGGCATTTTCAAAATGATCTAATAAATGATCTGTGGGGTATTTTGAACTGAAACTTTACGGACACATTCTGGGGACACCTGAGACTTATATTGTATTGTAAAAAGGGGCATAATATGTCTCCTTTAAAATAAGTCTCTTATGCACACCAAGGCAGCCTTATTTGATATGTTATTGATCAAAAATACAGTAAAAACAGTAATAATGTGAAATATTGTTACAGTTGAAAAGAACCCTTTTCTATTTTAATATATTGTAAAATGTAATTGATTCTTGTGATGGCAAAGCTGAATTTTCAGCAGCATTACTCTTCAGTGTCACATGATCCTTTAGAAATCATTCTAACATGCTGATTTGCTGCTCAAGAAACATTTATTGTTATTATTCATTTTAAAAACAGTTTTGCTGCCAAATGTTTTTATGGAAACTGTGATATATTGTAACAAAGAAAAGGTTGTACTGACTCCAAATGGACCCCCAATATTATAGTTAAAATCTGCTGGCCATCCTAAACAATCCTGGATGTATTTTTTGTGTCTGTTGTAGGCGATCATTACTCTTATCCTGGCGACGGATATGGCCAGGCATGGAGAGATACTGGACTCCTTCAAACAGAAAGTGGACAACTTTAACTTTACCAATGAGGAGCATGTTAAATGTGTATGTGTTTCCTGCTATGACTCAAATTGCATGCTAAAAGCTTGATGTCTTTGTATTGTATAAGCAATTCTGTGTCTTTACAGCTGAAGATGGTGTTGATCAAGTGTTGTGACATCTCCAATGAGGTCAGACCCACTGAGGTGGCAGAGCCGTGGGTGGACTGTCTCCTGGAGGAGTACTTCATGCAGGTATCTCAATACATGCAGCTTTGTGCAAGTGCTTTGAAAATGATTATGGTAAAAAGCTTATTATGCTTTTATTATTTCACAATATGCTTACACTACCCTCCAAAAGTTTGGGGTCAGTATGATTTTTTGTTTTTCTTTTAATTAGCACGGACACCCTAAATATTTAATTTCTTTCATTTAACATACAACTTTCTGATTATTTCAAATAGAATTTGAAGATTTGGATTCGATCAGGCTGAATGTTGTAGCTTGCGTTTTGGTTTGTTTTGGCAGAGTGACAGAGAAAAGTCAGAAGGTCTTCCTGTGGCTCCATTTATGGATCGTGATAAAGTCACCAAACCAACGGCACAAATTGGCTTTATTAAATTTGTTCTCATCCCAATGTTTGAGACCGTCATGAAGGTTTGTACTCCCCTTATACAGACTGACATGTGAAGTGAAACTCTGAACTGAAGTTACGTAACATAGAGACACTGTGTCTGTGTTCAGCTCTTTCCACAGATTGAGGAGATCATGGTTCAGCCTTTGAGGGACTCCCGTGATCACTATGAAGAGCTCAAACAGATAGATGATGCCATGTCAGAGGTAACAAACTGAGCATGCAGAGGAAGTCCTAAAGCTTTGTACATTGCCTTGTGTCCAGAATGCAAATCAGAAGAACTACATTTATAAAAATTACATTTCCAAAATGGGTGATTCCTTAGAAGAACCATTTAGGCTTCCTCAAAGAACCTTTCAGTGAACATTTCTTAAAAGAACCATTTTTCTCTTAGTGTAAAGAACAATGAATCGAAAGAACCTTTCAACTCTAAAGAATGGAATGAAATGGAAAGGTTCCATTGGATGTTAAATGTTCTTCATAAAACCATAGACCTTTATTTTTAAGTGTGTAAGACACTTTATTATTTTGCTTTTGCATTATGGTTTGCTCTATTTTCAGGCACAGAAGAAGAAAACAGAGAGTATGTCTTTGGGGGGAAAGAAGAAATAGGCACCCTGCTTTGTTTATGGTATGAAGGGAGAACATTCGAAACATTTGAACATTTATTGAAACAACTAGAAGATTGTGATTCATACTACAGATTCTTCAGATTTGAGCATGTCTGTTCTGGACTTTGCATGACAACTTCATTCATATGAAGAGTTTTTGACTCATAGAGAATATTAAAGGGATAGTTCACACAAAAATAAAAATTCTGTCATCATTTACTTGTCATTTACCCTTAAATTCCTCCAAACCTGTAGGAATTTTAATCTGCAGAATTAAAGATATTCTGGAGTGCTTTTGTCCATGTAGTGAAACAGACTATCATTGAATGGGCAAAAAAACTTAAGATTTTTTTGACTCACTGTCCCATTTTTTTCCTCTAGGGATCTCAGGCTGATCCAGCTCCCAGTTTCCTGAAAACTGAGATTTTGAACTGTTTGGGCTCTCCAAGCACCCTATTTCTGAAGGAGAGTGTTGGACCCCCTTCTGTGTATTGAGACATCAAGAATGTCCAGAAAAGGCAGTCATCAGTAAAGGAGGGGGTCAAGATGACTGATTCTGTTGATTTTGCTGGTCTAATTATTCTTCACAGATATGTTTGCTCTATTGAAATGAAGTGCTTGGCCCTCAAATGCTGTTTTATTGTCACAGGCTAGACTAAAACAAACACCTTTAAGAAATGAGCAATAAACCTGAAGATGCTTGATCAGATAATGGCATTATACGACAACATATTGATTTACACTTTTATTGATTGATTTATTTATTTATTTATTTTTGAAACACTGGCACTGAGTGAGTTTTGCAGGAACTGATTTCACCAAAGCAGCTATTAATAAAATGTATTTAGTAATAACTCAGGAAAACATGTGAAGCATTGTTCCAACAGAAACCTTACAAATGAATAAAAAACAAAAAAGCAAATCAATAAAATATACATTAATCTTGAAACATGTCAAAATTGGTGTTGTGTTTATGTAACATTTTGGGAATGTAAAAATTCACAGGAAAAAAAGGGAAACGTTTCAAGAAAGGCATTTGCTGAGGCAGTGTGTCTGAGACACCTGGTTAAAGGTACAGGTGTTTTCAAGGGCTGCAGGTGCAAGAGACACGTCTGTTGCTCTCTGTCTTCGCTGCATCTGGATGTGACAGTTTTTACATTTACATTTTGTCATTTACAGGATTACGGCTTTAAGGAAGCAGTGAAACGCTTTTCTCACATACTGTTTTCATGATGATGTTTCCTATTACCTTGAACAACATACAAGAAATGCAATTCAATATCTAAAACATGTCAAGGTTTGTGAGAAAGAGTTTCTTTTTTTTTCTTTTTTTTTTTTTGATGCAAAGTGCAAAAATACAGTATGATAGTAAATAACATATTTGCATTACCTTTATAGGTCACATTTGGAGGCATGACTACCAAAACCTGCAATGTATGTAATTATTTTTTGAAATTCAATGTTGTCACAATGGGAACCTGTTGTTTATGGAAACTGGTTTGAGAAGAATACACTTTATATGAATATATAAAGAAGTAATTCATAAAAATAAATAGTATATTCTTATAAAAATTCACATAAACTATTAATTAAAAAAATAATAAAACAATATATGTGTTTAACATGATATTTTTCTAACAGCAAAAATGGAAAAGGTAACAGAAAATTTTGCCATTGTTAGCCAACACAAATGAATTAATTGGATAAATTGTATTAGTTATATAAAATCACAACATATCTGTAATAAATATGACAACATGGCAACATTGGCTTTCTCCAATCTTTTCATGAAAATCAACCATTTCCTGAGAACACTATTATAGTGTTCTTTAAACTTAAATATGGTATAGTTACACTTTAGTATAGGGACCAATTCTCACGATTAACTAATTGCATTCCTATTAGCATGCCTATTATTAACATTATTGGCTGTTTATTAATACTTATAAAGTACATATCTGCATGACCATATTCTACATCCCAATCCTAAACTTATCAACTACCTTACAAACTATTAATAAGCAGCAAATTAGGAGTTTATTGAGGCAAAAGTCGTAGTTAATAGTTTGTTAATAGCAAGAATTGGACTTTAAAATAAAGTGTCCTGCAAGGGATATTACAAAAATATGATAATATTTGTATTTCTGTTCTTAAACTTCTAAGAACTGTTCTTTAGTCAGTGATTTATGCCATTAGATCCAGACCACTTGTCTGAATCCCCTGACAACAGTTAAGGGCTCTGTTAATTTAAAATGACTCCAGAGAGTCTGGTGATAAATGAATTCATGAGGTTGCAGTGAAGGAGGGTAAAGACCTCCATAAACCTCACAGTCAGTCTGCTGGGGTCACATGTCATAAGTGGCTCAGTGGGAGCACTTTACAAGACAGGCCATGTTTTTCACAGCTTAAACTTTCATGATGTTACGTCATAAATTTAGAGAGGTATGCTTTTCATGAATCTGATTTGATTATGTGAGCCTGCGTGAGTAAAATCATTAGATGGAGCTCATGGAGCTTCTGCAAAACTGGACTCCCACTCCCTTTAGTTACACTATATTTTAAGATGTCCTTATTACAGTGTAATCATACATTTAAGTATTAAGTAATGTTAATGAATTACATCATACTAGTGATTTAGGGTTAATTGCATGTAATTATGCATAATTTACTGTTATTACTATATTAAATACGGGTAACGTGTAACAGACACTGTAAAATAAGTATTACCGAAGCTTTAAATATATATGGCCATTATTTTATCTGTGATATGATGACATTATACAGACGTTGTTCTTACTGAAGTCTTATTTTAATCTGTTTTGCAACAAATTAATAATATTCTGGTGAGCAGCTGTCCTATTACACATTATTATAGTGAATTTTAGTGCATACCAGGAATGTATGTTTAATGTGAGCCTACAAAAGTCTTAAGAAGATCAAAAGGTTAAAGTTCAGGAGGCTAAAAGTGAGGGTCACCTGCCACCTTCTGGCATCCTGCTGCCAATGCCAGCTCAGGCCTGTTTATAACTGTAAACACACTTTTTGGTGCCCGTGTTAACAGAGTTATGATTCAACAACAAACATTTTTCAAATTTCTTCCAGTGTGTTCCGCAGAAGAAAGAAAATGATACGATTTTGAAACAGGGTGAGTAAATGATGGCAGAATTATCATTGTTGGGTTTGTTTGACAACTAGAAAACTGCTAAACACGTTTATCATCATTTTGAATAATATAACTGCTTCTTTGTCACACAAAACCTAACAAACTTCTTGCATTGTTTTGCTTGAAATGTGTACTGGAGAGATGGCACGTGCTGTAAAGGAATGTAGAGTGCCTTACTGTTGGCAAATCTGTGAATGAGATGCATTTTAAAAGATACTGGAAAAGATATTTTTAAAAAAATACCTATTTGATGAAAGAGATGACAGATGAAAGAGATAATAGGCTAATAATAATATTTTTTTTATTAAGGGTCAAGCTCCTACTTGTTATGAAATCTGAATAATGGCTCTAACTTCTCAAAATAATGTGCCTAGTCATTAAACAGATGCTCAAATGCAATGAGTTATTCTCAGGTGGAAAAAACACTTATTATTTGTCATATAATTTACATGATATTAAACTTAATATTATATGAGAGATTTAACTTTATTTACGTTGTAATGGAAAAACAACAACAACATTTAATTAAATTGAAAATAATAATATATAAAAAAACGTTTTTATTAAAATATAAGCCAATGTGCATGCCCCAGGGTTATACACATTTAATGGGTTATATATATATTTATTTATAAAAACCAAGGCTAACTTATTGAAACAAAAATTACATTTCTTACGATCCTCCTTCCTATGGCCAAGTTCAGTAGAGGTTTGAACAGTCTTGAAATCTGAGCCTGTGTCTTTAAGAAGTGGCCCCATGCAGTGCTGGGAGCCCGAGGCGCCTTTAGCCAAATTACTGAAGTTCAGAAGTGACGGGAATACAGGAGCTTTAAGAGTTAGTAGTTCAACGAACAGAAAAAAAAAATGTATAAACAGAAGGCTTTTAAGAAGAACTGTTCGTGTGTAATTAAGCCAGTGTTTTCTGAATCACGACAACGCAAACATAAGATGAAAATTTTCTGCGATTATGATCGAGCTGCAAGTATATTATATTAGAATCGCCTTTTAACTACCTCTCTAAAAAGTAGTTTACATTCGTTGTCCACCGTTTTGTTGTCTGTTTTAAGTGTACCGATATGTCCCATTGTTGTGTTAAATGAGTTTCCATCCTTGGCGTCCTTTGTAATGAACGCGAGAGCGGCTTTAGTCCCGATAGCGTTCGTCGTGTTTGCGCTGCTGTTGTCGGTAAGTGTTTGCGCGCAGCTGTCGGTGCTCGTTCGTCTCAACGATGGTCAAATAACGGAGGAGCTGTTGGAGGCGGATAGTGAGAAGGACATTATAACAGTGGAGTTCAGGCAGACAGACGGGACTCTCATCACATTCCTGTCTGATTTCAAGCGCGTGAGTATAAACCCAACTAAATGCATTTCAACCACAGCTGCGAATGAGCTTGAAAATAATCAAAGACTTTCAAAATCCCAGTGCAGGACTGCAATACTACTGTGTGGCAACAAAACATAAAGTCAAGGTTATGTTGGACGTGTTTGTTTGTGCTGATGTATCTGAAGATCATATTTTGGCCATAAAACAGTTTGCTCTCTGAAACAGCATTTTTTTCTTCCCCAGTAGACATAGTTAAATGTAGAAACCTTTTATCAGAATCAGATTTTTATCTGTCTGATTTCTTTCATCCATGGAAAGTTGGATGAAATCAAGCTGCCAGTTGCCAGATAGTCATGCAGCCAAAGTCATGCTGTGGACTGTATGGGAAACCATGCAATATGCAAAGCAGCCAAAGAAACAGAGCATGGAACATCCATGATTATATATTATCCAACATTATAATTAAATTCATTTGTCCATTTGTGATTAAAGGAGTTTTTACTCTAATTACCTCGAAACTTTAAAGCACATGATTTGGATGCATTTAAAAGAATGCTTTAGGTTCAGTACAAGTTATTGTTGGCATAGTATTGACTACCACAAAATTACTTTCACTTATTCTTAAGAAAATATCTAGGTGACAGCAGGGTGGCTTAATTGCTTAAACCTGCTTAATTGCTTTTTAAAACTGGCCAATCACAGCCAAAACTAGCCCAATTGCATTCAGGGGGAAATTAGCTATCAAAATCAGTATAAAAATCGTCTTTCAGGGGGGTCCCCCTTTGGTCGAAATCGCTTTCGGATACAGGGAGGCTTGGTTCAACCCACAGATAAAAAACGATTAATGGCAACAGTATAAAAGTATCTCAAAATTCTGCAGGAAAACTACGAACTTGGCAACACTGGGTTACAGTGAAGCACTTACAGTGGGGCCAATTTTTAAAATGTTTTAAAATTGTAGCTATAATATATAAACATTATGTGCTAAAATGATTTTTGTGTGAAAAATATCGAATACTGTGTAAGTTTTTCTTTCCTGTGTGAGAGTTGCGACAAGTCAAATTTATTTTTTGGTGTAATCAATATTATGCCACAAATGCTGCCGGTTGAGCATAACTATACTGAACCCAAAATATTCCTTTAAGAGCAGCAGTTATGACTCATCTCATCTCTCAGGGCCCTGCTGTCCTGAAAACATTGAGTCTATGAAGTACTTCCTCCCACTCCATATAGAGTGTCATTTTGATGGCCTCACAACATGTTTGACCTTCACAGCACACATTCCTCTCTACATTCAAGCCATTAGCTTTTAGTGAAGCAATACCAACTTTACTGTGATTTCATATCACTCTGTGTAACAGAATCTACCAGACCTTTCAAAAACAAAGTCTATACTCCTAGTTTTTTTTTTTTTATTAGTTTTTTTTTTTTGAGGAAAAAGAGCCTGTTCTCTAGGTGACATTCACACTGCTCCAGTCATATTCAGTGTGAATGCTGTAGTGCAGTTACCATTAGGATGGAGGCAAAGAAAAGCAGTATTGTTGTCATGAAAGAGGCGCTGTATTCTTAGTTATGTGCATATGGGAGCAGTTAGCCTGCTTTCCTCTGGGTAAGTTGGTGGATCAGCTGATGCTCGGGGTCGTGGTAAAAGGTTATGCTTGAGATGCATGAGCTCTGAAGAGCTGGTCTGTTTATAGACAGGGGCCTCTCTTTTGTTTTGTTTTTGTTTTTGTTTTTGTTTTGTTCACAAAATAAAGGCTTTAAAAAAAAATTGCATAACTAGTAACTTTTGGAATTCGGATGCCTCTCCCAGTCTATAAATTAATTAATTCACATTCATTATTTCTAATTCGTTATTAAAAGAACTTAAATACTGCAAAAAATTATTGTAAAACTTACTACAAAAAATGCCCACAGAAAAAGAAAAATATATTTATTTTCATTATTCTTTCTATTAAAATAAGTTCTAAATTTGGTTCTAAGGTAAATCCATTTTGCTTTAAGCTAGATGTAGTACATGAAGGGTTTCCTGTTGTGTTGATATTTACCAAGGCTACCATAGCTAATGGAGGAGACTATGGAAGCCCCTTTCTGCCACTGAATAAAAAAATAAACAAGCTAATTGCAACATTTTATCTGAAAATTCTGACTTTTTTGCTCAGACTTGCTAGATATAAACTTGCAATTGCAAGTTATAAAGTCAGAATTGTGAGGTATAAACTCGCATTTCTAAGAAATGAAGTCAGAATTGTGATATAAACTCACAATTGCGAGTTATTAATTCAGAATTGTGAGATATAAACTCAAAATTCTGAGAACATATCAGTCTTTTTTTCTCCTCAGAACTGGACTTTATATCCCGCAATTGTGAGTTTATATCTCACATTTCTGAGAAAAAAAGTCAGAATTCCGAATGTAAACTCATGATTGCGAGAAAAAGTATCAGAATTGTGAGATAAGAAGTCGCAATTACCTTTTTTATTTTTTATTCAGTGGTGGAAACGGGCTTCCATAGGACACCGTATGTCTGACCGGGGGAAAAAAAAAAAAAAAAAAACTTTAGTTTTTCTTTATTACATCTAACAATATTTGTTAGGCTTTATATTTTAAAAAGAAAAATTATACTTACGTTAACAATTTTTGTCATAATTTTATGCAGTTTTGCTTCCCAATGAATCCCAAGTAAATGCATATTATTTAAGGATTAAATATTTTTACTGGAAAATAATATGTGTCTGTATATGTGAGCCTGTTCTTCTAATTTGCATGTCCTGTAATTTCATAGGAAAGACATCCTGGTAATACAATCCCCTAATTCACTGATAAAATGTAGGTTTGTCTTACAAGTGTGTGTCTAAGCACACATTTTCTTTCGTTCTTTATTTTTTTTCCAATAGCATGTGAAGCTCTTTCGTGCACTGGTGCTTGGGGAGCCAGAGAAGGGCCAATCTCAGTACCAGGCCCTCTGCTTCATCTCTCATTTGGATCATGGAGAGCTCATCCCCAGTGAGGCCATGGCTCGACTCAGACAGGTCAAAATTTAAAGAATTTTAAAGCACCATCTGTTTCACCCTGCTGAAAAGACCAGCTTAAACTCACTTTCATGCTGGTTGTGACTAAAAGGGATAGTTCACCCAAAAATTTAAATTCTGTCCTCATTTACTCACCCTCATGTCTTTCTTTGTTCCATTTACTTTTGATGTATTGACAAAAATAACAGTTTTTTTCAAAATGTATTATAAATAATACCTGGCGAGAATTATTGAACCATTGATGGTTTATTGTCAGTATTTTGTGTTTTGTCTCTTAATATCCAAGTATTAACCTCATGCCCTGAGACGTTCTTCTGTTCCTTATTTGAACCCAACAGAAAAACCCTCATGTGGTGCGGAGTGCAGATGAGAGACGCGGTGTGGAACAGTTAACTATGAATGCAGTGTTTAACATAAGTCGTTCCTGGCACCTCAGTACTCATATTCATAATGTATGCAGGGATGCACGAGAGCTGGTGTACACACGTGAGGAAGATGTCAAATACTGGCTGGAGAAAGGTTAGATGAGAGGGTTATTAAAGGAATAGTTCACCCAAAAATGAAAATTATATCATTAATTACTCACCCTCATGTCGTTCCAAACCCCTAAGACCTTTGTTCATCTTTGGAACACAAATTAAGATATTTTTGATGAAAGCCGAGAGCTTTCTGACCCTCCATAGACAGCAAAGGGCCTACCATGGTCAAGGCACTGAAGCGTAGTAAGGACATCATTAAAATAGTCCATGTGACATCAGTGGTTCAACCGTAATTTTATGAAGCTACGAGAATACATTTTGTATGCAAAGAAAAGTAAAATAATGACTTTATTCAACAATTCTTCTCCTCCGCGTCACCCTAGGCCGCCATTTTGGAGAGTACCACGACGTATGCCCAAGCTCTCCTCTGAATGTAAACAAGTCGCAGCGCATACGTATTCTGCGTCAGCAGCATGCACATGCGTTGTTTACGTGCAGAAAAAATGCACGCATGCGTTGTGGTACTCTTCAAAATGGCACCCTCTTTGCGCACAAAAAGTATTCTTGTATTCTCATAAAATTACAGTCGAACCATTGATGTCACATGGACTATTTTAACGATGCCCTTACTAATATTATATATATATTAATATATAACTATTTTCAACATTGATGATAAGAAGTGTTCTTGAGCATGAATCAGCATAAAAAGATTTCTGGGGTCGAATTCACGAAACATTCTTAAAAAGAAATTTCTTCTTAACCGCCATTTTCTTCTTATTTTTTAACTTAAGAAAAAAAGTTAAGAATATTTTGTATTCCCAAACATTCTTCTTAAGAATAATATCTTTTTTCGTAAGATTATTCTTAAGACAAAACTTAAGAAGAATTCAAATTCTTGAAAAGAATCTTCTTAAAAATAATCGTAAATAACTTCTTAAATTTAGGACAGCCCCAGACTTGTCTTAAATCCCAAACAGTAAGAATTATTTAATGAATTTTCTGGGTTATTTCAAATTAATTGTTATAGTTAAGCATTACAATAACATTAGCTACATATAGCCTAATACATGGTAGGATTATTAATAGGGATGTGCGCGAGTTTTCTGAAGTGACCGATGACTGATAATGTAATCGGTCATGATTAGCCTATGTGTGACGCTACTTTTTGCTGACTTCAAAACTCAGTAGCAACTCTACAAAAACGAGTCAGATAGGGAGCTTTAACCGGACGTTTTTATTTTAGTTTATAAATACGACATGATCTTTGGCAGTATGCAGCGCATATGAATGTGTCGATACACAGGACGCGTTTGCTGTAGCATCGCGGACACACACCGGAGGCGTTCACTCGGATGAGAGCGCAAAAACACAGCACAAATATGAATGAAACAGATCGCTGCAGCTTGAGACAGGCTCTTCAAAAACACGCCGCATTAAAAACGTGAAGCTGAGCGCCAGTCAAAGCCGCGACAAAAAGATTGTGCGTGCTTATTATGATTATTAGGGTAATCTGCAGGAAACGCAAAAAGACAATAAAGTGTGAGTTTATCAGTACGTCGTATTCTCTCAGATAAAGACTGTCATTTTCTTCTTAAGAAAAAAATTAAGATGTTCTTAAGAATATATTTGAGAACTTAAGAATTTTTCAAGAATTGCACTTAAGAACATTCTTACGAACTTCGTGGAATTTATCTTAAGAAATTTCTTAACTTATTTCTTAAGAAGATGTTCGTGAATCCGGCCCCTGAAAGATCATGTGACACTGCAGACTGGAGTAATAGCTGCTGAAAATTTAGCTTTACCATCACAAGAATAACTTGCATTTTGAAATGTGTAAAATTAGAAAACACTTATTTTAAATTGTAATAATATTTCACAATATTACGGGTTTTAGTGTATTTTTCATCAAATAAAAGCAGCCTTGTGAGAATAAGAAACTTTTCAAAAACATAAAAAAATGACCCTAAACTTTTGAACAATAGTGTATATTTCATATATTTTACATATTTACCATGTAGCCTTATTACATTTAAAATGTTTTAAAGTGCAAAAATGACTAATCCTTAACCTGCAAATATCATACCACTTTAGATTATTTACAGTCAGTTTGTTTTGTGCCAAGAACAAAATTTCTTTTTTTCTGTAAATATTTTATTTTTAACCCTTTATTTTTTTTGAAAATGACCATGACTGCATGCTGGGCCTTTTCACCGAGTCCTTTTCTCTTGATAGGGGTCGAAGGTTCAATATTTGGCGTCTTTCCTCAGAGTCTGAATGTGACTGGCTTGCAGAGCTGCAGCTCCACAACAGACCCATGGCAGCCCTGCGCCTGCAGTTACAGGTTAAACCTGGAGTGGTTCCCCTGTCAGCTGAAGTACTGCCGGGGCCAGGGGCCGAACCCTTACAAATGTGGCATTAAGAGCTGCAGCAAAGGCTACCGCTTCGACTTCTACACACCTCATAAACAGCTGTGCCTTTGGGATGAGGACAATTAGCTGCACCTGACAAAGGAAATTTGGTTTTCTTAAAATGTGTATGTTTGTTTGTTGTGTTTTGTCTGTGGGGAAACATTTTTGTAAAGTACTCTAAACAACGCAAAACTTTTTCTAAAAAGAACTGTTTTGATAATGAGATTATCTAGAAATTACTTGTGCACTTCAGTGTTTTGAAAGCAGCTATACATTTTGCCTCAACAGGGAATTTTCTCTGACTCATGTCTTTAATGGGAGTGAAAGCATGGATGTTTTGATGTGGATTGTCAAGCCATTTCTCTTTTTTACTTTTGAACATCAAAAATTGTTTTATTATTATAAGTTGTATGTTTAGGTCTGCCTAGGGCAGTTGTATTGTAGCTCGTTTTCATTCTGTTTAGTTTTTATGTTATTAAATTTTTACGTGAAAATATTTGAATGGCAAAGTCTTAGCCATCCATAACATTCCCAGTGTTAATGACATTAGTATAAAGGAGAGTATTTTGATAAATATTTAAATCCCATTGTACAAAAGGATTATAATATGATCTGAATGTGGGTATCTTTGTTTTTTCCTTTGTATTTTAAAATGTTTCTAAGCTATTTGATCTTTATTCATGCTTTTTTACTTGGTTTTACCATGTTGCCTTCACTCTAAAGGAACAGTTCAGACATAAAGGAAAATTTACTCACCCTCAAGCCATCCAAGATGTAGATAAGGTTTTTTTTTTTCTTCATAAGAACAGATTTGGAGAAATTTAGCATTACATCACTTGCTCACCAATGGATCCTCTGCAGTGCATGGGTGCCATCAGAATGAGAGTCCAAACAGCTGATAAAAACATCATCATAATCCACAAGTAATCCACACAACTCCAATCCATCATTTAATGTCTTAAGTTAAAAGCTGTGTGAGAACCAATTGTTGTTTTTTGTTGTTGTTTTTTTGTAAACTATTCCTTACGTAGTGATTCTTGTGATTCTGCGTACTGCATTGTCAAAGTATTGTAATGCAATAATCTGCAACAGTGTAACTGCTGCAAAATGAATTTTCAATTTAAACATTTTCAAGACAATTCACATTTTTGCTCTCTGTTTATAAATCTAGGAATGTAAAGCTGCAACAAAAAGCCTAAGTGGCAGCTAAGATAGTGTCTCTGAACATATTGTGATGTCAGTTTATTGCAGATTTATTCAGTAGATGCCAAATTTCTTATTCTCGGCTAAGTTGCTCTCTATAGCCTTGACTAATTCTAATTTACATTTCAATTGCAGCTGTTTTATGAAGAGTCTTTTGCTTTGGTTTGTGATATACAACATGGGTGTGTGAGCATCAGTCTGGTGAGGCTCAGTATTCTCTTCTCTTACTCTCTGCTGTCTTGTGTCACTGTCCTAAAATTATTTGCTAGTTTCTCTAATTCATATTTTCAGACTTTTTGTCTGGACATGATTTTTTTTTTTCTTATAGTATGAAAAGTATTTACAAGATAAAGCATTTGCAGTGGGTTAATGTCTACTACTTCACAACAAGAGACCTCAGTGTATTTTTACATTTATTTCATGTATAAATTTTAGTGCTGTCAATCGATAAAAAAAAAATAATAATAACTAATTAATCACACTTTTTTTCTGAAATTAATCACGATTAATCCCACCTAACATTAAAGTTTTTAAATATACGTTTATATTGCAATAATTTCACATTCAGTCTTCAAATTAATGTACAAACAACATATTTTTAATATTTGTTTAATGGCATCTTTTTTATGACTGGAGGCCAATATCACTGATACCAAGTAATACTGATTTCCCTAAAAAAATAAATAAATAAATAAAAAATTCCCCTAATATTTAACCATTGACTATAGCCATTAAACATTACATTATAATTAATAGCTATCAATTTTAACATTTATTAGACTTTAAAAATAACTTCTAATTTAAGTGAACTTAAAACAATCTTCGCATAAAACCATTATAATAAATGTTATATTTAGCTTGGCTACCCTGAGCCCCTCAGCAGAAATATACAGAAATTGAATAAAGTTATCAAACACTAAATTCTAAACTAAATACAGATAAATACTTACAGCTATATAAGAGTTAATGATTTCCTCTTTTTTCTTTTATTCTTGATGAACAGACATCACAGCAGCTGGTTATCAGGTTTTTGGCTGCTATTTCTTTAAGAGCTGCCGCTGCTGAACATGACGCGGATCTGGCATGCATCGTGTTTTCTCTCAACTCTCTTCACCTTTTCTGACCCATTTCAGTCTCTACTAATGAACTGACGAGTTGAATCGGGTGTGTTAGATGAGGGAGACAGTGCTGGGCTGCTCCAGGACAGTTTTGAAAATCATTTCAGAGACATGTTCTTAATGTAACTCATATATAACATATTACATGCACGCACAGTTTTAAGGCAGCTTTAATCGCCTTTTTAGTAACTTCATGCCTTAACTGACCACGACATTGCATGCATGTAGTTTTTTGATATGAACTGATACAGGCTACAGCGCACACCGGTTTCCGCGCTTGTTTGACTCGCGCCTGCCGCTGAAGTGAAGCTGGAGCGCGCGTCTGAAACGTCTCCGGATTGATGTGATCGTAAAAACGTTCTGCGACTGAATAAATGCACTTCTTGTCAAGAAAAAAACAGACAGAAACAGCAGTTATGAGTGGGGTGGCCAACCCTAGGCTCCGCCCCTGCGTTAACGGCGTTAAATAAAACGCGTTAAACTGAAAAAATTAATCGTCTGCGTTAACGCGCTAATTTTGGCAGCACTAATAAATTTATAGTTATTTTATTACAGTTATTTGCAATCACTTTGGTACTAATTTTAGAACTCTCATGTTTTTTTTTTTAACAATCTAGACACAAAACTCTTATCAGTTTTTACTTGTAACACAGGCTATCCAGTATTCAAAACATTGCACTGGGTTGTGTATTCGTATCTTTAAACCACGCACTTGCAGAATCATTGGTTACAACTTATTTTTCATGAAATACTATAGGAACATTAACTTAGATCACCCACACAGAAGATAGTGATAGTTTCACTCTGTCTCTCATACAATCATTAAATATTGCAATTCCATATATGTGATACATGTTTCATTATGGTACTACATGTAAATACATCACTGTAAAAGGACTAGAAGAGAGAGAATACTACAGACACAGTGGAATCATTAAACAAAATCAGAAAATTATTTATGAAATACCATCCTCAATGCCAGGAGCTGACGGTATTGGAAAACAATTACAAGGGCCTACATACAGTTTTGTCAAATCTTAAAATATGGTCTTAAAAATTGTGGTATGGGACCATAGAAACAGTATCTGATAAGAATGATGATGCTCGTCATACATAGATAATGCAGTACAATATTGGTGTCATGCAACAGTAACTTACCATTTTGAGCAGTTGTATCAAAAGAGGGGGGGGCACTACTTATAATTCGCAATGACAAAACGGACGCTCCCACGCGCAGACATACAAAAGTTCACTGTTTTTTTTTTTTTTGGTTTTTTTTTACAGTACATTTTTAAAGATATTTTTTAACGTTTGCTGCATGGATTAAAAATACCTTTCATAAAATTGCATTTTTGAGGGACAAAAAAAGAAAAAAAAGAAAGTAGGCTAAGGTAAAGGCCAAGTCCCATTTTATTATTACATTCATGAATAATGTAAAATGCTGGTATAAAGCTAAATGTTTATTTACATTATAAATACAGATGAATATTAATAAAAGCTATTTTAGTTCTTCTCACTCCATATAAAAATAAATAAATAAATACATAAAATCCTTTAAATTTAACAGTATTCAGAAAACTAATGAAAAATAGTACAAGTAGGCTAGTTAAACATCAATCCAAAACGAATTCATTGCTGCTGAAACTGGAACGGTCGTCGGGCTCACATATAAGCCTAACTCTCACATTCGGCACGAATCCACTCAAAAATGTTTCCATATTCATGATGTATTTGAATACTAAATTATTATTTATTATGATTTGAACTTCACTGCACGTAAATCATCCTTCACATGTGCAATGTTTGGTGAGTGAACGCAGTGCTTTGTACTATTCGGACTATTCAGGCCTAAATTGAATAGTGTAGCCTAACTTTTTATATGTTTGGTTGGGTGTTTTATTTATTTATTTATTTATTTATTTGATAATGAACAGGCTGCGATGTTATAACTAACATGTTGTGTGTGCGCGGGTGAGGCGCCTGCGCGATCAGTTGAATTTGTTCTTTATTACAGCAGAAACAAAGATAAGAGTGAGACATCATATGAAACTATAAAGGGTCTACTTTTATTTGTGTAGTCACAATAACAACAAAACACTGCATAACAACCTTTGCCCAACCCCTCCCTTTCTGTTATATGTTCACTCTGGATGGTGTGACAGTAAAAATCATTTTTAGAAGGTAAAGTTACAACTTATTAACGTGGTTAATTCGTGAATGTTAATGTAGAGTTGGAGCTTACCAGAGTGTAAATCTGCACAAACACAAGCTCTGCCACCCGAGACAAACCAAACGCACACTAACTGCATCAGCTAACCGATGTCACTCGCTGGCAGTGTTGATGTTTTTTAAGGCAGTGATAAACGTTTAGCTGTCATGAAATCTTCGAAATGCAGTAAAATGACACATGGAACACGTGACCACATGTGACATGGATATTATTATAAATTATGGTGTCATCATCAACTTAATTGGAGTACATTTCATACATATACAAATTAATGTAACAGAATTATTAATAATAATATATTATTATCACATTAATAAACATTCTTTGTCTCCGTAAACGTTTATGAAAACGCCTATACAGCATATAAAATGATGCAAACTCCCATTGGATGTGAATCGGTTGATAACTAGCCTATTCGAAAGAACTGTTACGCGGAAATCAGTCAAACTTCCGAAGAGTGCCTTAATAAACAATAATAACGCTACACCCCTTCGCAGGGGCGTAGAATTAGGGGGGGACGCCAGGGACGTGTCCCTACCAATATCCAGCGACTGCCAAACTGTCCCTAGCAATAATTTTGATCAAACAACTAAATATATGTATATGTTTTTGTAATTTCGTACGCATCCGAATCGTCATACCATTGATTACCTAAGAAGTTAAAGTAAATTGGCTACATTAGAAAACTGCGCGCTTTCAAGGACGCGCATTTCGCACACCGGACGCGCAGCCGCGTTTAGAACAACTCACAGGTATTGTACCCAATTCAAGACAGCAGTCCAAAACAGTTAATATAGAAGTTCACTTCAGGAATTAACAAAGTTGCATCGATGAGTTTGAAGTACGGTGTTTGACAAAACAGAGCAAACGGAAAGAGAAAGCGCAATATGGCTATTATTAGCCTATTATTATTATTATGGGATGGGGTGCGGGGTACTTGGGTTTATGTCCCCACCAATGTCAAAAGCAAACCTACGCCCCTGCCCCTTCACATCCTGCAGTCATGAGAAACCTAGTGGGCTAATTCACTGGAATAGTGTGGGGGATATAGGCTAAACAACATATCTGGATACAGTTTAAAAAGTGCAACACGCCAGTTATGAGAATAAAATACTGAATCGAATTAACTGCATTATCTCTCAATGATTTTGGTGATTTACACAACCCAAGAGACACTTGTATTTGGCAATTTTGTTTTCAGATGCATTTACGCATTTCCACGGAACTCTGGCAAGAGAATCTGTTGAGAGATTCTCTGGAGGATCTGTCTCTTGAACTCTGTTGTGCAATAAACTGTAACCCTTTTAATACCAGAATAATGAGGCACACTTTTGAGATACATGTTTGAAAAATGATATTTGGCATAAGTTTAAAACCATCACATCACTTTAGGAATGTATGTAACTTCAGTCAAATCTGTTCTCTTAAATAGACTAGTGAAAAGAACAATCATAATTCCAGCCTTTATGCACAGTGATGTATTTGAATAAATAGAGCTGTGTCATGTTCAATCAAAGATCAAGCACACTTTAAGTTTGCCAGTGTACATAGACACAGGCAGAGTTGCACGCATGCTCTTATTCTCAAGCTTTTCGAAGTTTGCTGTCTGCCTTTTGTTGCTTTATGCAAAAAGTCAGAGTCTGGATAGGACACACCGAGGGCCTTATGCAAATGATGTGTCTATCGGCTGGTGTGGGATACTGAAGAGGTGAATGCTCTTCTACTAACCCACTTTGCTGAATGTATTTCTCTGAACCTTTTTGAGAAAGGTTCACCCAGTTTGTCATCGAAGACCTGAGAAACGCACCACAGACGCAGGGATATAATCTACAGAGCCTGGATCCGTGGGGCTTTCCTGCTATAAGGTAAGTGTAGATGCACTTCTCAAAGTTTTTCTCTAAAATACTAAGCTCTGCTTCCCAGATGCCTGCTCTCTTCTCAAGCAGTGACCGTTTTGTGGAATCATATTGTTTTGCATTGTACCTGTTCACAGCTTTCTATATTGGCAGATTTAAATGTTTTTGACTAGGAGAGATTAGGGTGGAGAGACAGAGTGATTGTGGTGAATGGTGAATGGGGATACCCTTGCTCTTATGAATATTACAACAAGCCCTTTACATAAAGGAGACCATTTGAAAGCTGGACACATTAGAATAAACCTCAAGATCATTTTACTGGCTGGGCCATGGCATGAATTGCCCCAGTGTCTGCATAAAGTTGTGATCCTGTAGGAAAATCAGCTGTATTTATCATTACAGATATTAAGATGAGCACAGAGGTTGTTGAACAGACAGAATCTCAGCATGAACAAGCTGGTAAGGAGACTTTTCACTCTCTGGAATATTGTCAATTGCCTAGAAATGGTAAAATTACCTTTTAACTAATGTATGGTGACATTTGAATGTAAATAACATCACACATATGTAATCAATTATATGCTAATTATAGTTTTCTGTTTACGTTTTTTAATGCTGTAAAATAGCATCAACTGTGTGTCTTGAAACAGACTGTAATAAATAAAATACTGAACATTTGTTTACACAAATGTTTACATGTAAATGTTAAAATATTCCATGCTACATTACAAATATTATGTGATTATATTCTTAAATATTTAAAATCATTTCACTGCTTTTAGTGAAATCCAAAGGTGAATTTTCTCAGGTAATTTTCTCACAAATGGTCTACTTTCCAGTTATCTAGACTTTTTTTGATTCTGTGGTTAACTGTGAGTACAGTGTTTGTGATTCAGTTTTACATTCCTTTGAAATGAGGATCATAATTTCACGAACTGCCACTGGGCTTCTTCACAATAACCGTTTGTGGTTATGACCAAAAGTTTAACTCTTTGTGTTGATGGGACACTGGTCACACTCTCAGATGCAAGTCTGTGCAAGTGGCTTTGTGCCAAAGTCATTTTTAGGTGGATTTCTATTTCTAAATTTTCTTTTTACATTTTATTTACCTCCCCATGTTTCTGTACTTATAATAAAAAAAGTTATTCTTGCAACGTATGTTGAGTTGAGTACACAGTTTATCAGGTGCGTGATGAGTGCAGGCTGATGGATGAGAAGTCTACCAGGATGTGTTTGGAGGTTTGTTTGCAGTGAAGTGCTCATATAGCCTGGTATACAGTCTGGTTACAATGGCTTCTGTACGGAACCGTCTTCTTCAAATGAGGAACCTGAGAGAAATGACAATTCAGAGAGAGCAGAGTATTGTCACCGAATGTTAAATAGTTATTTCATTTATGTTCCATCACCTCTATGGTGTGAATTGTTCGAGTATGGATTAAGGTTAAGGTTAGACCCATCAGATGTCCCATCAGGTCATGTGATAACTACAAATATTTGGATTGAACGAAAAATGTTCATGTTTACAAATAGTCTTGTTACATAAACCTTATACCTGAACACTACTGAAGTATATTTATATCTAAATCTTAAGTTTTAATGTTTAGTTTTAAGGACGTTTAATTATTTTGGAAATGCAAAGACAGAGAACAAAATGGTGTAGAAACAATTTTCATTAAAAAATTGCTTATAAATTAATTTTCGACTAGACTAAAACAGACTGAAAAACAGAATATTTTCTTGTAAATTATACTCTAGTAATCTTAATTTAATCATTTTAAAAGTATCATAATTTATGTGCACTGGATGACCATTCTGACTTTAAAATCAGTGATGTCATTAAAATACAGAGAATAGGTTACAGCAGGTTTTATAATCATATTATAGTTTCATTTAAAATTCTATGTGTGTCTCTGAGAGAGAAAGAGAAATAGAGAGGGTAAGAGATGCACCTGGAGGTCTGTAAGTATTCAAATGTGAAGGCCTCTAAAGGTTGCCATGGAAACTCATTTGCATGATCTGATGATTTCCATACTGGAAGTTTGGCTCAGGAGAAGGGTAGATTTCCATATTGTGGAGTGAGTGAGTGCCGTTCTAACCACGGACTCATAGAGACGGATTTGAATTTCAAATGAAGAGAGATTACCTGGTATTGACGACCTTTGAACCCCCGACTAACCATCCTCGCTGAGTTTAATGGAACATTTGGGAGTTTGTTTTTATGGTATGGTCCATTATAGGTCTTATGATGAACACCCCTTGAAAGAAATCAGGATAAAAGTTTAAATGAAAACTAAAATGTTTTGTAAAATTAGCTGGATCCGGTGGGAGGCGGGTTGAATGTTAATGCATAACTCTCAGTGTGATTATCTTTTCATTTTCCAGACATTGAACAAAACGGCATTGACTTCACCAGACAAGTGAGTACAAACAGTGTTTCACTTAATTTTCATTGTCTCAAAACTACTGTTTTGGTATTTAGAGTAGCTCATTGCTCCTCTAACGAAGGGCAAACAGCTTGAAATTTTCCAAAAGTTTTCTAGTGTTACAGTGCATGAGACATTTGATCATAATGCTTCATCAGATCAGCCTGTCATATGATCTAGTGTTGAGGACGGTAAAAAGTTTCGTGCACAGGAACTAGCTTCAGGCTTGTAAGGGCATTTGCATACTGTGCCTGCGGGAAGGGAAGGAATGTTTGTTAAAGGCCCTCTCCGGCAGAACGAGTCCAGCAGCCTTACTGGTCTCTGAGTGCACACAAAGAGCGTGTGTATACACACACAAACACACATGCCTGAGGACCAAAACACGGAGGTGAACGGCTCCACATCTTGAAATGTTCACCGGGTTTGTGTTGTCTAACAGAGTCTTTGTTTCATGTGTAGATTAAGACTGAGAACCTGAATGATTCACCTCATTCTGGATCGTCACACAAGACATGCCATCTAACTCAGGGATCATCGGTGCCTGGAGGCCAGCTTACTGGGGTACATCCGCATCAAGCCAGACATAGGGAGTCATGAAATCTATCAAGAGCATGTTCGGGTTATTTATTTTACACACAAATAATCAAATGAAACAAAAACAGGTTTTGCATTTAAAAAAATACCTTTTTTGAAGATGACTAGGCTTTTTGGCAATGTAACAGTACTTTTTTTTTTAACAATAAGTACTTTTAAGCAACTAATTTTAAAAATGGATTCATTTATGAGAAAAAAAATATTTATTTTATTATTCAAGTATTTATAAAAACTTAGTAGTATTTGTTAACTGTCTTTAATTTATAATTATTTTAATAAATTCCTAAAATACAGTAAAATATAATCTAATGCAATTAAATGTGCATTTTAAAAAAAAGGTATATTAAATATGTATTCCATTATTCAAGTATTTATGAGAGAAAAAAAGTAATATATTAAATATTTATGAATATTATTATTATTCAAGTATTTGTAAAACTTGGTAATATTTGTTAACTGTCTTTAATTTATAATTATTTTAATAAATTCCTAAAATACTGTAAAATATAATCTAATGCAATTAAATGTACATTTTAAAAAAAGGTATAATATATATGTATTCCATTATTCAAGTATTTATGAGAGAAAAAAGCTATATATTAAATATTTATTAATATTATTATTCAAGTATTTGTAAAACTTGGTAGTATTTGTTAACTGTCTTTAATTTATAATCATTTGAATAAATTCCTAAAACACAGTAAAATATAATCTAATACAATTAAATTTATATTTTAAAAAAGGTATATTAAATATGTATTCCGTTATTCAAGTATCTATGAGAGAAAAAAAAGCTATATATTAAATATTTATTAATAATATTATTCAAGTATAAAACTTTGTAGTATTTGTTAACTCTCTTTAAAGGGACAGTTCACCCAAAAATGAACATTTTGTCATCATTTACTCGCCCTCACTCGTTCCAAACCCATATGAGTTTCTTTCTTATGTTGAACAGATATTTTGAGGAATGCTGGTAATTAAACAGTTGATGGTCCCCATTGACTTCCATAGTACTTCTTTCCCTAAAATATGATCTTTTGTGTTCAAAAAAGAAACTTACAACGTTACAGGTTTGGAATGACATGAAGGTGAGTAAATTAAGGATGTAACGATTAACCGCGAGCCGGTTGAAAATCGATTCAAATATGTGATGATTCAAATCAGTTGAGATGCTAAACAAATCGCGATTCAATTATGGGTAGGAGTTTATATGAATGTACTGTATGTCTGAGGGGAACTTACTGTCTTTAGAAAAGTTTAGATGGTATTTTTTCTTTTCATCTTGCCCCTGTATAATGCATATTAAAGTTCGTAAGTGCAGCGCTACTTTGTTTACAGCGGTAACCAAGGAAGTGCCACCTGTTGGCAGAGAGTGAATCTGCGTCTCATTCAGCTCGTCTGCTGTTTCAGTTTCATGCAGATATTTTTTTATGTATAGTTTCACAAAACTGAAGTCAGACCATTCTGCTTTTGCTTCAAATTTAGAAATTATGCTATCTAATTTAGATTAAAAACTGCTCATGTTGCATGTATGCAGCATCTTTGTTTGGATCATGATTAAAATGCAGTGGTTGCCTCTAATTTTAAATGGAAAGAGCACAGACAAAGCCTTATTTTTGTTTATATGAAGAGATTTGTTTCATTTGTGTTACTTATTTGATTTGGGGCTTGTTTTAAAATTTCAGTTTAGTTTTGTTATTTACATTTACATTATATTTACATTTTGTTATTTAGCAACTCGGTAACACTTTATTTTAAGGTGTCATAATACAGAGTAATTACCTAGTTAAGTACTTAGTAGTAGCCATTGTACTTACATAAAATAAAAAATGTACTTACCATGTAACTAAGTTATGGAACAGCCTGTACTTACAGTTTGTAATTATGTAGATGTAATAGGCAGCTATTGTTACACATATGTAACAGACCGAGTCTGTTACACAGCTACTTATGTAACCAAAAGATTGTTACATATGTGTTGCAGACTTTATACAACGTAATTATAAATGTAAGTACACAGACATAAGTTACTTAAAGTGTATCAAGATTGTATTTAAGTGTACTTTGTGTGTATCTATACTGTACACCTTATCCAGCTGCACCTTAGTTTGATTTAACCAACCAGTACACAGCTTAAATACATGTAATACCTTTCTAATTACATTAAAATTACAGAATATTACACAGGCATAAGCTACTTAAAATAAAGTGTATCAAGATTGTACTTAAGAGTACAAGTAGCTGTGTAACAGACTCGGTCTGTTACATATGTGTAACAGTAGCTGCCTATTACATCTACATAATTACAAACTGTAAGTACAAGCTGTTCCATAACTTAATTAGTTATGGTAAGTACATTTTGTTTCATTAAGTACAACGGCTACTACCAAGTACTTAATTAGTTAATTACTCCGTATTATGACACCTTAAAATAAAGTGTTACCGAAGACGCTTTTATCCAAAGAGACTTACAAATGAGGACAATAGAAGCAATTAAAACCAACAACAGAGCAACAATATGCAAGTGCTATATTAGTATATTATTATAGTGATATATTTCAATTTCACAAAGAAACGTGCAGCATTTTGTCCAAGCAATAAAAGGACACATTTAATTTATAATTTGTCTTAAATCTCATTTTGTTAAAAAAAAAAAAAAAATCGTGAATCAAATCGAATCGTGAAATCAAAATCGTGAATCGAATCGTGAGTTGAGTGAATTGTTACATCCCTAGAGTACATGATGGCAAAATGTTAATTTTTGGGTGAACTATTCCTTTAATTTATAATGATCTATATAAAGTAAATTGTATTAATACAGTAATACATACATATATATATATATATATATATATATATATATATATATATATATATATATATATATATTCTATTATTCAAGTATCAATGAGATAAAATGAAATTAAATATTTATTGTATTATTCAAGTATTTATAAAACTTGTTAGTATTTCACTGTCTTGTTTTTATAATGATTTAAATTAATTATTGAAATAAAATGAATTTTTTTAATACAGCAAAATATAATCTAATAGATATAACCATTAAGAATAATGTAAATTAAAAACAAAAGCAAAAAGCATTAGGGTAATGAGATTTTGGGGAAATGTGCTTAACTGTCTTGAAAATAATGTCATAATGCAAAACATCTTAATAGACTTTATGCAAAATATGTTTTCGTTCTTTTTCTTTTCTGTTTTTGTTTCGGATGAAATGTGACCTGAGCATGTTTTTGTGGGATTCAGTCCTCTAAAGTTTACACAAAGAGTAATTGTGGTGAAATATAAAGTACGTCATGGCTGATGTTTGGTGTTTTTTAGGAGCTGCCCTCTCTGCACCCTCTGCCCCAGCTAGTCCTGATGCCTGGATCTCACCTGTCCTCTCCTTCATCATTTCTCCTCTCACAGGCCCAATCAGGACACCAAGGTCAGTGGATGTACTGGGTCACTGGGTCATATCAGGGATGATGCTGTTCATCAGTTTGCATCCAAGAGAACATTCTGTTTGTCTGATGTAACTACAGTACAGTACAGTACAAACATATTTAAATACTGTTTTTTACAGCACTGCTGCAGCCCAATCTGCTTTCCTTGCCCTCCCAGTCCCAGACAGGACTCCTACCGCACCAGCCTGGCCTCGCACTCACTCCTCAGGTACATCACAACCTAATTCAGTTGCAAATAAATAAATAAAAAACAATAAAATAAAATAAAACAAAATAAAAAATAAAAGTATTGAGATTATATAATGACCAAGTAATATGAAACAAATCAAAAGTATGTTTCATTTGTCACCCCAGTTTTATTTATTTTTTAAATAGTTTATTGTAGTAATTTTTACAAATATTTTCTATTTGAATTTTAATTTAAAAGTTTTAGTAATTGTGTTTTTGTCAATTTATTAGTTTAATTTTTTTACATGTCTGTTTAGTTTTTATTTCAGTTTTAGTTTTAGTTATTTTAGTGCGTCAAGTTAAACTAAATGAAAATAAGAAGATGTCGTTTTTTCATATTTTATTTTATTTCAGTTAAAGACTTTTTATTATTATATTTTATTATTTTATTTTTTGTAGTGTTTTAGTTTTAGTTAACTATAATAACCCTGCTAAAGTCTAGTTCTCTGGACAATACATATATACCATAATGCATAACACCAGGTTACTTTTTTAAGGGCATGAGAAAAAGAAAACACAAAAAAGAGGGCATTAATAAAATTAAAATAAATAGATAAATAAATAAAGAATCAGAAAATATAACAAATTGCATGTAAGCAAACAAAAATGATAACAATTGATTACCTAGACTCTAATAGTTTTAATTTTCTCATAAGGCAATGAGCAGGTCAGGTCTGGCCGGCTCCTCTATGGATGGGCACCTGGACATGTCTCACTTACAGGTGCCTAAACATATGGGATCTCCTCAAGATGAACCCAATGACCTGGAGGAACTTGAGCAGTTTGCTAAAGCCTTCAAACAGAGACGCATCAAACTCGGCTTTACTCAGGTAAAACTGTCCCTGATTTTATAACTTGTTTTTAAAAGGATTTTTTAAATCAAGGATCTTTATCTCTTTAATAATAATATCGATTTCCCATTTATATACATCTTTTCATTTATTATTCTTTTTATTCAAACATCTCCATTTGAAAACAGACTGTAAGTTATAAATATCAGCAGCAGAACTGAATTGAGAATGTATTTTAAAGTCAGTTCCTGAATTTGAACTAATTGTAAAGCAGTAAACATGATGCAGAATTGTAATTCATATTTGAATTTTAGGAAGTAGAATTAAAATAGAATAATATTTAAATATATTCATAATAACCACTGTAAGTTTTTTTATGCATTTAATTTTGTACAACAACATAACATATGGGAAATATATATTATTCAATCTATGGAGGCTACCATTTAATTTACATACATTTCATTATGTTTAATACATTCACTTCAGTTTTTTATGCACTATGGCATGCTTTGTGTTTATTCAGTAAATAAACAAGCATATTTAGCCAATATTTATGATGTATTTATGTTTGTCATGCCAACAAAATTCATATATATTGTGACTGTTTCTTATTATTGATATGTTATTACCTTTTCTGTAATATATATATATATATGTATATATATATATATATATATATATATATAGTCAAACCAAAAATATAATTTTTTCCCATAACTTCCATAACTTAGTTACATGGTAAGTACATTTTTTTACTTGCTATTTTTTTACTAGCGGGTGCAGGACACTATAGTTCATTTATGTAAGTGAGGATAGGAAAATAAACAGTGACATATTATACCCAAAAATTCTTCATACAATGGACTACCAGTAAAATTTATAAAAATTTGGGACCAAAAATTTGATTTGACACTTTGACCTAACCATGTTTTGTTACATACCTTTCTATCAAAGTTATTATCAAGACATTATCAAGATGAATCTGTTCTGACACCGTTTACGAGCTCTTGTTATATTTTATTACCATTTTGTAAACTATAGAAAATAAACTGTGATAATGTGAGAAATGTTGAAAGTGTCTGAACAAATTTTGGTTTGACTGTATATATATAAGTATAATAAATTTCTGTTATATAACTTTTCCTGTAATTTCAAATGTCTGTGGGTCTTAGATACTCATATTTAAATGGAAAAGAAGCCAATTATTTTGATACTCAATGTTGCCCAACCCTGCTGTGGGCCTAATCCAGTTCTCAAACTCTTGTGTGTTGTGGCTGCAGGGCGATGTGGGTCTGGCCATGGGAAAGCTGTATGGAAATGACTTCAGTCAGACTACCATCTCACGCTTTGAGGCTCTCAATCTTAGCTTCAAAAACATGTGCAAGCTCAAGCCCTTGCTAGAGAAGTGGCTGAGTGATGCAGGTATGTGCTGCTGCCCTCATGTGGACAGAACTGACTAATGTTTTCTCTGTAAGCTTTTGTTTTGAGGACTGCACTATACTGTAAATACCTGCGATCTTAAACCTTCCCTTCCCTCTCCTCAGAGAACTCACCATCCGACTCCATGACCAACCCCACCACCTTACCACCCCTTATAGAGGGTTATGGAAGGAAGAGGAAAAAGAGAACAAGCATCGAAACTAACATCAAACTCACACTAGAGAAACGCTTTTTAGATGTGAGTCTGTTATTTTAGTATCATTGAGATACTATTATATTTTTATGACTGTTTTAAATTAGGTTTTATCATTATATTTTATGCTTTCATTTTAATTTAGTTAACATTTTAGTAATTTTGTTGTGTTTTGTAATTTTTATCATTTTTATTTTTATTTTATTTTAGTTATTCATTTTTTACTTATTTTAGTACATGTAGTTAAACTAAACAAAAATGAGAAATGTTGCCTTGCCAAATCGCTGAAATTAAAAAAAAAGTTATTTATTTATTATTTTATTTTATTTTTTGTTAGTTTATTTTATTTCAAGTAGCATTTTATGGTTTTAGCTATATAACAACCCTGATATGAATTTGCAGTTTTTACTTATTTTCAGATGCTTCAGGCCCTCATTTACAGCATATGAACAAGATTTATTATTTACTTGTTATTATTACTAGTCGTGTCAAGCGGAATTAATTAGAAAGGGGAATATTCACATTCTAGAGAGCATTTGATTAATGGAATTAGAATGGAATTTTGATTTGGACAGAGATCAAATTATTATTTAATTATTATTACTATTATTTTGCAGCATTTATAATCTTTTACTTAATTTTGTAAAATTTGTAGAGGTTTAATTTTAAACTATCTTAAGATTTAGAAAACTATAAGATGTCACTATTTGCTCAAGACTGGTAACCCTAACCTACTCCTGGTAAACTGTACTTACTAACATGATGTAACAAGTCTTTTTCATTCGGCAATAACAAAAGTGCAGCAGTTTGCTTGCAGTGCACCCTGCAGGCTAAGATACATAAACACACTTTCTACCCCATACAGAACCCAAAACCCAACTCTGAAGAGATCACACTCATCTCAGAGCAGCTAACTATGGAGAAGGAAGTAGTGCGGGTTTGGTTCTGCAACCGGCGGCAGAAAGAGAAGAGGATATACTGCCCCGTCTCCACCTCACCCATAAAGTCTCATAACTACAACCATCGTCTGGTGAGTCTGAGCAATCATTACTGAAATTTTCAGTTGAACATGATCCATAATGCACATGTGACACACTGTCATAATAGTACAACCTAAATGGTGACTATTAAGTCTGGTTACTAATAATCTCTGATTCAACGTGGATAAAGCCACTTAAAACAGATCCTACTTATTTGAAACAAGAAGTTTTTAAGGAAAGTTGAAATTTTTTAAATAAAATATTGAGATTTGGTAATATTTTCTACTAGAAAACAGTCATAAACATTATATTATATTATATTATATTATATTATATTATATTATATTATATTATATTATATTATATTATATATTTTTTAAAAGAAATAAATACTTTTATTCAGCAAAGATGAAACAAATAGCTCAAAAGCAACAGTAAATATACTCAAGACTGACTGGAGTAATGGTTGCTGAAAATTCAGCTTTGCCATCAAAACAAATTACATTTTAAAGTATCTATTTAAATAGAAAAGTTACTTTTAATTGTAAAAATATTTTGCAATATTACTGTTTTTCTATATTTTTTGTGTAGTGTACTTCAAGCTTTTTTTTTATCTCTACATGATAAAATGAGATGAATTAATAGCCACAATATGTTATAATAAATCGTAAAAAAAAAAAATAATAATAATAATAATAATAATTTATCCCTTTAGCATGTTTATAAGACTGAGTGTGTTTTGGAACGTTTTTGGGTTTGAAGGGATGTTTGTTTTCCTTTAAAATGTTCTCCACCCAATTTTCCCAGTAATTTGGTTCATTTCCTGTTTCAGCCTTCAACTTCCCGCTCATTCAGTCCGCTCGCCACTGGAGGTGGTAAGTATTGAGCTGGTGCCTCGACAAAGGAAAATTGAATGTTGGGGGACTTTTCACCTACAATATCCAATCATATTTTCATGAATACTTTTTGAGAATCAAACTCTTCAACACTAAGGCATTACAAACATAACAGTATGACTTTCTGTAAAGCTGCTTTGAATAGCTCTATACAAATAAATCTGACTTCTTGTTTCTTCAGTGTCATCAAGCTCCTCCCCCAGCAGCCCAAGTCGAGGCTCCTCCCCCAGCACTCTGTCCACTACATCCAGTCCACTGACCGCACAGGGGGTCAACCAGACGTTCAACACCACAGGGTAAAACCACAGCAAGTCAATTCACACATTACAGCCATCTTAAGTTAAACTAAGTAGACAACCAGTAAAATGTACAAATGATGAATCTGACTCTTCCTTAGATCCTGGTATCGCTGGAACACCACATCATATCACCACTGATGCCCTCTGAAGGCAACAGCATCACTTCATAACTTACCAAACGAGAGAGAAATACTCATTCTGTAATGTTTACAACCAGCACTAAATAAGGAGGCAGAAGACAGAGAACCTTTCTTCTGCTTTTTGTGGTCTAATGTTCAAAGGGCTTGTGAATAGAGCTTCACTGCTAATTACCGAAGGGAAAAAGCACTAATATGCAACAGCACATTGTTTAGATATGCAATCTTGCTACAAAGAATGTTCAGCATTTTAAGCAGAGCTTTTAACATGCATGAAACCTTATTTCATTTTCTGTGTAAAATCTCTGTGCCAATTTTGTTGGAGATGAAGGTTCAAATCTGGCTTTTTGTGCATTGATAACGTTGTGAAAAAATGCACATAACCAAAAACAAGACCACTGATTTTTGAATATCTTGTTTACATATTGCTTTATTAGAAACTTTTTTTCTACTGTTGTTTTAAATTATGTAAAAGGATACTTTTATGATGAAGTTTCATACGCTAGTGTTCTTGAGCATTATTGGCCCTGCTCAAGGTCAAGACCAGAAAAGCCGGCTCTGATATGTGTAGTAATGTTGAGACAACATTTAGTGGATCGGTCAAGACAGTTTACAGTTCTCAATATATTTTCGGCATACACCTACTTTTGTGTTTCTGAACATTTATGAGGATTTCTGGCAGGGAAAACGTTTTTAGAATATGTGCGTGGCATATGTGCATTTCACACTATTTTTATGCAACATTGTCCAAAGCATTTGAAGTTCCTTGAGTTTCACATTTAAGCTTTCATGTATGATTAATAATATTATTTAGATATTGTTTGTTTGTTTGATTGATTGATCTTTGCTTTTTTAAACATTTGAATAACACTGTTGTATATTTCAGTTTCACTGTTTGACTTATTAAAATTTGCACTTACATTTGTTTCTTTTTTCAATATAGTGTATAGTTTCCAGTTAATAACTTTTGAGGCTGTGCTCACAATGCTTTTGAGGACAATTATGGCGTTCTTAAAATCATAATTGTGAAATAAAAAGTCATAATTCTGAGACAGAAGTACAAATTATGCAATACTAAGTATAATTTAGTAAGTATAAATATGAAATTATAACAAATCATAATTATGAGGGGGGGAAAATCTCAAATTCTCAACAACAACAACAACAACAACAACAACAAAAAAATCAACTTTTCATCATAATTTCTGCTTTTGACACAATTTTCTAATAAAATGATGGTAACACCTCCAAAAGTCAATGACTTTACCAAAGTAATAATAAACAATGATTTACTGCAACCTTTAATTGCCAAATCATCATCTATATAAAAAAAACATTAGTAAACAAGACATAAATCCTTCACATGAAACCTAAGCATAAACATTCACAGTTTATCTGAGATGAAGGGACACTTCACAAACAGTGATAAATGCAAAAATGACAGAACAACAAAAAACAGTATAATTTTAGGCCTACTTAAACATAACAGTAGCCTATATGTTCTTAATAATCAGACATGTACCCTGCAAAATATTTTTGTCTATTTGTCACACAAAGCTACGGTTTGACTTAAGAAGATGAGGAAATAGTGCATTAGCTGTATGAACCACTTCTATGGTACCAACTCTTAAAGCTTCAAAATTACTGATTTTATGTTAGGTTTGGAAGGACATAAAAGGGACTAAAGTATAATTTTTCTCCTAGAAACGAGCGACTATCCTGCTTGTTCCAGGAAACAGGCGTTCCTTAATAACAATCTAACATACAACGTTAGTTAGTCATTGTCTCTCAACTAGTCGTAATATAATAAAGGATTTAGCGTGTCAGTTAAAACATTCATACAGATTGAAGGCCTCCCTAAGGTGTAACGCAGGGAAGGGCTGCTATTTTATACGCACCTGGGCAAACCTGTTCTCTGTGCCCACCGATTGGCTCAATCATGCAGTTCTGTCCTGCTTGTCCGGTTTTATCTGTACTGTTATTTCCCATCCTACAGTTTTTTCCAGAGCATTCTGAGTTGTACACACACCTGAACTGTACAGGACAATATGCTGGCTGTTCTCTTCATTCTCGGGACATTGTGTCCCCTAAACTTTGCAGGTAAAACATTTTTATAGCTTCAAACTACTACTATTGTTGCACAATATTTGTTGTCTTTAAACTATATTTAAATACATTTAATAAAGGTTTATCCTAAGGTTTTAATTATTATTATTATTTTATTTTTTTTAGCATTACAAATTGGACTTCTGAATGATGTGTTGTTCAGTAGATTCCCAAACGCTTTTCTGCTGAGTCCACCTGACTGTAAAGCTTACGCAAACGAGAACACTACACTGCTGTACATGGAAGAGAACTCCAATGAAAGCAGTATGCATCACTTTCATCCTCAGTGTGGCTCACATGACATTAATGTTTACATGACATGTTTAAATATTAAGTATTATGACTTACGTGTCCTGCAGAAACAGTAGCTTTCCTCGTTCCATCTTGTTCTGTCAGTCATCTGGGGTACTTTCTGGAAAACCTCAAAAATGGAACAACATACAAGTAAGTGGGTGTTTGTGTACAGGTTTGTCTCATATATCAGTTTTTGATTTAAATCAGATAATATCAGCAGGTTTGTGTGAGCTTTTTAGGGATATGGTGTACCTATACACTCTAGTAAATACCATTATATTAGTATGAAAACCTTTAATCCATGGGAGTTCCTCACCATAACGTCTAAGGTCTGTGTATGTGTGTGTGTGTGCGTGTGTGTGTGTAACCATCTCTCAGCAAATCAAATCTCATTATTTGAAGGCTAAACAACAACAATCTTAATTGTCTTTCTCTTTCAGCATGCATTACCAAATTGCAAATGTAACAAGCGCAAACTTGACTGCGACAACTACCAATGGTAACAGCAATATACAGAAAAAAAAACAGTCATTTAAATGAGTGTCTTGTAATATATGATGTAGGCTTATATGATACTGTATATGATTGTAATATATCTCATCTTTCTTCCTAGTCCTTGATTACCAGCAGATAGACAGTGGTCTTGAAGCACGCAGTGGAGCCATGGTGGTCATCACCGTCATTCTGACTTTGGCTATGGTGATTCTCCTCGTGGGCCTCATTATTAGCGTTTTCTTTTCCAGCTAGGCTGAACGTGATGCACTTCAACACTACATGATGTCTGTTTAATTTCAAAAATAATACAGACACATTTCAGATACTATGAGAGATTACTTTCTTTTTCACTTTTAGTCTATACTAATACCAGTGTGCTTATAATGTAACAGGGAATTACACAAATGTATATATTTATCAATTATTTCAAACAGAATTTCACAGAATTGTTATGGTGTACTGCATTTCAAATAAATCCTGTAATTTAAACAAATGATTCATGATTTGTTTTTAACACATAAGTTTCTTTATCATAACTGGCAAGTATAGATTTTAACCAAAAGGCCTAAAACGTTTTGTTGTTGTTGTTGTTTTGTTTTTTAAATGCCAGGTTTGGACAAGTTGTCACACGTTTTAATAGTTTTTGTGTTTCAATACAGATAATTAACCAAAACAGCCAAACAAAAGTTTACATTTTTTATTTTTTGTTTATTTATTTTATAGATGTTTTATTTGATATTTTAGATAGTATTTGATAACTCAAATAAAGGTAGGCTATTTTACTCAAATTAGTGTCATTAAAGAGATGCGGGGCATGTTGTCACAAAAAGTGAACATGCATTTCATTAAATGTAAGGAGGCCTTTGTATGTTTGTTTTTGTCTTGATAGCCTCAAAATGTATCTGCTATCTGCCATATGGACAAAACTGACTAAATAAATTAATTAATTCTCACAATAATACTCACAATTAGTGTGACAACCGTAGTGGTCAATGAAAACCTGTTGAACCTTTGATTGCTAATAATGGAGCTTAATGATTTCCACCTTTACAATGAACGATATCACCACAGTTTGTCTTTACTGATACCACGACAAATTTCTACGAATAAAAGAGATACTTAGTTTTGTTTACAAACGTTTGCTAACTGTTCTTACATAGTTGGCAAAATGTATTTACAGCTTCAATCCAAAAGCAGATTTGTCGACCTCCATTTAACCAGAGGTTTACATGACTGGGACATGAATGAGGAAATAAGTTAACGACCACGACTGATCAGTTTTATCACGGTAAAAGAATTCAGTGAGTAATTGACTCAGGTGTGCGAAACGCAGGCGTTTTTCAGTGTGGATGATTGTGTGGTGGTTTGGCAGATGATAAGCGGATATCTGGCGCAGTGGCACTACGCGAGGATCTGCAGAAGATCTTTACCAGCAGCAGAAGCGCACAGCAGCTACCAGCTGCCCCTCAGCAACAGAGATGTTGTTCATCAAACACTAGCCTGCTCATAATGGAGCTGTCTTACATCAACATAAAACATCAAACACAAAAGTCCTTACATCAAGGTTATCACTATTTTGAATGCCAGAGACCCCAATAAAAATATTTATTTATTGAAACCATAAACATTACAATATTACAAAGACAAATAATTTTACAAAATCATTAAAAAATACAAGATAATATTTTGTATTTGGACAATTATAATACATATGTATTTCCAAATACAAAATAATTTATGAAAATATTATCTGTAAAATATTTGCATTGCATAGTAGTTGGCAGTTATTGTTTTCTGCCCAATATTACAGTACTTATTATTATTATTATTATTATTATTATTATTATTATTCTCTATTGAGGCTCCCTGGACCCCTGTCTTAAAACACAAAGTTCCCAGTAATGTTTGAATTAACAAAAAGAAGAAAATCTTTCAAGATTTTTATAATCCTACAGTCAAAAAATTAAATAAAATAACTTTTTTTTGTTTGTTTAAGATTTATGTGATTTAATTAATAGTAAAATTCCATCAAATTGAATTGAAAATCCTAACATGTTTTATTTGAATAACTGGTTAAGGATTGTTCAGTTATTCAGTTAAAATACATGAGGATTATTCAATTCAACTTGATAGAATTTTACTATTAATAAAATTGTGTAAATCTTTATTTAAAAATGCTGATTTTTTATTGTATTATTTATTTTGAATGTATTCTTTTTATTTTTAACGTTAGAGTGGTTTCGATCATTTGTAACTTCATTATGCTTGATATGTATCATAAGTATAAACAGACTGGTTTATAGGACAAATATTTTTGTTTACTGCACTTCTCGCAAATTGGCTTACGCATGCAAAATAAGATAAATATTTCCTTGTGTGATTATTCCATTAAAGATTACTGCTAGCCTAAACACAGAATCCAGTTACGCTCTAAGAATTCCATATTCCATATGATCTGGTAGAACTGTACTTGAACTTTTTTTTTCTTCCACCAGCTCAGTTTCGTAAAGTCTTATCACAGTGCATTTCAAACTTAATTGTTTCTGTCTTTTAAAGAGCCTGAAATACAACCTAATCTGTGGCTGATGGTGAATCCCAGTTTAGCCTGCCCCATAAAGTACCCTAGTAATTACCCCAAAGCCCCAACACCTCCAAAACCGACACTGCAGTCAGCGCTGCCAAGAACCGCCACACCTGTTCGGGAACACAGCCTGTGCCCAGCGATACTGCCTGATGAGACCTGCCTGAATGAGTCAATGCACGAAACCTCCCTTTCCAGCGAGTATCAGGTATGAGTAAAACAGCATTGTGTTCTTTGGTTGTTTGCCACCTTGACATTATGTCAAACTTGAGAAAATTATGTCTAGGAGAAAGGCACATATATGGAAAAAAAAAAAAAAAAAAAAAACTGGGTAAAAGGTGTCATTGACCCATCTCCACCTTGTCCCAGTTCACAGATGAAGATGATGCTTCTTTTGTAGATGTGCCTGTCTGTCGTAAGGTAAAGAATGCGCGGAAGGGGAGGACACCCAAAGCACCTACTCGCAAACTGGGTCTGACGCAGAACAGAAGGCTTCAGAGATGCCTGCATGACAGTATGAACCTGAAGAGCGGCGGATGGCCTCGGCCTCCTGTTAACTACTGCATCCTCATCGCAATGGCCCTCAGCAGCAGCCGTAACGGCAGTCTTAACGTGCAGCAGATCTATAACTTCACCAGGTCTCTTATATATACTTAATGTTGAACAAACACTGATAGTACATTCTGAAATTCATTCTAAAAGTAAAGCTTCCAAAAAGTTGATTTTGCAGTGATGCCATGAAATAACAATCATTTTTGGTTCCCCAAAGAACCCCTTTTTATTTTTTCTGAAGAACATTTTCCCCAGTGAAGAACCTTTTGTGGAATGGAAAGATTTCATGGATGTTAAAGATTCCCATAAAGATCCTTTATCATTATTTTTCCTCATGGCTTCACTCACCGTCTCTCTAACACACACACACACACACACACACACACACACAAATCCCAAATTATGAAAGATTTGTTTCTCATTATTCCATTTTCTTTCTGTCTTTCTAGAGAGCACTTCCCCTTTTTCCTTACTGCTCCAGATGGGTGGAAAAACACAATCCGCCATAATCTGTGTTTCAGCAACAGTTTCAAAAAGACCCCACAGCAGGTGTCTGGAGACGGCAAGAGGAAGTCGTGTCTGTGGCATCTGACCCTGGATGGCCGACAGAGGCTGAGCGATGAAATTAACACGCTTACAGGAGATTCCTTCAGAATGCTGAAGAGGAGCATGAACTATCCAGCTCAGGACTTGGATCTGAATGGGACTGGTAAACGGTAAAATGAGTTTGAACTGATTTCATTCTCAGTTGTGTCCATGTTACAGATATGATTCAAGCTCTGTTAGAGCTGTGATCCAGCTTTGACCCTTATGACATCATCAGGCTGGACAACTGGACCGCTGTGATTGATTTTTATTTATCAACTTGTGAATGTTAGCACTTTTTGTTGTTGTTGTTGTTGTTGTTGTTAATATTATTGTGTATTATTTTTTTTTTCTCTCTTCAGTGACACATTGTGCCTTAAATAAACAAATGCATTAACGTGCTTTTGTAGTTTCTTTAAGGTGGCTGTTATTTCCTTAAAGCAGCTGAAAAAAAATGGAATGCCTTGAAGTCTTAAAAATTGAAATTAACTATACTGTATATACATCAATCATATATAACTGTCAAAGGTTTAGAAAGAAGACTATGACTTAAGAAAACTTAAGCTGATTTGATGCTTAGTTATCAATTATTATTGGTGCTTTGTTAATAAAGGCTCTTTATATAAATTTTAAAAATAGTTTTGCTGCTTAATATTTGTGTGGAAACCATGATATATTAATTTTTTCAGGATTCTTTGAGTTTAAAGTTCAACAGAACAGTAATTATTTGTTACTGAACAAAATGTATCTAACCC